>CM055403.1:64859498-64890488 GCA_029228625.1 Pseudolycoriella hygida
CTTATTCTGATGATCGTTACGTCCTCCATCTACATTTTTTTATGCCAAGCTATCATTTTTTTTTATTGAAAAATTTCTTCAATTTGCGGGATTTGAACCCAAGACGTTCCGGATTATGAGTCGACTGCTTTACCAATTGTGGAAAAGGAAAAGCTAATCCAGCATACCTGAATGAGAAAATACCAAGTAGGGCTGACTGGAAGTTTGCTGAAAAATTGACTAAAAAAGGAAAAGTGAAATTTGCTATCCACAAGTTTCATTCTTTTAAATCAGCTGGACCAGATGGAATCTTTCCAGCCCTACTCAAGGAAGGTATGGAACTGCTCCTCCATCGGCTGATCGGAATTTTTAAGAGTTCCATTGCACTGACCTACATTCCTAAGGACTGGGAAAGGGTTAGAGTAGCTTTCATACCCAAACCTGGGAGAACGATTCACTGCGAAGCTAAAGACTTCAGGCCCATTAGCCTGATGTCCTTTCTGCTTAAATCGGTGGAAAGGCTTATAGATTTCTACGTGAGGAAAGAAGTCCTGAGGAATTTCCCACTTCATGTTAACCAGCATGCTTATCAGACGGGTAAATCCACGGATACGGCACTTCATCAAATGACCCAAAAAATCGAGAGCATTCTGGGAAACAAAGAAGTGGCTTTGGGCTGTTTCGTGGATATTGAGGGTGCTTTCGATAATACAGGGTTTGACGTGATTGAGAAATCGGTAAGGGAAAGACACACGGAGGACATTGTGGTGAGATGGATAGTTAGAATGCTGGGATGCAGAAAGGTGGAAGCTTGCGTTTGCGGCAACACAACCAGTCTGAGTGTGACTAGGGGATGTCCTCAAGGAGGAATACTATCACCAATACTTTAGTGCATGGTAATAGACTCTCTCCTGGTCAAACTCAATCAATCTGGAAGTTTCACCCAGGGCTTTTCAGATGATGTCTCTGTCATCATAGGGGGAATCTGCCCGACGACTCTGGGGGATCTGATGAGAGATGTTTTAAAAGTAGTGGAGGAATGGTGTAGGAGAAGGAGCTCCGAGTAAATCCAGGAAAGACGAAATTGATTCTTTTTAAAAGGAAAAATAACGTCGATGAACTGGAGCTAGGATGTTTCAGACTCTTTGGGGAATTACTTAACCCAAGGGTGACGGTAAAATACCTAGGGGTCATCTTCGACCATAGGATGACATGGATTATGCATCTAATTGACAAGCTAGATAAGGCCATTGGTATCTTCTGGATGTGCAGAACTGCCTTCGGAAGAACCTGGGGACTATCCCCAAGAGCCATCTGGTGGATTTATACAGCAGTAGTTAGGCCAATGTTCTGCCATGAATGCATCGTCTGGTGGCCTAGAGTAGAGGTAGGGATAGCAAAAAAGGGGCTGGATAAACTCCAGAGGCTAGCATGTTTGTGTATGACTGGGGTGAAAGTCAGTACGGTCACAAGAGCCCTAGAGGCACTTCTGTCTATCCCACCGCTTGACCTGTTTGTAAAATCTGCAGCTTTCAGATCAGCACTTAATATCCAACGTAATGGAGGTTGGGCACCGGGCTCGGCTAAAGGACACATGGCAATCATAAACCTAATAAAGGATGAAACTCTCCTGATGAGGAGTGACCAGATCTCGACTATCGTGATGCTGGAGGATAACTTTAGGTGTGTCATACCGAGTAGGGAAAAATTGTTGGACGTGGAAAAAACTTATCCCCCTGTGGATGGCTTAGTGAGCTACACAGACGGATCCAAGAAAGACGGACTGTCTGGAGATGGTTTTATCAGTGATGAAGTCGGGATCGAAGGTTTTATACCTTTGGGATACTTCACCACTGTAATGCAAGCGGAGCTCCTAGCGATATATGAACTGGTTAATGCCGAGACTTTCAAGAATCTTCAAAACAGAAGATTCTATTTTTGCTCGGATAGTCAAGCCTCAATTGAAGCCCTGGAATCCCCCATGGTTAGTTCGGCCACAGTCCTTCAATGTAAGGAAGCCCTCAATGAGCTGGGTAACAACAATAATGAGGTTATTATTCTGTGGGTGCCGAGTCATTCTGGTATCCAAGGTAATGAAAGGCAGATGAATTAGCAGACAAGGGAGCAAGCGAGCGCCCGATAGGGCCTGAACCCTTCTGCGGTATATCGAAAAATGAGGGGAAACGCTTCATTAAGAACTGGCTCGAGGTGCACCATAAAAGAGTCTGGAACATGTACGAAGGGGGTAAACACACAAAAATTTTCTGCGAAGCTCCTCTAAGGAAGTTCAGTGACAGTTTACTGAACCTTGACAGACCTAAAATAAAGAGAGTAACTGAGGTCCTGACAGGACACTGCGGCCTCAACAAATACCTCTCCGTTATAGGATATGCAGAAAACCCCAAATGTGCCTGTGGTTATGAAGAGGAAACTGGCATCCATATTATTAGTGACTGTCCTAAGTACAGATATCACAGACAACGGATCTTGGGCAGACCAGAACTTGGTCCTAATGACTTAACAATTGACAAAATCAAGGTGCAAGACCTGGCCTTCTTCCTGAAAAAGACGGGTAGGCTAGAATGGTAAATGGCATTTTACGACCTTACAAGCATATGACGCAACACACCGTAGCTCGGACATTATTTACAATCACAAGGAGATGACATTCATATTATTTAAAAAATCGTTTACATTTTACATTTTATAATTTCAATTTGTCTTTCTTTGTACAATTTTCAATATTTGTTAAATAAACGAAGAAAGGAGGGGGCATGGGAACAAAGGACTAATCGTCTAGGTTCCTGTCAAACGTAAAATTTGACCCCCCTCACACCTTCAATCTAATCTAATCTACGTAAGAAAAGAAAGGAAAATTTAATTTAGTTTTCCGACTTTTCTATTTTGGTTTTTCTTATTCTGATGATCGCTGCATCCTCCATCTACATTTTTATATGCCAAGCTATCATTTTTTTTATTAGAAAAATTTCTGCCATTTGCGGGGCTCGAACCCAAGACGCTCGGGATTATGAGTCGACTGCTTTACCAATTGTGCCACCAGATACTTATGTGTTGGTGTGTTAAATTTGTGTAATGTGTTAAATTATAGAAAGTACATCACAAGCACATTTTTGGTACATTAAATGTGATAAGAATAGTGTACACCTAATCACGCACATAAAATTTGCGAAAAATGTACTTGTGATCTAGTGCAATAATTTCGAGTTTTAATAGCACAAAAAATGTGCCTTTTATTTACATCGAAAAATGTACTACATCACAAGCACATTTTCGGTACATTAAATGTGATTGGAATAGTGTACACCTTATCACGCACATAAAATATGCGAAAAATGTACTTGTTATCTACTGCAATAATTTCGACTTTTAATAGCACAAAAAATGTGCTTTTTATGTACATCGAATTATGTACCACTTTACAGGCACATTTTTTGTACATTTTATGTACATATTCTCAACAACATTGAATTTCGCACATTTAATGTACATTTAGTGGGCAATTACATTAAAAAGTGTGATCTGTGTTATCTGGGTTAATTGGTCAATGGGAAAGTATCATATGATTTTCATGACCGAACAAGAACGGAAAAGTCCTTCCAATCCCGAAGAATCTTTTTTAAAGTTGCAACTATTAATCATTTTTCTTTCTATTTCAGGGATGATATGGAAATGATGTTAAATAAAATAGTTCCAGAAGGATTGCCATATAGACATAGTTGTGAAGGTCCCGATGATATGGTAATTTACACACAAATTATTTGTCACTAAAAATCACTTAACATTATCAACAATAACTTTCAGCCCGCCCACGTAAAAGCTTGTTTCCTTGGTAGCTCACTAACGATCCCAATTAGCGACGGTAAACTATCATTGGGTACATGGCAAGGTGTTTGGCTATGTGAACATCGAGACCATGCCGGTTCACGTAAATTAGTGATAACATTATCTGGCTGTCCAAGAGATTCAGCCCGTAGTCCATTATCCCCTGTATCACCAATCGCATCCACATCCAGTTAGGGACGGCCTCGCTCCGCTCGCGACAGTCGATAATCGCGGGGGAGCGACAATAATGCCATCAATTTGCAATCATCGAAACAACATTCCGAAATTGAGAAGCATTATTTGTTGAACACATTCAAAATTACTGTTATGGTTGATGCGACAACCAATACCGATCAATGTGGAGCTAGTGTTGTTAATGCAACATTACAAACAAATAACGATAACCGATGTAGATCTAACAGATCTCTATTTAGATGTTGTTACCAATTTCTGTGTGCATGCGTTTGGAAGGGTGAGCAGAAACAGTGAGAATGTATTTTTGTATGAAAAAAACAAACAAACAAATTGGAAATGAAAAATGGAGTAGAAATGTGAACATTTTGTGATCGACACAAACGTTTTAACAAAAATATTTCTTTAAACAATCAAAAATGTTCATAAGTTTGCAAAATAGGAAAATTATGTTACATTTCTGCTCCATTCGATCGTCATACTTTGACACCGTTCACTAAAGCAAATTAATAAGAAAAAAAAATTTAATTTACACACCGGAAACATACGAATTATGATGAAAAAATAGTGTGATTAAGTACTATTTGATGAAATTAATTATTTAATTAAAGAAGCAAAATTATAGATATAACAAGAAAAATCTAATTATATATTATATACCTTAAAAAATAAAACTTAAAAAATAAAATTTAATTAAAAAAGTCTATTCTGCACAAACAAAAAACACTTTCAACAAACAAAAAATAAAAAATTTTTGACCTAAAAAAATTATACGAACGAAAAAATTATTGTGAGAGTTATGCGCGGTATTTTGAGGTACATATCGCTAGCACATCCACCTTTTAGATATATGTATCTTTCTACGGTTCAAAGTATGGGGCTTACTTAGCGCTGTCGAATGATACAGATCCCGAATTTAGGGCTAAAGTAATACACAAGCCCTGAATGATTCATAGGGTCCAAAATGTTCGTTTTCGTGTTTCTCCACTAAAGGGCTGTCACTCGTTCGGTTTTTTATTTTAAAATTTTTAGTTGCCGTTCTCATTTCATTTCATACTTAAATAATCAAAGAAGAAAAATGACGTCCGTTTTGGGCTAACCCCCCTCCCTCCTTGTCTGCATTCGTCTGTCTTGACCTACCGCCCCCCCTCCCCTAATAGCAGACGTAATTTATGGACTAAGTCGGAGAACGGACTCCGAATTTCCTATCGGGAAGATCATCACCAATGAGGTCTTTGAGATGCCTAGGGACCGAATGGAACCGGAGACAAAATTCGAATGGCGTTTCGAAACTTTTGTACCCACCAGAGAGGAATGGCTAGGAGGCTGGCCAAGACACCTGTCAGGTAAAGGAGTAGTGAACTTCACTGACGGTTCAAAATTTTTAGTGGGGCTGGAGTATATTCTCTGGAATCGCGGGCGGAAAGATGGTATCACCTAGGAAGGTTAGCCAACGTCTTTCAGGCTGAGACATTCGTGGCACTGATAGGAGCGCAAGAGGCGATTCCAGCAGAAGCACGCGGAGAGAATGTCAAAGTATGTTCTGACAGAGAGGCAATGATCAAGGTGTCGCGCCTCGGTTGATGTTGTGTCCCTCTGTTGAGGGCGAACACAGAGTTCTCAATTAGCCATGCACCGGGCCGGTTGGGCATCTGTCGACGCTTTCACTGAATAAGCGAGTAAGAAACCATTTATACACTTGCGTAGTTTCACACTCGCATTTATTTCGACATTTATTTCGACAGGGGTGTTCGTCCCGGTACGCGGCTTACTTAAGACTAACTCTTCCAGACATGACTTCTGTCATCGTTCCATTGTCTTTTCCCTACTGCGAAAAACATTTCTCAGCAATTTATTGAGAAATAACTCGCGGTCATTCTCACTTGACACACAATTCACATTGCGATATTATGCACGAGTATAAGCATAGTATCGCAAGCTAAGCAAATATGCAACCCATTATTCATTGTTGTTTTTGTTGCGAAAAATTGTCATATTATTTCGATTCCGAGGACGGTTGCCGGGGTACGACAAAGGCGCTCACGTCGCCTGTCGTAACATCCAAGCTGGTGAAAGAGCTGAAGGAGACCCTGATCCAGATGGGACTGTGAAACCAGTTAACGCTGGTCTGGGTTCCCGGACATTCTGGCATTGAGGGAAATGAGAGGGCGGGTAGGCTGGCAAGGGAAGGCTCGGCAACACTGAGTTGCGGGCCAGAGCTCATTATACCCATCCCACACTCAGCATGCGGGAAAGTGATGAAGAACTGGGTGCAGTCGGAATTCGCAAACCATTGGAGCAAATATGTGGGAAGAAAGCATACGAGACATTTCTTCCCGGTACCCAATGGAAGGAGGGCTGGAATATTGCTAGGCATGAGTGGGTGTCGCATCAAACGTGTGGTGGGTGCAATCACCGGACACTGTGGACTAGGCAAGCATCTAGCTAAAATAGGACTCTCAAACGATCCCAATTGCACGTCTGGCGTCGGTGAGGAGATGGGAGTTCATTTCATATAATATGTGAGTTTACGAAGTTTTACTTACTGAGACTCAGGACTCTAGGAATTCATGTGGTCCACCCCAAAACAGTGCCAAGGACCTAGGGACTTCACTGACGGTTCAAAAACTTTAGAGGGTACGGGGGCTCGAGTATATTCTCTGGAACCGCGGGCGGAAAGATGGTATCACCTAGTAAGTTTTACCAACGTCTTTCAGGCTGAGACATTCGCGGCACTGATTGGAGCGCAAGAAGCGATCCCAGCAAAAGCACGTGGAGAGAATGTTATAGTTTGTTCTGACAGTGATGCAATGATCAGGGAGGAAAGCTTTCGAAGCATTTCTTTCCGGTACCCAATGGAAGGTGGGCTGGAGAATTTCTAGGCATGAGTAGGTGTCGCATCAAACGGGTAGTGGGTGCAATCACCGGACACTGTGGACTGAGCAAGCATCTGGCTAAAATGGGACTCTCCAACGATCCTAAATGAACCTGTGGCTTCGGGGAGGAGACGGGTGTTCATGTAATATGTGAGTGTCTGAAGTTTTCCTTACTTAAGCTCAGGACTCTAGGAAGTCATGTGGTTCACCACAAAACAGTGCCTAGCATATGACCTGCCGCACTGGATAGGTTCTTGGTTGGGACTGGATGGTTGGAAAGATTTACATAATGAACGTGTGACGAAACAAAGAATCACTATGTCGTATGCCGGTTGGTGATGGCTGCGACCACAGAGTCCTTTCCACATCATATGGTACTCGCGTAAATAAGTCATGTAACAGAGGCATAGTTCATTTCACAACACATTTATTCTTCATTTACTATGTTTTACAACCAAAGCACAAAATCATTTCCAAACATACAAATTTTCCCATTTACTCTATTCGAGAGAAGTCGTCCGTAACGTTACGCGGAGTGGAAAGAAGTAACATTTTGTTTTTCTCATTCTATGAATTTGAATTCAATTGAACTCAATTGATAAGCAAATCCGCCATGGCACAATTTATGCACCTCGATATCATGCCGCGCATCATAAATATAGAACTGCATAATATGCATTTTGACAATATCATTGACATTCCGCATGTTGTTGATATGATTTCGTCACATCAGCAAAATATCGAATTGTATTTCAATTGTCAGTACCCGACGTTGCGTGCGATACGACAACACACGCTCTCAATATTGAGATTATTTTCCAGAAGGGAAAATAATCGACGAGTGTCCCCTCGGGGTCTCGTTGCAATTGAATCCCTCAGCATCGGGTCTTGGCTGCCTCCTCTTTGTTGTCTATTCGGACAACCATACATGGCTCCAGGTCTTAACCCGATCAAATGCCATTTCACTCAATCATACACTCATAGTGGTAGGAGTGCCGTCACACAGTGACCCTTACCATGCCTGGTCTTGTCTAAGGATGTACAGGCCTAACAACATGCACAATGCACCTCAACAACAGCACGAGAAGATAAGGAAGGAACTGTCAATTTTCAATTTTCGTCCTCAAAATTTTGTCAAAAGTAACTCGCATACCAAGATATAAGAATTCCAGCAAAGGTCACTGCTTTTCCATTTCATATTCAAAATTTGCCAAAAGATCAACGAAGCATCAATTCATTCGGTCACACATAATCAAACGCTCATTTGTCTCAACTTTCATTCACCGACATTCCTGACATAATACACTCAAATATTCATCATCCTGAACACCCTCAGTCACCAATCCCTTTCATGCAGTTCGTCAAGCCCACACACCCCGGTCCTCATGACAGACATTCACAAGGTAGATCTGGGTCAAGGGTGCTAACACTGATGAGTGTAACTTCAATCTCTCAGCGTCCCACTGGGAGAGACTCCCGATTGCTGTGCCCAGGGGCATAGTTCTCAGATTGATCAATTGTATGCTCTCAGGCCCGGACTGGCCATACTGGGCGATCGGGCGATGCCCGAAGCGCCCCTCGGTCTTGGCGCTTCTCACACGGTCAGGCGCCCTTCTGAAAAATATGTAATTTCTTCCTTACTTACACTATTACGAAAATTATTATTTCATAACAGATAGCCCGTGAATGAAGGAAAAAGATGTTTCGATTCTTTTATTTTCAAAATTTTCGCCTGCGGCGCTAATGTCTTCATTTACTACCTTACAAATGTTACAAATTTTACGACAGCGACGATACTTTTTCAATGAATGAAGCGGAAAAATTGTTTCAATTTAACTTAATTCCATTGTGTAACGTTTGCTGGCGACTGGAAAACCAATACAATAGTTTTGACTCACTCATAAAAGGCTAATGCATTTAATTCTTTTCAAAGGAAAAGTATTGTTTTCCCCTAAAATATTTCGCCTGCGGCGACGAAATGGGGTGTAAACATAAAAATGGAGTGAAATTAAAAAGGGAAAGGAGACAAATCAAAATCTATTAAAGTTCAAAAAAAATTTCGCTCGCTCCGCTCGCGTCTTTCTACAAATTATATTCAACTTGCCCTACAACATTTGATAATAAAACACATGGACACCGGCTGAATATAGCGAAAAACTTGACATATTAAAATGTTTTCTTTTCTATAGCTCGTTCGGGCATGTGCCAGATAATTTCGGCTTTTACCTCTTGGCGCCTTTTAGTCTGATCGCCCGATGCGCCTTTAGGTAGCCAGTCCGGCCTTGTATGCTCTGAACCCGTTTCACTTCCAGCCTCTGCTGGGATCACTCCCAACCCAATTGAATGCTCTGGGACCCTTCCTCTTCCAGTCTCTGCTAGGATCACTCCTAACCCAATAGCGTGCTCTGGGACCCTTCTACTTCCAGGGGTGTAGGGGGTAGGAGGGTAGGGAGCAGCTGAAGAGTGGTCGTCATAGGAACCGGCAACCAAAGCTTCATCGCTCTGGTTCCTACTCATGTTCCACCAAATTCTCCACTAAATGGAACATTTTGTAAATTGTTTGTTAGCCCATTCTTTTAGGGCTGAAGAATGAAACCACCTCCAAACTTAGGGCTGCCCTGAGCCCCAAAATTTTCGAATTTTCCCATACTTTTTTCAAGAAAAATCGCGTAGTCTGAGCCCCGGGGTAACCACAAACTTTTAACCGATTTCATTAGTCAGCCCTAAATGAGCCCTAACTCATAGGATACTTTCTAATGCATTGTAAGAATCAGAAGTGGCCGAAAATGTCAAAGGATATGATTTTTTTTAAAGAAAATTCGATAACTTGAGGGCAGCCCTAAACTTGGGAGCTGTTTCATTCGTTAACATAAACGAACCCTAAATATTAATCTAATGAAGAATTTAATAAAATGATCGATCTAGTGAATATATTCGACCCTATAAATCATTCAGGGCTCGTGTGTTATTGCAGCCCTAAACTCGGGACCGGCCCTAAACCAGCTTTATAGTCTGAGTCTAAGGAAAATACATTTCTAAAAGGTGGAGCTGCTGGCGACATGTATCTGCAATTGTGTCCATTTAAATAAAATGAGTAATTTGGTGTTCGGTATGCGGAATAAGCGATTTGTTAATATGTGTGCCAACATTTCATTTCTTAAAAAAAAAGACAAAACTAAATAAATACAGGGCCTCAAAAACAATTAAAAAAAAATCGTTTTTTAAAGATTAATCTCCCGATATTTTTTACCTTCGTTAAGTCTGTGTTTACTTACAATATCTAAAGATTTATTGTGTCGTATACGACTTTATATTCAAACATAAAAATTAGTTTAAAAGTAACAGCAACAATCATACAAATAGTTTTTATCTTGGCGTTGACATATTTTTAAGAAAACTCAGTTTCCGCCGTTTTGTAATCCTTTTCAAAATCGTCCATTTTATTTTTTCTTATTTATTGATAACGAAATACGGGTATTTCTAAGAAAAAATTTATATTTTTTTGTTGGCTAGTTTGCTACTGCTGGACTTTTTTCGACTTTAGGAGTTTTGAGTGATCGCCATTTTTTTATAAAGATTTTAATGCGTTTTTGGCTCGACGTCTACGGCTTTTAGTTAAACCGATATACTATGGAAAAAGCAGATGTCGCACTAAGCGTGTAGCTTTATACTTTATCATTAATCAGCGATTTACCATCAAGCCACAGAAATTTTACACACTATATTGACATGGCCAGAAAACATTGACGGGCTCGGAAGGCAACTTGTCGTCACAAATATTTTTATGCCCAAGTGGAAAAGCTAACTACCGCCATTTCTCCGCATTCCCAAACGTAATGAGCCAGGCTGAGAGAAAGAGAGGATAAGAGGTGTCGTTATTTCACTTGGTTGATGGTCTAACAAATCTCACATGCGAGCGGTGGAGAGACGTGTGAGCCGATCGGTTTATTTTAGATCATCGTGACCATCAACGTTGGGTGTAAATGACACCCTTGAAAATCGTGGAAAAACGTAGTCTTTCGATATCAAACTTTGTCTTTTCTTTAATTTTGTTTTTTTTAGATTTTTTCTATTTGTTTTTCTTCTTTATAAATTTTTTTATGTTTTTCTTTATTAAATATTTTTAACCTCAACACTTTTATTTTGTTTGATGCCTGTCGCTGATGTTCCTAACGAATGTAAATCGAACAGCTCCTTTTTCATATTTGAGGAATTGATATACCGATCCACGATGCCAAAATTTGTTTTCAAAGGCTCGGAAGACTCATAAAAAGACCGCTGCACTAGAGTTTAAACATCGAAACCATCGCTGTATACTGAAAGCTTCCAAATTGTTCAGTTATAAAAAAGAAGAAAAAGGAATTAAAAAGTACGCCGTCGCGCCTTAAAAACATATTTTAACTCCAGTCATTGTAAGTTGCCAGTATAACTCTCACAGCTCTCACAAAATGTTTCAGCCGCCGCCGCCGTCGATTTGTGGAAAAAGTTGATCCGCCGTCGCTGAGTCTGTCTGTCAAATCAAGTATAGTGTGTAAGGTTGCTTGCAAATGTGGTTCTGACAAACATATTAATTTCACATTGATGAATGTTGCTATTTTACCATCCACTTTGCGTTTACACTAAATTAAGTAAAATAAACCAAGGACTCAGTTTGCTTTCGAAACGCTTGAAGAAATGAAATTATGATTGTTTCTGTGGCCGAAACGCTGGCTTCATAAAAACAAAATAACTTATAACAGTCCATATTTGAAGGTGCATTAGAATGCTAAATGCTAAATGAAAATCAACTGCTTATTCCAATTGGATTGTGATAACACAATACTAAACTATAGCTAACTTAAGAGACGAAAAAAGCAAAACCATATCGCGCTATGTTCCTTTTATAGTAACTAAAGAGCCATCTGTCGGAATCTTTTTAACTAATGAAAATTTGTATGAAAAAAGTTGCAAATTTCTCTTAAAGTCTTCAATGAAAACGAATGCTTTTGTCGTAATTACATACTTAACCTATTCCCAAACAAAATTGCGGAAAAACTTTTGGAGAAATCATTTACATTTGCTGGAAATGTGAATTTCAATAATTCACTACAAAAATCAGTCTTTCAACTTTTCCACTTAATAAACACTTCAAAACGCATAATTTTTTCGACCAATGTGTTTGCTCACTTAATCTTTAACTGAATAATCAATTTAAATGACAGAAAACTTTTTCTACGAGTCAGAAATGGATAAAAACTTTTTGAGTTGATGCATTTGCAAATATTTGTAAACGTCAACTGCCAACAAATATGGCGGCCATTTTTGTTCGCAATCATCAACTCAAAATTTTTTGCATCAATTTCTGACTTTTAGAAAATGTTTTCTGTCATTTAAATTGATTATTCAGTTCAAGATTAAGTGAGCAAACACATTGGTCGAAAAAATTATGCGTTTTGAAGTGTTTTTTAAGTGGAAAAGCTGAAAGACTGAATTTTGCAGTGAAATATTGGAATTCACATTTCTAGCAAGTATAAATGTTTTCTCCAAAAGTGCATCCGCAATTTTGTTTTTGGGAATTGGTTAAGTATGTAATGACGACATAAGCATTCCTTTTGATTTCGTTTTCAGAAAATTGGGACTTTTTCCATACAAATTTTCATTAGTTGAAAAGATTATGACAGATGGCTCTTTTGTAAGCAGTGCGAACTCTTAATTTCGATTTTTTCCTGTGGTTTTTTTTATCTGCGTACAGCTCTTCCAAAATGAATTTCATTCGAAATGTACAAATCTTTTGTTCTAAACAAAAGATTTTTATTTTTCGTATCAGTTTCATTTTGGACGGGCTGTATAATTAGCTTGCTATCGACATAACATGCTGTCGTGCAGATTTTTTAACGAGTATATTTCTCTCCCGATTTATGGACGTAAGAAACTATGACGCCGGTTCAAAAATGATTCGCTTCTAAAACTTTAAGCGGCTAGGGCTTAGTAAAGTGCTTCCGTTTCTGAACAGTGTAATGAAAGCACATTTTTCTCCCTAGGTTTGGAAATATATTTTGTAAATAACATTCGTTCCTTAATTTTGCTGCTCGAAGTATATAAAAGTAGTGCAACAACTGAATTGAAGCGCCATAGACCGTCCCCTTGAAAGTCCGCTTACAGTGCTCTTAATTTAGAAACCGACGTTTTAATCTTCGGACTTTAATTTCGTAAATAATTTGCTGTCCCTTGAAATTTGCTTCCTTCATTACATTTTTGCCGCTCGCTCGCTATAATTGCATTGAAATGTTCACAAAAATTTCAGGAGTTTCAATCATGGTAAACTCAATTACAGCCTTAAATGTTTAGAAAAAATCAATTTAGCTGATTAACGACGAAACGTTTCCATTCAGTCCATTTAAGTGAAAAGTACGCATCCGTCATATTGAATACACGATTTTAGATAATATCATTGCTTGTAAATTTGCTGTTTTGATGTGTGTGAGGAAACGAGCCTAGGGCGAGTGGAGTGTTCACACAAGTCAAGACACAAGCTTACAAAACAGTTAAACTTTACATGCCATCGAGTTGTAAACGCTTTTTTACTGTCTGAAAGTGTGTAGCAATAATAGTTTATGTAACAAGTGCAAGAACGTTGGGAATAGTTTTACGAGCGTACACACAAGCATTACGCCGAATTCTTCCTACAACATAATCAATTTCCATACTAGGAACAAACATATATGAAATTGAATTACTGTTCTGCTCGGTGTTGTAAAAACGCGATTTGTTACACGCTGGCGTGTAATAACTTGTTACACACATAAAAGAATTCATATTTGAATTTACAATCAAAGTAAAGTAGGTCGAGTGTAAGTTAATTAGTTAAAAAAAGGAAATTTTTGTCAGTTGTGAAAAAAATCATTAAAAAAACGGAAACTATTTGGGGCGAAAATTAAACTGAGCGAAAATGTAGAAATAAAAAATAGAAAACCAAAAATAAAAATATTTAACTAAAACAACAAACTAAATGTAAAACTTTAGGTTTATTTTGTCGTAATTTTCCGCATTAACTGAAATTATTTAAATTAAAACTATTTAAATAACTCGATCGCTAAGAGAAAGCTATGAGAAAATGTTTAACATAAAATACAGGGTGTAATTTGGAATTAACTGTCCTACTTTTGTGAATTGTTTTTATTTTTAGCAAAAAAAAAAAGAAATTCTTTTCACTGACGCAAAGACGTAAGTATTTCAATTGCACATACACTAGTTGAACATTAATGTTCTACGCCTATACTACACATTATATTCTTGCTTTTAAATGTGTTGTTTTTAGAGCAACATTCAACGATTGGGAACAACAATTTTCAAGCAAGAATGTCCTATATTTCACATGCATTTGGAATGTGTTCACTAAAAACCATCTCGAAGGTGGTCATTAATGATGTGTGTATATTCCACAAACATGTAAAAATAATTGCAGCATTTCAAAATTTATTTTCCCTAATAGTTACATAGAACGAAATATGCGCTTATGCAACTGCGTTGCGAAAAGTGAATCTTTCCATTTCTCATTTAAGAGCGTGTCAGATATTTTAACGGTTCTATGTTTTGCGATGTTTTTTCTAAGGCATATTTCTAAGGCCTACTGCCTTCATCAATTTTAAATTCCGAAACATCTACTATTTGCATAACACATCCCTTTATAGATTCTCTGAATCAGAATATATAATTATTGAGTCTTAGTGTCAAAATTTGATCTGAAAAAACATCGCAAAGCACTCGGCTGCATAGTGCATAATACGACGCGATGTTTTTTCAGATCAAATTTTGACACTTAGACTAAATAATTATATATTCTGATTCATAGAATCTATAAAGGGATGTGTTACGCAAACAGTAGATGTGTTGGAATTTAAAATTAATGATCATTGCCTTAGAAATATGCAATGAAAAAACATCGCAAAATATATAACTGTCAAAACATCTAACACGCTCAAGTGATAAAAAGTAAAACCAGTGATAAGAAGTTCATTCAAAAGTTCAGTTTTTGCAAATCGTTGTATGCAACACGTTGCGAAAGTGTTGTTTTCTGCTGCACGATAAGAGCTTCACATCTAGTGACAAAAAGTACCACTTTTCGCAACTAGTTGCATAAATTACTATTACACATGGACGTAAAATGAACGTAGTTCTTGTGCTTTATAGTCGAAGAGCAAATAGGGTACATTTTTAGATAAACAAAAAATTAAAACTTTTTAAATACGACCAAAAAGAGCTAAAAGTTCCGCCGCTGAAAAAATCCTTTTCATTCTCTCATGATGTAGTAAAGCTTGTAACACAACAACATTGCTCTTTCTATTGGATCTTAGATCATAGTTTATGAAAGCATTTACTGAATGTAAACACTGCCACTTTCGTTAAATATTAATTGTAATGTTCGCATAATTTATAATTTGTAAATGAATCGTCCACCACGTTATAAATATACGAAACTTTACTCGATAGAATGTGAACATTTTTCGTTCTCGTTCATTTGTTTTCGAATCATTTTTAAATGACTGCCGAATAGTTAAATGTCGAAAACGAAAATGTTCATTAGCGAATTATAAGAAGAATGAAATTTGACTCATTCTTTTCAGAAGTTGAATATTTTGCGATGATGAAAAGCTAAAAATTCAAAATTTGTATTGCTTATAATTCGCTAATGGAGATGACTATTTTCTATATTTGGCTATTTATTTACGTTGTACTGTGAAGTAGAAATTAAAAAAGACATTTACAGCTGTGTTAATTTTGAAATTTTGCGCAATTATTATGACATACATGCAGCTGATCTGCCGTGCAACGCATAAAAATCTCGCGGTGAAAGAATGAAAAAATCCATACAAAATCTTTTCTCTCTTTCATCGCAAGGTTTCATGCGTTGCACGATAGTGATGTCCAAGGTAAACACGTGAATGATGTTAGGTGGAGCTCTCATCAATCTATGATAACTTTGCACACAAATGAAAGCTCATGTTTCTCTCATTAGCGTTTGGAATATAAGGATCGGAGTGTGTCGACCCACATCTGACCCACAATTTTAGCGGGTCGACCCAACCCTGACCCACAGTTGCAGAATTCACAGAAATCGTTTTTCTGTGGGTTCTAAAACTTATATAGCTCGATATCCAAAACAGCAACACCAGTTGCTCTTTTCATGGACTTGTTACGAATGACGAATTTGTGTACCGTAAAATGGGATGAATAGGAACAGTGGAGTAAACAGGCACAGAGCAGATGAGTCTCCATATGCTATGTACCTATTCACCCCATTTTACGGTATTCGTTTCGCTTGGTGGGTGGTTGCGCGTGCTCTTCTGAAGCCAAACTGAATCTTCGTTAACAAATTTTTTGATTCGACCACTTCGATTGTACACACTCTTTTTCAGTACTTTACCAATTGCGTTTAATTGGCTGATCGGTCGATAACTCCTTGGGTCGGATGCAGATTTTCCGGACTTAAGAATCGGAATCACTTTGGCAACTTTGAAATTTGACGGCCGCAAAACATTTTTGACTTATCGACTTATCGCAAAACATTTTTCGACTATTTTAACTGTAACATCAAAAGCCGGTGGAGACAGTTTCTTGATTAAAATGTTTTGGGGACGTGGGATCGAGGGAGAGGGGTGGGGGAAAGGTCACTGAAAACGTTACGGAATCGGACGGAAGGAGGGGGTGTCTACATGGAACGTGACGTCACGTTTTGTTCCAATAGAAAGGAAAAATTTTTGTTAGACATTCAAAACATAAACTTCGCGGACCCGTAGGAAACCAGTTCAATCGATTCTGGTTGCAAGGATTCCCGTTCTATTAACTTACTGAGTTATTTTGGTCGAGTTATTTACAAGAAACCCAAAATTACTAAAATGACCCTCGCCGAACAGCTCCTGGACATATATTTCCAGAAAGGGGGGAGGGTCGAAAATGTGACGTCCTATTTTCGGGGGTGGAAGTCAAACGTGATGCAACGTGACATGGGGGAGGGGGGGGGAGTCGAGAAAAAAGTATGACGTAATATGTGTATAGTGTCAGGCCCCGGTGCCTTGTACGGTTTGAGCGATTTAACGACAGATTCAATTTCGGTTCGTTCAATTTGCGAATGTTGGCTAGTGAAATGAGCAAACCTAATGAATGTGTTTACCGAAGCTGATACCTCAGCATCAATCTCGTTGGTGTACGATGTCGTGATGCTTAAAATTATTTGAACGGACAAAAAAATTCTCTTTAAAGGATCTCTGGCTTCTAGGACCCGCAAAATAGGGATACGTGACACTTCCGAGAGATCCAAGCCTTTCTTCCAATAATACATTTCAGACCACATCAAGCGTGTTTATCACTGTTGGTTGCGTAAAATTTAAAAATTAACACAATTTTTATTGACGTCGTCATTAATTCGCATTTTTTCCGTTGGTTGTAGGCGGGTTAAAAAATCCGTTTTTCCGTTTCATAAAATCAAAATGCAAAATTTTTTAATTCGATTTATTTAGCGAAATGAAGAAAAAATATATATTTAAATAATTAAAATCGGTAATTATTCAAGATCGACAATATGTACATAATAATATTGTAATAAAAAATATGAAGTTAATATAAATAATGAAATTATTTACTAATTCGCTCGAGAAATAAAATTAATAGCAAAAAATGTATAGCAAAAAAAAGGAAAAACAAGAAAGTAAATATTGTAAATAAAATTCATTAAAACATAAAAATATTGAAATTTAATAGAAATTACAAAAATAAATTATTGTAACAAAAAAACATAGACAGAAATTAAAAAAAAAAAAAGAAAAAGAAAATATTAATTATAACATACAAAAAAATGGAAAATTAAAACACGACACGTGACTTATTAAATTGATTAAATTGATTGACGAAAGTAATTTAGTGTAAAAAATTTAAGTAATACATTTATTAGGTTTAGATTTTAAATTTATTAAAAAACACTATTCACTTAAAATCGGTTCGACGATTTGGGTAACTTATTGATTGTTTAGATTGAGCACAGATTTGAATTATGCAATATTTTGGGTTGCTCAACTATTTGCCGATATAACATTCGATTGGGAATTAGTTATTTCAACATTGTCAGCGATTTGTTCTTCCATAAGGTGATCTTCAGCGTATTGATCTTTATTTACTCTCTATTTCCGGGTGTCATTTTCTTAGAAATTATTTGATTCGATAGGTACCCACCACAGTTTTTCACGAAAGGGAAAAAAATTTCATTCTCCAAACGTAGGCAAATTCTAATCGCACGCGCGTGCGAATAGTCCATTAAACACTATTTATACGTGCGTGCGAATAGTAATTTGCGTATTCGTCCACGATAAAATTAAACTCAAGAAATTTAATGAAGAAACTGTAATTTTTTTGAAATAAATATGTGCAAGGAAGAACTCATTTTACATCCGACATCTTTACGTCACTATTGTCACCATACAAGGAAAACTACATTTTTTATCCGATTTTAATTTTATCGCGTGCGAATAGTGTTTACGGTACTATTCGCACGCGCGTGCGAATACTCACTTCGCCAAAGTATACAAAAATCCCTTTTGTTACTCGACTGTCTCGTTGGTTCAAGTGGACTTAGTCAGGAGGATTAAAATACAAGTGGATTAAAAAATGATGGAAGGCTCGGCATCCGATATGATGACATTTTGTCCACAGTGTCCAGCTGTATGCTGCTCTTGGGTTGCCATCGTTTGTGTCTTTGTTTTGAGTATTTGGAAGTTGAGTGCCATCTGTGGGATTCTAGCAGTCATGCCATTCGGTTACTTTCTCGACTGTTCTTTGTACACAAACTGCTACGGATGTGAGTGACGTCACAAATGATTCTTTGTGTACGGTTTCGTTACGGGCCCAGAAATCCCATAACTACCCAATTTATGAAGCTTGGGTGAACTTAGGGATGTTCCATTTGATTGTTTATTACAGAAAAATCATATACATCCCGGAAATCGAGCCCGGGTTTTCTGTGTGGAAAACAAGCGCGTTCACCACTTGACCATCTTATCCCATTGAGACGCTAATGACTCTAGAGTAGAAAATTGTAACGGCGACAAAATGTTTGTTTATGTAAATATTTCATATCAACCCAAGCACATCTAAGCCCAAATCCCATGGTATATTACCATCTTAAAGTAATTCAAGTCTTTAGAGAGTCATCGGCTTATGTCAGAGAATGTTGATTTTCATAACACGATACTTACTGTACCTCCACATAGCAATTCGGAAGTGACATATACGTAATTTTTCTAATAAGGCAACACCAAATTTTGATTTATGAATGGAATTTGGTGTTGTCTCATTCAAAAAATTTCGCTTCTGTCACTTTCATTAGCATTGTCATGAAAACCACTGTACTTTGACATTACTCGCGCATTTCAATATAATGAAACATTTTTATTGATCAGCATTAGTACAAAATTGTCAATTCGTTTTACATAAAATTAAAATCATAGTAAATAAAAAATTTCTTCTATCTTGTCACATCCTCTGAAGGTGCCCATAATTGCTGCTGCGTTCCCACGCTGGATTGCCATACTGATCCTTTGTTTTAGGAATGATTTAGAGCGTGGTTCGTTTGTTTTCACCGTGATCATTTTGCTAACAAAGTCGAAAAATTCAATTGCATCCGTACTCCACGGACCCATTGTCTCCACCACGAAGGGGACGAAACAATAATTTCGATTTATCAGTTCGATATATTTTCTTTTTTTCATTTGGGCCTTGACTTCTGCTGCTCTTCCGGCCTGCCTAGTGCTGAATCTAATATTACTTGGTGCGAATGTGTCTGTACATGTAGCGTCCCAAATCAGAGTGCTACCCTTGGACCACGGTATCAGTCGACTCGTTTCCCATCGGTTCTTGTCAGTCCAACTGGTTCTAAAGCCGCTGGGACATCCGCCGATACCAGTGCTCGTTTCAAGATGTTGTTTAATTCCGAATGTCTCGCGTGTCTTCCGGCACTTTGGCGACATTTTAGGCCGCGAGGCCCTTTTCTGTCGACTTGCGATCCACATAAGCACTTGTGAGGGGAGCAGATATCGAGTCCCAAACGCAGTCCCATGATAATCCGGAAGGCATTATTTTCTAACAGCGTACCAAGTGACCGTGATGGCAGTGAATGTAATCATGCTCCTGACTCGGGTTTTCGGAGCGCTAAAAATCTAGCTCTATCATCATTCGTTTCGAATTCCAGACCGTTTAGCGATGTGCTGATGGTGATTGCTTTCCATTGCTTTTGGAATGATGGTGTTTGCAACGCACTTTGATCAGGATGCGAATTACTCCACACCCTCAAACTATCTTCATACCCAGCAATTCCTCCGACCGTCAGCGATGGTACGTTTAACATAATACTGACTAACGGGGAAACCGCATTGACTGATGATAGGAAGGCTGGTAAAGATGTATCCCGAACTGAAGAGGTGCCAATGCCACCAAAATTAATGGGCAGTGAGGCTAATGTCCACGTTTCATTCTCCAATTTGACGTTCATTAAAGTTTCCAGCGTCGATTTTATTAAGCCGTCAAATTCTGAAAGGGTGTCTTCATGGTTCCACGCAGGTGTTGTTCGAAGCAAGAAAACCAACTTTGGGATGGCGAAGGAATTTTTCAAAATATAAAAAGCAATGTGGAAATTATCCAAATACACTAACCGTTGGAAAAGCATTTTCATTTCGTTCAGCTTTTTTCTGAAAACTTTATCGAAGGCACTGTCTGTGATTGATGTTCCCAATAAGGTAAAATCGCTCACAATGCGGATGCCCGGCGACACCTCGTTGAACCTATCTACTGTTTCTTGATCCACTTCTGAGCAGAAAAAAAGCTCGCATTTTGTCGGGTTTATGTGTAACCCAATTTTCTCGCATTCGTCTTTGACTGTTCGAAAATCCTTTAAAACGGTATCGTACTCCTCTGTGATAGTTTCGTCATCCAGGTAAAAAATGACGAATTCAGATACCAAAGCGTCGACAACAAACTGTATTGCAGCACTGAAAAGTAATGGCCGATCCGTGTGGGTCTTGCTGCGCTTCGTTTTGCGACAGAACGATGAATTCACCATAGAATAATAAAGATGGCGCTGAGTAACACTGCCATAGGAATGGGTATATTTCTGGACAATTTACTTTTATTTCGTTCAGGAATACATCTCGATCAACTTCATTAAAGGCATTCTGAAAATCGATTTTGGCAACAACCATTTTCCTTTTGGAATTTCTCTTGATGAGGGTTCTGGTAGCGTATACAGCCGCCTTTCACTCCATACCCAACTTGACGGGGTCTAAATTTGGATGACATCGGCTCACGGACCGATGAGCTTGCTAATTTGGCTGTTAATTGCCGGAAAGTGTTTCCAACCGCAATTGGGCGGACTCCTCCCTCTTTCTTCTCTAAGGCACACAAAGATGCACCATACATACTTTGAGGAAGTCTGACTGTACTTTACCGGATAACATGTAGTTGGACAATGACGGAATCGCTTTGAGCAACCTCAGTCCCGCTTCCCCAGTCGAAGGGAGGGTCAGGTCCTTTGGGAAAACTTTTGATTGAGAAGAAAGTATCTACATCTGAGACGACCAATGGTTCAATGTTATTATCTGGTGGGTCTGGAAAATGCATTTCTCTGCATGGCGGTGGATGCTTCAGTTTTAGTTGTTCGAAAGTAGACATGTTCTGTGGAGCTAGAGTGTCTGATGATGACAGAATTCTGACAGCGCCTTTGACGTCACCTTCGGCGATTTTATATTCCACTCGCTTGGAGAGGCTTATTGGTTTACTTTTTTGTTGAGGATTGGGAAAACCAAATTTGTATTCTCAACATTCCTTTTCACCATTGTTGAATATTTTTTTGAAAAATTTGCAATTTTTGGACCCGTACGAAGTACAAAGGTCCTAAACGTTTACTGCAAACAATTTCATTGTAACATGGGGTAGATCGAGGCGGGAATGAGGTGGGTGCGTTTATTATCGTCTAGAGATGACGAATCAGCGAAAAGAAGAACGTCTGTCCGTCCGTGTTTCAGAGAACAAGTGTTTTAGGGTTTTAAAGAAAAATGAATATAACTTTTCGAATCGGTCGGGATGACCCATATCTCTAGAACTACGAAAGGTAAAAAGTTGCTTCCCAAGAAAATAAAATTTTAGGGAACACATGTTTCAGGGTTTTATCGAAAAATGGCCAGTCCTAAGATATGAGCACTTCTAGAATTGGGAGCGATGACTCATATCTCTAGAACTATGAGAGGAAGACTGCTTTCAAAGGCAAAGTCGGAGAGAATAAAATTTTAGAGAACACGTGTTTCAGGGTTTTAGCGAAAAATGACCTAATCCACGAATATGTACACTTCTAGAATTGCCGTACTTCGGGAGGGATTTTGACATTACCTTGGGTAATTTCTGTGGGTCATTCGAATTCTGACAGCGTTAAAAATTTTGCAAAGATTTGCAATTCTGATACGTTCGCACCTATTTGCAAAACCTGTTCGGTTTACCACATCCATTCTTTTTGCCACATCTATTCTGATACGTACGGGTCATTGGTTATGTTTTACGTTTAATTTTTGAAAAAGTTTGGAGCTAAGTCGGAGAAAATTGTTGACAAATATAATCTTTGTTCCTTTTTTCTGGTGTTTGGGCTAGTTTTGCGTTACAATTTTTTTCGTAGTAAAATTAACCCCTTCGATCATCAACACATTGTGTGCGTTAAGCTACCAGCATATGTAACGCGTAATAAACAACGTTTTTCGCAATTCACCGACAAAAACGAGATTTTCTTTTAATATAAAAATCCAATTCAAGTAGTGTGTAGTGCGCACTACTGTGTAAAAAAACCGTCATCGCGCTAGTGTGTAAAAAAAACCGTCATCGCACTAGTGCGGCAAAATGACTTCATGCGACACCGAAATGACGCACGAAAAAGCGAGTTTTTGTCGGTGAATTGCAAAAAAAATTGTTCTGCCGTAGCTGGTAATTTTTTACCGGCCTATGTGTCCAAAATTTCTAAATCCAAATTAGCACTATGAGTCCTTTTAACCCTCATTATGTGAGAATATTATTTTCGCTTGAGCGCGTGTCAACTTTTTGTGAAAAGACGAATATCAGCATTCATATTACAACTTTTCAAACTACATCGACTGAGGCGACCGCCCGTAGACCAGTCGACTCGACGTAGCTCAGAAAGTTGTGGAACAAATCTGCAACTGCCCATTGAAAATTCATCCAACTTCTCACATCAGTTAAAAGGACTCTTCAGAAAATCCTCTTCAGATCAACAAACTTCTAACTCCCAATTCGGTCAATTTTCCGACAAGTGCGAATGAGAAAAAAAAAATAGAAATGAAAACAATTAGTGTAAATAAACAGTGAATGTATGCAACCCAAAATATTTCTCACCCTTTTACCGCTCATCAGTTTTACTAGTCTTGAATACGATGATCGATCGTGAAAACTAAACCGAAAATTCAACTCTTTTTTGTTTATTTTACAATAAGACGACTTGGAAGGCAATTTGACAATATCAATGAAAAGGAAACTTTTATTTGAACTCTACCGAAAAAGAAAACCGTTATATAAACGAAAAATGAGAAAAACAAGAAAAAAAAAATAAATAAAAAAATATTGAAGATATTGATGTTATCTGAATAATTGTTGAATTTCTGCAATTTTATTTACAAGAAAAGTAAGCAATCTTTTTTCTATTTTTATTATTAATTACCAAATGAAACTATGAAATAGACGATTTATTAAAACAAAATAATTGAAATGATGAAATTTCAAAATATAACAAAAATTAACTGCTAAATATTGTAAATATAAAGATATTCAATAAAGTAAAAAAAGAATTATTAAAACCAAGCAAGTAGTAGCCACGCAGGTGTCAACTTACCATAAAAATTCTATTATATTTTCCACTCCATTTTCCTCGTCTCTTTATCATTTTCATTTATCATTTTGAATATTTTTTTAATATTTTGATATTAGATTGGGTATCGTGCAATGCAGACTATTTTATTGCATTGACGAATCGACAAATACGTTGTTATAGGTTTCGGTAATCATATGAGTTCTTGATGAATTCATTTTTGACTCGAATCGAGTGAAGTTAGTCCAAAGTCCAAAGTTTCCAAATTTGATTTTCCTACACTTACCAAAAGAAGTAACAAGTCCAAAGAAATGTATTCCTAAACGGATTTTTCCTAAAAAAAAAAACATTTTCCCGAAGCAAATGAACTTTGAAAACTTTGTACTTTTTGGACAAACTACAGTCACATATCCTTTTATTTTGACATTTTAAGAGATGACATAGTCGTGGTAGTAGCGTACATAAAATCATTACATTCAATTTAAATAATTAACAGAAGATTATAGGTAAAATTAAATCCAACAAGAAAAATATTTATCAGCACAAAAAAAAAGAAGAAAAACCGAATTGTTATTGTTTCTAAGAAGTAAAATAGAAAACATTAAACTGATAAATTTTACTTTTTAAATTCTATTCTTTTCTATGGAAACAAAATCACAAAAAGAAAAATCGAAAAAAAAACTATAAAAACGTAGGATTGCCAGTAGAACGTAAAATGAAAGCAAAAATATGATGAAAAAAGAAATCACAATGTAATAAAAAAAAAATATTTTAGTTGCTACAATAGGCGAAATAGCTAGAATTTTGAATGTCCCAAGAAAAATAAAAAAAACATGTTGATTTGAATAAAAAACTTTGATTAATTTTCAAAAATATGTTCTTTATTTTTATGAAACGTCTTTGGGAAAGTTTATTTTCCGCCAATCAATCAATCAATCATCACTTCTACGAAGTCGGTAAACTATAGCATATGTTCGTCGCTCATTTGCAGCTTGTTGAAAATGCTTTCTCAGAATTCTTATGAAGAACACTTTCCTGTTTTGGTGGCCTTATTTGAGCCCTAACTATGAAATTTTGATTATGTTGAACCAAGAGTCTTTTAATAGTTTTCTACTAGAAGTTTGACTATGTTGAATCAAGACTTCTGTTTACTAAAACCCTGAGATGTTGCTCGTTGGAGTTCTAATTTTATTGGCCGATGCTATCTGCAGGTGCGTGCGAATAGTATCTCTTTGGTGCTATTCGCAGGCAGTGCGAATAGTATATCTTGGGTACTATTCGCAGGCACCTGCGAATAGTATCTCATGGGTACTATTCGCAGGCACCTGCGAATAGTACCCATGAGATGCTGTTCGCAGAATATGTTACAAATATTGATTGACAGGGGCCTGCGAATAGTGCCTCCTGGATGCTATTCGCTATTTCGCCGCGAAATCACAATACATCACCGTATTGGTCAGTCAATCTGCGAAAAGTGCCTCCTGGGTGCTATTCTTTAAAAGATCTATTTGAAACGAAGTTCTGTTTTCAAAATGTGTAAGAAACATGGTTGCATTAGTCGCTAGACTAGAATTTGGAATTGCGCGCTAATAGCGACTGGCGATCGCTAAAATCCAATTAGCGAAAAATTTCGCTGGTCGCTAGTTTATTCGCTAACATGATAGTGAATTTTAGTTTTCATACGCGTAAGAAATGTAGATTACATTTTTTGTGTAAATTCATAATTAATTGGACTAGAAGTTAAAATCGCAACGTACAACTGCAACCTTTCTGAAAAACTCGAAATTTTTTTAGTTAAAACGTAAATGCTAAACCAACCCAAAATTAGTCAGACACACTTCTTCCAATTTACTCGTTTCGTGATTTGTATGTGTTTTGTTTGTTTGAAACAATCTTCTTCTTCTTCTTCCTTAGCCTTTTATATCCACTGCTGGATGTAGGCCTCCCCCATAGATCGCCACTTTTTTCGGTCCATTGCCACTTGCTGCCACGTCGTGCCTGCCATTCTTTTGATATCGTTGGTCCATCTTTCCGGTGGACGTCCCATCGGTCGTTTCGTTGGTGGCCGCCATTGCATTATAGTTTTCGTCCATCGATCGTCGGTCATTCTGGCAATATGACCAGCCCAATTCCACTTGAGCGACGCTATTCGTGTCATGACATCGATGACTCTTGTTTGTCGCCGGATCCACTCATTTGTCATTTTGTCCCTGAGTGTGATTCCTAGCATTGCCCTTTCCATTGCCCTCTGTGCAACTCTCAATTTGTTCGCTGATGCTTTGGTGATCGTGAGAGTCTCGGCTCCGTATGTCAGGACCGGCAGCACACACATATCGAACACTTTCCTCTTCAGACTGTTGCTCATGTTGCTCTTGAAGATGTACCGTAACTTGCCGAACGCCGCCCAACCGAGACCGATCCTTCTCTTTATTTCAGCCGTTTGGTTGTCGAGACCGAGCTTCATGACGTGGCCGAGATACTTGTACGAATTCACGATTTCAATTTCCTCGTCTCCGATCTTGATTGGTGTAGCACCATCGATGTTTGTCATCACTTTCGTTTTCGACATGTTCATCTTCAAACCGATTTTTTGGGCTTCCTCGTTGAGCTGCAACAGCATCGCTTCAATCTGTTCCAGAGTCGTTGATGTCCGGGCAATGTCGTCGGCGAATCGAAGGTTGTTCAGAAACTTCCCATTTATGTTGATTCCCAGTTCACTCCAATCAAGCTTTTTAAAAACCGTTTCCAGAGCTGACGTGAACAATTTCGGTGAAATGGTATCTCCTTGACGGACTCCTCTTCCAATTCGAAATTTATCGGTGGTTTTATGCAGTTTGACGCACGACGTTGCGTGCTCGTAGATATGTTTTATCATCCGGGTATATCTCGAGTCAATCCGACAATCGTCCAAGGAGTCTAAAATCGACCATAATTCGACCGAATCGAACGCTTTTTCGAAGTCTATGAAGCATATCGCGATGATGATTTTGTATTCGTTGCATTTTTCTATTAGACTTCTCATCACTTGCAAGTGGTCATTTGTGCTGAATCCGGAACGAAACCCTGCTTGTTCGATCGGCTGGTAGAAGTCTAGCTTCTTTGTGATCCGTTTCGTTATCACCTTCATAAACAGTTTGTAGAGGTGCGAGATCAAACTGATGGGCCTGTAGTTTTCCAGTTTCGTGATGTCTCCTTTCTTGTGCAGCAAAGTGATGACTGCGTTTTCCCATGATTCTGGTATTTTCTCTTGTTCGAGACACTTGTTGAACAGATCCGTTGTCATTTTGAGCAGTGTGGGTCCGCCTTCTTTGATTGCTTCGATCGGAATGTCGTCGTCACCTGGAGCTTTTCTGTTCTTCATTTCGTCTAACGAAGCCTGTACTTCGTTAATCGTTATGTCCGGCAAATCTTCGGAACCAACGTTCATTATCACCGGTCTCGCTTTTGCTCTTTCTGCCGGTAGTTTGGCTCGAACCGACGTAAAAAGGTCCTCATAGAACTCTCGCGCGATGTCCAATACCTTGTCCTGATCTGTTTGTATGACGCCCGCCTTATCGCGCAATTTAAAAATTTGTCTGTACCCGTTCGCCCGTTTCGCTCGTAATACTTTCATATTCCCATTTGCTTCGATAGCGTTCATGGCCAGTTTCACGTTGTATTGTCGCAGATCGGTTTTCATTTTCTTGTTGATGGCTTTCGTTTTGTCTCTGTATTCAACAGTGTCTCGCTTTCCACCTTTCACCAAATCCAGTCTTTCTGCTATTAGGTCTAGCGTTTCCTTGCTGAGCTTCGACTCTTTAGTGCATGTAGATCGGCATCTGGTTTCCAGGAAGCTTCTCACTGAGGTCACTATTCTTTCTGTCAGCTCATCAATCGTTGCAGTTTGTGAATTCGTTCCGTTCAGTTCGTTGTCCATAGCTTCCTTAAATGCGTCGCTTTGTTCTTTCAGGCGTTCCATGTCTAAAACGACTTTTTTCTTGACCAACTTTTCTCTCTCTGTCCGTGTGTTCAAGACGACTTTGGCTCGCACCATTCGATGATCGCTGCCTGTTGTGAAACGGTTAAGCACAGTAACATCCTTGACAATCGATTTGCGGTTCGATATGATGTAATCGATCTCGTTCTTTGTTCTGCCGTCTGCACTGGCCCCAGTCCACTTCCTCTGAACCTTACCGGAGAAAAATGAGTTCATTGCGAAAATTCCTTGTTGTTGGAGAAAATTCAGCAAAGTATCTCCTCGTTCGTTCCTCTGATCGTAACCAAACGTTCCAATCGAAGTTTCTGCAACGTCTTCTCTTTTTCCCAATTTGGCATTGAAATCGCCGACTAGCAACTGATATTGAGCTCTGTTTTCTTCAATCGCTTTGGAGACATCTTCATAGAAGCTTTCAATTTCTTCGTCGTCGTGATCCGTCGTCGGTGCGTACGCTTGGATGACTTTCAAACTGTACATCGCATTTATCTTCAGCCGCACATAGATGACTCTGTCGGAGATGCTGTTGATTTGGATTATACGGTTCGACCAGCGTTTGCTGATGAGCAGTCCTATACCATGCATCGCTGTTTGGCTATCGCTTCCACGGTAGTACAAAGTGCTTCCTGATTTCAACTTCAAGCATTCTTCACCACGTCGCCTGACTTCGCTCAATCCGACAATGTCCCATTTGATCTTTTCCAGTGCCGACTCCAATTCGAGAAGTTTTTCGTTCGATGATAGTGTTCGAGTGTTATACGTGGCAATGTATAGTCCGGTGTGACAACCTATTGTAACCCAGGGATTCTTAGCACCCTCTGCTCGTCGTCTGGTCTGACCGTTGTCGGAGTCAGGGATCAACGAGCGGCTGGGAACTGAGGGCCGATTTTTCCTGGTTGTGCTCTTCATCTTCGGGGGGGTTTTAGCCGTTAAAACACCACGCTGGCCGGTGCGGGTTGGTGAGTGATGGTAGTCCTGCTGACTCGGACTTTGCATGCTGCCGTTGTCCCTTGCTGTTGAGATCATCCGCCACCATGCTGAGGTACTATCCCATCTTGATAGCGCCTAACTGCCTTCGGCCCTCGCTCTACGTGACGTTGAGGTACTACCCGAAGACAGCCCCCCTCATCCTTCTGCTAAGTGACCCACACTAATACACCAGGGTTGGTGACCTGATCGTTCATGTGGGTTGCTCACTATGACAGGTGTCACCACGGGTAGGATAGGATGTAGGAGTAGGTGGATAGAGGCTAAGGTACATAAGGAGTACTATATTACGCATACCACACCATTTGACACCCGTTTGAAACAATAGAAACTGAGAAACATGTGACAGAGAGTAAATGTGAAAAAGCGAAGTTAAGTAATTTTGGCTTCGTTGATTTTCAGAAGCAGCAAACAGCCATTTCTACATCGTTTGTCTATTCGCAAGTGATCTTCGACAAAAATATTATGCGATGGGATTTGAATTGAAAAATTTAAAAGATTATTTAATTAGCGAATGTTAGCGACGTTATTAGCGCGCTAATATTTTTTAGACTAGCGAATCACGCTAGCGACGCTACAAATGTATGTGAGAAATATAAATATGAATATAAATATAAAAAGTTAATCCCCGAATAGTGTATCTTGGATGTTAATCAATGTAATATTGTTCTTATAATAGAAGTCGAAAATACAAACAAAATTAAGGTAAGTACTGAGACTGTTTACAGGTGACAAAATAAACAAAAACTTCAAATAATTAGATTCTAGAACTTAACTTTACCCCTCAAACTTCTAGCTGTGTCGTTTCCTACGACATCTCTAACAAAAACGGTCGCAAATCCAACAAATCTGGAATAATCCATTGGAAATCGTTTAAGGGCGGTCGGACGGTGAAGTTTTTTCAAAATACTCCTTTGAAGAAATTTATATGTCTTCTGTTTAAATCGAAATTTCTACGCTGTTGAATATGAACTTAAGACCAAAAATAATTAACGAATGCAATTTTGGAGTTTTCTGCATTAAATTCTTGCTATGGTAATTAAAAGACAATTTTGTTGCTTTGTAGTTCCGTCTGCGAATAGCATCCAAGAGATACTATTCGCACGCACCTGCCAATAGCATCCAGGATGTACTATTCGCAGGTGCCTGCGAATAGTACCCAAGATATACTATTCACACTGCCTGCGAATAGCACCCAGGAAGTACTATTCGCAGACACCTGCGAATATCATCGGCGAATTTTATCATGGGCGCGCGGTAGCAATGCGCCCGTGACGCAAGTCCTCACGAGCAAAAAATTCAGAAATTTTTTTTTCGTAGACTTCGGAACCATATATACACTAGATTTTGACTTTTTTGCCTTGCGTCGTATCTTTCTGAGCCCTAGTTTTTCGGATGCTACGTAAAATTTTGATTAAAATCGACTTTTTACTCAAAAAAATCGGTCCAGTGGATCCGGAGATATGACCTTTAGAAAATCGTCATTTTCCATACAAAATGTGCACTTTCATAGAAACCAAAGTTAATGGAAATATCTACGTTAGTTAGTTACTTACTTAGTTAGTTACTTAGTTCCAGAGCCATTTGTATGAAGACCCACTTTTTTGGAGTTTTCTCGAAAACGGCTCGATATCTTTTCTTGAAATTTTGCAGGGACCTTCGGCTGGGCATTCTACGCCATATGAGATTTTAAAAAAGGGGGGTACCGGCCTCGTTTGGGCGCCAGGGCTCTTAGAAGGCGCCAGGGCTCTTAGAAGGCGCCATATAAAGCCCCATACTTCCATACGGAAGCATATTTTGTATAAGACATGGTTGGGTGTTCGAGATACAGGTTTGGTGTCAAAGGGAAAGATGTTGGGTTGGGTGTGTAGTGTATAGGGGTGACCGCCAAAATGGCGGAAAATAGGCCGGGGGCTCAAAAAAAAACTTTTGATATGTTGTAGAGGAAGTTGAGGGGATCATTTTCGCCCATGAAAGTAGTAGCCGCCGCGGCTCGGTTTGGCGGCGGCGGCGGCTCAAAAAAAAACTTTTGATATGTTGCAGAGGAAGTTGAGGTGATTATTTTCGCCCATGGAAGTAGTAGCCGCCGCGCCTCGGTTTGGCGGCGGCGGCGGCTCAAAAAAAACTTTTGATATGTTGTGGAGGAAGTTGAGGGGATCATTTTCGCCCATGAAAGTACTTCCCGCCGCGGCTCGGTTTGGCGGCGGCGGCGGCTCAAAAAAAAACTTTTGATATGTTGTAGAGGAAGTTGAGGTGAT
>CM055403.1:64898827-64911085 GCA_029228625.1 Pseudolycoriella hygida
GGACCCAACGACGAAATAATTTTTCTGTACTTTCAGTTTTTGCGCTGCAAAAATTTGACTTTTGTTTCTTATTGCGTAGATTGTTTAAGGTAAATTAAAATTTTTGCGTGTAAAAACTGAGTGTTGAAAAATTATTCCGCTGGTGGGTCCGGCATTTGTGACGCAATTTTTTTAACACAACGTAAGTTTGTTTTAAAAAAAGCGCTGTAATTTTTTCAGGAAATCAAAACTTTGAACATAAGGTTCCATTCAAACAAACTTCTGCGTTTTATCTGCGATAGCGTCACCTCAAGCGATATCATTAATTTTGGAAGCGGACTTACGGACTGCGTCACACTCTACCTTTAAAAAGGCTTTTTGTTGTGATACAAAAGTTTTGAAACTTTTTTCGCAAGTGTTGAAAACTCTTTGCACCACACCGCCAAAATTTTCCATTCACTTAACGGTGAAAATAAAACAAATTTTCAATAAATTTACTTTATGTCTTAATCAAAAGTTTCAAGCTTCAGCAACACATAAATTTATGTTGGCATTTCCTTTTAGGCTTCCCAAAAACATTTCTTCGTCACCCCTAATAGACAATTGTTCGCCAACTCGTTCCGCCACACGCTCTTTAATCATCGCTGCACGCTGCCATCTAGACCCTTGACAATTTTTACAACTCATCTGTGGCATACGATGCACCGTTGCCGTTCTATTTCCACAATCGGAGCATTGGTAGAATCTTTTCTTTGCATCGATTACTTTAATTGGATGACCTTCAGTTTTGCAACGATCGGCAGATGAAAACGCTGTGTATTTGCATTTCAAACAAACGACCGCCTTACAGTCGATTTCGAAAGTGTTCAGCATTTTCTCTTCCATCGCCTCTTTCTTCAGCTGTTTACTAAAATATTTCTCTTGAGCCTCGTTCGCATGTTCAACTATTAAATCCGAATGAGACGATTTCGCTTCCATAATTTTTTGAATTCGTTCCTTTCGGAATTTTTCTGCGTCGTCCGTAATTTTCTGCTTTTTGATATTGCTCGGGTCGCGGCTTAACACCTCCTCATGGGCACGCTTTTTACCTTCGACGGTACCACGGTACTTGACAAAGTTTGGGTTCGATTTTTCGATGGGTTTCTTTTTCAAAATTTCCAGTGCTTTCGCTTTGGCGAGGTCGGATTGCCTAGTCGATGCTGATACTTCAAATGAAAAGCTAGAACGGCTCAATGTTGGTGTCCTAGTCGGCGTTGTTAGACTTTTCTCTTGTTTTGGAGGAGGCGTTGAGATTTTATTTTCATTCAAAACCTCTAATTGCTTTAGTCTCTCTAAATCCTTCAGACGCTGTGAAACACTTGCGTCGACACCAGCGGCTAGTTTCGAACTCACAGGTTTGTTGTAATTCACAATGGCGGATAAATCTGAAAGAAAGTCGAAAGTTCAACTAAAAATTGAAATACAAATTCTCTTTGTCTTACCCGAAGTCAATTGTGGAGTTTTAGGTTCGCCCAATCTGTTCAACCGATCCTTATCTTTAGCTGCAAGTATTTGAGTGGACTGATGTTGATCTGATAGAAGTTGCAGCCGCTGTCTGTCCTTAGCGAGGAGTTTAGGATTTTTCTTAGCTGGCACAGCTAAAAATGATTGCCCACCGTAAAAGACTTCACTCTTTCCCAGCACCTTGTTCCTTAAGGCATCCAGACCTCTTCCACTTGTTGCTGATTGTAACTCCGTACGTCCTGACATTTTACTATATTCCTGCTTTACGTGATAAACGCAATGCTCGCATACACCCAAATTTACGATCGCGTGGCACATGTCACCGTTTTTCTTCCGACTCCGACATGTTCCCAGATCCTTTGACTGTCCCAATATCATAAACTTCTGGGGATTGTCAACGGATAGACAAGCCTCGTCGGTTTTGTCTTGTTTGCTATCGAATACTCCCGGATTCAAAATTGCTATCACCATACCTGCAACAAGTAAGTAATGAACACCATTGCATAATTCAACGTTTACGGGGAAATGTTGTCTACCATGGAACACTGTTTGGAGGAATTATCAAGTAGCGATAGCTACTTTATGATTTCACCCTTCCTGTTCGTTCGTCTAAGCACCCTTCACCGTGGAATCATTGATGATTCCGCGGTGGATCATCGGTCATAATCCGGTGAATCACCGGTGATTCCCCAATGAATCATCAGTGACTCCCCTGTGAATCATCAGTGACTCCCCGGTGAATCATCGGTAATTCGTCGCAGAATCATCGGTGATTCACAGCGGAATCATCGGTGATTCACCGCGGAATCATGGCTCATTCACCGCGGAATCATCCGTGATTCACCGCGGAATCATCGGTGGTTCACCGCGGAATAATCGGTGATTCACCGCGAAGTCATGGATGATTCATTCCTCGGTGTATCATTTGGTGATTCCACTGTGAATCATCGGTGATTCCCAGGTGAATCATCGGTGATTCCCCGGTGAATTATCGGTGATTCCCCGGTGAATCATCGGTGATTACCTTCGTTTCATCGGTGATTCACCGCGGAATCATGGCTCATTCATCGCGGAATCATCCGCGATTCACCGCGGAATCATCGGTGGTTCACCGCGGAATAATCGGTGATTCACCGCGAAGTCATGGATGATTCATTCCTCGGTGTATCATTGGTGATTCATTTGCGTTTCCACTGTGAATCATCGGTGATTTCCCGGTTAAACATCGGTGATTCCACGATGAATCACCGGTCAATCATCGGTGATTCCCTTCGATTCATCGGTGATTCCCAGGTGAATCATCGGTGATTCCCCGGTGAATTATCGGTGATTCCCCGGTGAATCATCGGTGATTACCTTCGTTTCATCGGTGATTCACCGCGGAATCATGGCTCATTCATCGCGGAATCATCCGCGATTCACCGCGGAATCATCGGTGGTTCACCGCGGAATAATCGGTGATTCACCGCGAAGTCATGGATGATTCATTCCTCGGTGTATCATTGGTGATTCATTTGCGTTTCCACTGTGAATCATCGGTGATTTCCCGGTTAAACATCGGTGATTCCACGATGAATCACCGGTCAATCATCGGTGATTCACTTCGATTCATCGGTGATTCCCCGGTGAATTATCGGTGATTCCCCGGTGAATCATCGGTTATTCCAAGGAGAATCATCAGTGATTCCCTTTGAATCATCGATGAAGCACCAGTGATTCCCCTGTAAATCATCGGTGGATTCCAGATGAATCACCGGAACTCCCCGGAGAATCATCACCAATGAATCACCGATGATTTCGGTTCAAAATTAACTTCATTGACTACACACTATCGCTACTTTGGTATGCTCATGATAATGTTTTATTGAATTTATGTTTAACATTCTTTGGTGTACAACTCTTCCCCATGAAAACACTAACCTTCAGCCGTCTTCCACATTTGTTTGTAAGCATTTTTAAACAAAAACAAAGAAATTGTTTGTATTTCTCCACGCAAATCACTAAGTTTCCAAATGACGTACTGCGCTCCCTTTTTGCTTGTGAGGACTGCACTCTTTTTCACAATTACACCGGCTACTGCCCAGTCTTTCGATAAATCGAAATGATTCAGATGTGCTCGAATCGATGACATTGGAACCGCAATTCTTCCTATCATTCGCTCTTTGATCTGGGCGCTAGAAATCAATGGATGAATAATTCTTATACCAAAAACCGGATCTGTATAAATGCTCTCTGATTGAGTCGACAAACTAATTGGTTTGGGATTGTATTTGGGAAACTCATGTTTAGGAGCGACTCTTGGTGTCGCTTTTTTTATGCTCTGATCAACTTCCCTTGTAATCACAAGATCAATTTTCTCTTCGTTTTGTTTTTTCAATTTCGCTTGAACACCTCGTCCGTATTCGTTATATTTTTGTTCGAGGAAATTTTTCATGTCCTCGTCGTCCGATGAATCTGCACCATTTTCATGAATCAGGCTTGTCACTGAATTCGGTTTATTCGTCGCTGAAGATGAGCTGGCGGAACTTTCAAGTGCTTTGGAAAATGCATCATCTTCTCGTAGATTGGGTGTCGGCTCTGATTCTGTAGCGTCGTTCGTGTTAGCAATTTCTTGTAAAAATAGATCCAAGTCTTCGTTTGTCTCCATGGTTAATTTATCAAATTAGTAAAATTTTATTATGAAGAAACTTTGAACCACCAACTGACATAATAACAAATAGACGTCAAAAATGTTGTTCTCCCGCCAAACGCGCCAATTCAAACTTTGATTTGTAAACCCCGTCCACTAACCCATTTGACACTTTGAAGTTTTCTTAAGAGCAAGGGAATAAGAGAAAATTACTTCAAATCCGAAAACTAACAACGAACTTAATTGAAAATATTTTAAATATGTAATTAACACAATTGACTTGATACAAGGTATACAATTGACAATTGACTTGACTTGCAGAGTATACCTGAACAAAAAATGAAGGGAATTTGAGTGAAATACATGCAAATGTTGAATCCCAGCAGAAATTGTTGTTTTTGTAAGCTGCGAACAGGGTTGTATTACCGTCGCTAAGAGCGAAGCTAATTTATAATTTCCTAGCTAATAGCGACTGGCGTTTCGCTAACAGCTAAATTAGCGAAGCTATATATCGCTCTTCGCTAATCGCTAAAATGTACTGCTGTATGTACAAAGTTTTCAGTCCATTGAAATAATTAAAAAAATAAGAAAATTTTTGCGGAAATCGTCTGACCGAAAAATTTATTCAGAAAAGCTGGACATTCTTTCACTGCTACACCAGTACAACTTTGCTGTACTTTACAATTCCCTACATCGGAAAAGTTAGTCAAACTCTGCCGAAGTCACAGTCAACGTGCACTCACGAGGATTTTCACTTACGTCCGTCGTCGTCGTCGTGGAAAAGTATCCTCTTTTGACTGTGTACATACTACTGTCTCACAAAATTTTTAGGAAACTCGCATTGCAATTGCAATAGAAGCGCAAAGATTCTACGAGCTCTTTACAGTTAACAGTAAAGTGCCATGCAGGAAGTTGGGGGAAACGCGAACAATTGATGGACATCAGTCGATTCGAATAGTCAGCACTGACATCTGTAATTGTTTGACACATTTATTTATTACAGAAATATGAAGTAGCTACGAAACATTTGTCATCTTGAAAGCGTTTTGCAGTAAAATACCGAGATTTGAACTTGTTTCTGTTTAACTTTTCAAGTTTCCTCCTTGTAATTTTTACAGTAAAGAAAAAAAATTACCGCAACATTTACAAAGCAATTTTATTTGTTGGCGCATTGCCTGGAGGTGACATGCGTGCGCGATGCGAAGTGACTCTTAAAAATTGTTATATTTTTCAAAAAATGAATTTTCTTATGTTACTTGGAACAGTCAGAATAAAGAAAATCATAGATCTGCACCGTTTTAAGAGAAGAATACAATTTTCATATTTATCCATTTTTGTGTCGGTTTTCGAGCCGTGGATGCTTTCAGTTGCTGAGATGTGACCTAATTTTTGGTTTACATTACTATTTGTATGTGTAAAACATTTCAAACACAAAAAATCGAAAATGTGAATTTCACATTTCACAGATGTGGTCACATTTATGTGAAAATATGTGAGTGAAATGTAAAACACATAATTTTCAAACGGCAAATTTGTCGTCAGCTTAAGATTTTTTATGGATATTATTGCACATCTGAAATGTTTATGGTAGAATGTGCCGAGATGTGACCTAAAGTCCAACAATAAAGTACTTTATATATGGAAATGTGACGTTCACATCTGGCAAATGTGACGAAAAAAGGCAAATTTAGCCACTTTCACCACTCACATTTCCATATGCAAACTACTTTAGTGTTTTACTTTAGGTGACATGTCGACACATTCTACCATAAAAATTACGGATGTGCAATAATATAGACAAAAAATTCAATGCCGACGACAAATGTGTCATTTGAAAATTCTGTGACTTCACATCCTTCACATATTTTTTTCACAGAATTGAAATGTGAAATGTGAAAATCGAATTTTACATCTCGGATTTTTTGTGTTTAAAATGGTTTTATACATATAAAAAGTGAAACAAACGAAAAATCAGGTCACATCTCAGCAACCTGTCATATACAGAGCCCAAAAAAGGGTAAAAAACAACTATATCTTCAAAATCCCTAACTTTAATCTTTTCTAAGCAACAAATGAGTTACTGTCTATTGAAACGAAACTGAAAGTACGCAAACATTGTTGTTTACAATGAGTTCGACATTATACGTTAGGAGATGCCCGTAAATTTTACTGTGTTAGACGCGACCAATATGACTATAATGAAAAATATTTAAACCAAAATATTAGTTCTTGAAAAGATGTTTGCGAGCGAAACCATAAAGAAAGTGTTGTGGTAGATTGCATGTCATCCAAATTAAACAATATTGAAAATCTCGTTTTAAACGAGAAGATGGATTTATGATGACAAAAAACTTGGAACTGCACACATTTTGAGATATTATACTGATTTTACTTCTACATATTCGAATTTGCCTATGTCTATTGCTTTCTCACCTTTCCCGCAACTCCCTGTGTAGTTTAGGCGTAATACGGCAGTACAAATATGGATCGTTCAGTCGTCATATGCTAATCAATATTTGTGTTACGTGAAAATGCTTTTCTTTTTTGACATTTCAGTAAATTTTTTTTCAAGACGACGAAGTGGAAATCGGGATTTTGGCTAGTCGAACCAATAAAATACCGTGGAAACTTGAATTCGAAATAATTCGAGTTCATACAATTGCGAAGTAACGACTAGCGACTAGCGAAATGGGTTCGCTAGTTGACTGATTAGCGGATCGCTAGTCGCTAGTAACGAAGTGACTGACAAAATAGTTTCGCTACTAGCGGCGTTAGTAGCGTCGCTAGTGACTAACGTCGGTAACCCAACCTTAATTTAGGGACCAATTTTCCGAGACGGTACACATACATTAGACATTACAGATAAACACGAGAGGGAAAGTCGACATCCACAGCAACAAAAAAATCTTATTAAATACCCAAAGTCACAGAGTCATCCGGAAAATCACAAAATAGCCCGAAAAGTCAGAAAGTCGCGAAAAATCACATAAAGCCATGTAAATTATAACGAAAAGTCATTGCTGGTAAGTTCTGAAAAGTTAAGGTTCGGAATGGGTCGGTTCAGGTCGTACCTGTGACCTGAAACCTATTGACCTGAAATTTTCAGGTCAGGTTCAGGTCGATATTTTCTCAACCTGAACCTGACCTGATGATATCAGGTCGAACCTGAACTGACCTGAACTGACCTGAACTTGACCTGAACCTGACCTGATTGACCTGAAATCATTTGAATGCTTTGAATATTGTACAAAGGAACCAAAAATATTTAGAGCTGACGAGATGAGAAAATTTTGGTGCAATCGGTATTTTGTGATCTATTCATTAAATGCGGTTATACATTTTTATTGCAAAAGTCTTACGCAAAGGCATCAGTGTGTGAGTCACATGGGGGTCGTCCATATAAAGGGCGCCCGCTTTTAGGGAGAACAGTTTTTTTTCCAAAAGTCCAGTTTTTTCTTCTTTGAGGCCTTTCATAAAGCATGTTACACATAAATGAAGGTTTTTCAGAACCCCTCCCCCTGTCACACTACCTCTAACACCTCCCCCCTTCGATGTGTGAAAAAAAAATTTCATTCCTCTTCCAACGATAGAATTCACTTGGAGCACTACTTGAACTCCATAAGTTTTTTATTAGTGGTTCTTGTGAAAAACGTTCCCCTTAACCACCTCCACAGCATATTTTAAGTTTTTGTAGGTTTAATGCACTGTAGGTTAGCACGGATCCACCTGTGTTGGTCGCCGCGACCCCCCGATTCGCGATTTTTACATGAGAACTTTCAAAAACATCAGTCAGGGCGAAAGCTGTATCCGCCCTGACACTTTGCAAAGATTTTTACTATCCACATTGTTCAATGATATTTTGTGAATATAACCTGTGGGTTTCAGGTCAGGTTACAGGTCAACCTGATTAAATTTTTCAGGTTTCAGGTCAGTCTCAGGTCGAACCTGAAATTCAAAATCAGGTTCAGGTCAGAAATCAGGTCATGACCTGACCTGAACCTGATCAGGTCGGCCTGACCTGTTCCGATCCTTATGAAAAGTCGTCCAAAGTCACAGAAAATCACTAAAAATTCATAGAAAATCGCGAAAAGTCACAGAAAATCACAAAAAGATACAAAAAATCACGAAAAGTAACAAAAAATGAAGAAAAGTAATGTAAAATCTTGTAATGAAATATACGAAAAATAACGGAAACTGAAAAAAACTCACGGAAAAAAAGTATAAAATTCAAAAAAATTTTCAGATACCCGGAAAAACGCGGATCTATTGAAAACTCGAAAAAGTCATAGTCCTGGCCCACCGTTTTTCAGAGTAGTTCAACTTTCGGATGAACATGAAGTGCGTCAGAGACGTAAAACGGTCGAAAAAATGTTCAAGGTAGTAACTTGCCGAATTCCTTTTTTTGGTGCAGTTTAGAAGCAACCAAAACTTAACCATTACAAAAGGCAAAACGCGAATACATAAAATATTCAGATCAGAGATACTAACATTATCACAAGAATTGTTTAGACTTAAGAAATGCTTGTGACTCTAGCGTAATTCCCAATGCTTTCGTTTCTCATGGCGTCATGGCAGAAAAACTGGTATTTGTAACCAATCGACGCGGTTAGTACGATATCGGCTTATGTCAAAGTATCAAGAAAGTGCTGCAGGCACAAGAAACCCACACAAGGACAAAAAACTTCCAGAGAAACGGAGACAACACAGCAACCAATAAAAAAGCGAGGGTTCATAATGTAATGTAATAGAAGTCTCAATAATGTAGCGCTTCGAAACTCTGTAAAATTCTTGGTAACTCTTTTAGGTTGTTCTCATTCACTAACACGTTTTTCGGAGTGGTCGCAGCCAATGTTGTATTCGCTAACCGATTCTTTTAGCGACGCACGCTAACGCTAGAAATGAAAAAAGGTAGCGTCGCTAACACAATTCGCTAACCGGAGATTATTTAGAAAAAATTTAAATTTTAACAGTGTGTTAGCCCGGATGGGTAGAACAAGACCTGAAAAACAAGAGGAGGAAGTTGTTTAGTAGAGCAAAAAGATGGGGGAGATGGGGACAAAAAAAAATTATTTTGTGCAACACGATGAACCGAATGAACCCCTCACAGTACTTTCAATGAAAGTACTACATTTTATTGCTGGGAATTGCGTGTGTCGGACCTTGTCGCACCGAAAATTATTTTACAATGTTGCCGACGTAATGTGTGTGTATGTGTTTTCAACAAAATTTTTTGGTGTCGAAATTGGTCCGCAATTAACCATTGAAATTTTGTATAATTTACCATTTTTCTAATGATAAAATTGTACTAATTGATTAACAGAGATCTCGCATAACCCAAGGTAATGAATTCCATTTGTTTTATCATCCACAAAGTTGATATTTTCATAAAAGAAATGTGACGATAATTTGCGACAAGCTACACGATTGATAATTTCGGCAAAGAAAATATAATTTTTTTTGTTCACACATAGCAGATCGGATTTTTCCAACCAATAGTGTCAATCAAGTACATTAAATCGTTCTGTTTATAAATTTTTAATTATTGCTGGTGTGCGAAATAGAGAATCCGTTTTGACAATTTACTTAAACAAAAAATCGATGATTGAGTTCATCGATTCCTACGTGATGTACAGTTACAAATTTGTCAGATTGTTCATGTACCGGTGCCGCTGTTGAGTGTATGTTCTACTACGAGTTGTACGGGGGGAAAATGTGGCACCACCTTTTTTTGTAACAAAGTTCCCTTGTTCGTATTATCGGGAGCATTAGTGACCTTTCAGTTTTTTAGTGAAAATCCGGAAATGTGCAATGGAAATCGATAACATGTGAATAATCTCCTCGAATATCGGCAAAAAGAGATATTATTTTATTGTAAAGAATTACGCTGCAGAATTTCGAACAAAGCGAGTAATAACACTTGAAACGTTGCCAAAGCCATCTCATTTTTGACTTCAAATCAATTTGTTGTTCCAATTATTACTTACACACCTCGAAATGTTCTTTATTTGCTTGCTTTGTTATGCATGAAATCAAATGACGAACTGCTAATGTCGAATTCAGTCACAAGTTGTTCCATTCACTGACTGTAAATTTTCTCAAAAGAAGAGACATCTTTGAGGGATTTTGATGTGCGTGATTCAGTGAAATTAAAGTGAAACTCCAATTCGTATTTTTATTAACGCTTGACGTAACCTATTTATTTGCCCTTTTCAAGTCCCTTGAGATCGGATAGCAACATAATTTTACGTCGCTGTATCACATTCTCGATGAAGCTTGTAAACACGAACACTGCGTCAATTATCGTCTCTGATGAAAGGAACCGTGTGTGCGTATCTACATCTAATATTTTCCATTCTTTCAGCGGTGATAAAGTATGAACTGTGTTCCCTTGCATTGTGGATGCGGATGTGGATGTTCTTTTATCACTCTGTCCAGTGTAACAGTATTTTCACTAATGGACTTTAAGTAGAGTACATTGTCTCGTTATTAAAGACATAGAGTTTATACCGGATTCGTACGATCTGCGTAATCGATGCGCACATAATATCGCAAAATCTTTAAATTGATTAAAAGGCTCGAATTTCAGCAGGGCCATGCATAAGGTACGCACTTTCGACGAAAGCGTATACAAGGGGGGAATGGGGGGCTGAAAATTGTCACTTTTTGGGTACGTACTTTATGGGTGGCCCCTTACCTGCATAATCTGCGGACAGTTGCAAGTTAATTTCATAGATCAGTACGAATATTGCACCCTATATTTCCTATGGTTTTTCTCAAAATAATAATTTTTATGGCCTTTGGACGTACCACTGATACTGGCACACTTTGCAAAAAGTTGAACTTTCATTTCTCTCGCAAAGGTTGTTGTCATTGTTATAAGCCTCGTCTTTGTCTTCAAGTTTGAAAAATTGAAATTTTCTTCTTATGCATACGGGACAGAAGAATGTTCTTGCCTGTCCTTCAACTTTGTAACACTGCAGAAGTTGCTCAAGAAATTCTTAGTACGTCATGTCATTACTGAAACCAAAATGTTAGTCTTGGGGGTTGGTAATTGAAAAGTAATCAAGGAAGCGATTAAAATGGAGAAATTATTAGTTGGCATCACTGTGCATCTTGAATAAAAACCATGGATCGAATGCAGAGAAATCCTAAGTTGGCACCGCTGTGCCTGGAAAGAATGCGCATGTGAGATATTTTCTATGTTGGTTCCATGCAAACCAATATGTCATTCAACATGCGCACGATGCGCACTCTATTCAGGCACAGTGGTACCAATTCTGCATTTCTCTGATCGAATGCAACCAATTTGTCAAAAATTGAGAGAATTTTTGTTCTTTTCAAAACTCTCACTCACCAGTGGTGCCAGCCTAAGAGTTTTCCTCTGCAGTGTGATAAATGCTCAAAAAACACAAAGTTATGATTCATTTACTGTAAAATTAAATTACTTACGAAGAAGTAAACAATTTACTTGTCGGACAATCGTCAGCTGCCTCCAATAGAGCGGTGTCTGCATCGCTTTTAATCAAACTATAGAAGCCCTCTGCCGGTGAATACGCCATCCCCACCTGAATGTGGCCCAAGAAATTTCGCAAGAATTTTTTAACTTAATATTTTCCTTTTTGTTTGGCTAAAAGCTATAAAGTTTTCGTAAAACCTTACAAAGTAATCTACAGTGCACAGGTCCGATCAGAGTGAGGTAGGGAGCCTGGGAATAAAAAAAAAACGGAGTGTTCACATTTTCAAAATTTTTGCCTGCGGCGCTAAGGAAGTTACTTCAATTTACATAAAAAAATATTCGCCTGAGACCCTTTCTCGCCCGGCATTTGTGACGCAATTTTTTTCAACACAACGTAATTTTGTTTCAAAAAAAGCGCTGTAATTTTTTCAGGAAATCAAAACTTTGAACATAAGGTTCCATTCAAATAAACTTCTGCGTATTATTAGCGATAGCGTCACCTCAAGCGATATCATTAATTTTGGAAGCGGACTTACGGACTGCGTCACACTCTACCTGTAAAGAGGTTTTTGTTGTGATATCAGTCATTTTGGAAGTTTTCAGTTGTTGAAAAAATTTAAATTTTTTGAAAAAAATTTTCTCCGAAAAAAATTTTCTCAGAAAAGAAAATTCTCTTCGAAAAAAATTTTGT
>CM055403.1:64911585-64935186 GCA_029228625.1 Pseudolycoriella hygida
TTGGTGAAAATGTCGGGCAGACATCTTGGATTTTTTGCTATTTTCTGAATTAGAATAGTTACGCGTTTGGTTTCTTCGGGAAAGTTGCTGATGTTGATGAGTAGCATCTTTATGAATCCTAAGAAAATGGCTGCCACCTGTGAAAGTGACGCCATCTTGGATTTTTATGCTTTTGAAAGTATTTGGAAAGGTATGAGAGACAGAACATTGGTTTCTTTGGCAAAGTCTCAGAGTTTTGTGAGTGGTAGTCACCAGTATTGGTGGGGCAGCTCGGGGGAAGAAGCAGTACGGGGGTAACCGGTTGTATGGAGAAATGGTAGTACGGGGAAAACAGTAGTGAGGAGGAAATTGTAGGACGGAAGAAACGGTTGTACGAAGAAATAGTAGCACGATGATAACGTTTGTACGAGGAAAACAGTAGTACGGGAGAAACGGTTGTACGCGAAACAGTAGTACGGTTGCAACGGTTGTACGGGGAAAACAGCATTGCGGGGGAAACTGTTGTACGCGAAGCAGTAGTACGGTGGAAACGGTTGTGCGGGGAAAACAGTAGTGCGGGGGAAATGGTAGTGCAGGGGAAACGGTTGTACGCGAAGCAGTAGTACGGTGGAAACGGTTGTACGGGGAAAACAGTAGTGGAGGGGCATGGTTGTGCGGGGGAAATGGTAGTACGGTGGAAACGGTTGTACGGGGGAAATGGTAGTACGGTGGAAACGGTTGTACGGGGAAAACAGTAGTGCGGGGGAAACGGTTGTACGGGGAAAACAGTAGTGCGGGGGAAACGGTTGTACGCGAAGCAGTAGTACGGTGGAAACTGTTGTACGGGGAAAACAGTAGTGCGGGGAAAACGGTTGTACGGGGAAAACAGTAGTGCGGGGGAAACGGTTGTGCGGGGAAAACAATAGTAAGGAGGAAATTGTAGGACACGAGAAACGGTTGTACGGAGAAAAAGTAGCACGGTGATAACGTTTGTACGGGGAAACGGTAGTACGGAGAAAATCGTGGTACGGGGAAACGGTTGTGCGGGGGAAATGGTAGAACGGTGAAATGGTAGTACGGGTAAAACAGTAGTGAGAAGGAAATTGTAGGACGGGAGAAACGGTTGTACGGGGAAATAGTAGCACGATGATAACGTTTGTACGGGGAAATGGTAGTACGGGGGAAATAGTACGGGGAAATTGTAGGACGGGAGAAACGGTTGTACGGAGAAAAAGTAGCACGGTGCTAACGTTTGTACGTGGAAACGGTAGTACGGAGAAAATTACACACTCTTACATACATTTTAGTATTAATGTCCCAAATCTCCGACCTAGCGGACAAGAATGCTTAATGTCCGTGTAGCCCCTAGGGGCGGGGGTATTTACTAGTCTTTGAATAAAGTGCGTCGGGTTGGTCGGGTTTTTCGGGTTTCACGAAAAAAAACCCGGCCGACCCGCAAAATTAAATGTGATGACCCGCCCGATCCGAACCCGCAACGAGTAAAAAATTTTGAAACCGGCCCGACCCAAATCGGCGGGTTCGGGTCGGGTTATGGGCTGCCCGCATTTTTCGGTCTGCCCGCAAATCTCTAGTTGTTGTATCATTTTATTCGGGTCCCGATCCTTTATTGACTTTTTATATTTTACAAAACTCGAATTTACATTACACGAATTTTGTTTTATCGGGTCGGGTTTCGAAAAATGGTCGACCCGCTCATCTCTAAACAGACTCCCATATTTTTATTGTTTTTCGAACAGTTTCGCAATTTTCGTATACGGACCACTGTGAGCAGGCACGAGTTTTTAGTACGAAATCATTTTCAAAGTCACACTTGCTGATAAAATTGCTAAATTTTACTTTTATTCAGAAGATGTCAATTGCATAGATTTTCGCGTTTTCCGACCCAGTGTGTGCCATAGGTCATATATTTAAAAGTTCAACTTCATTTGCTTTATGATTTACTAACTCCATTCTTCAGTCAATTTTCTATTGAATTCCATGTATTGTTTCGCAGGTCGATCTCACCCCGAATGGTAAACAAATGCTCTCTAATTTCTTAATCGATGTATGTGAAATTACACCCAACTATAGTATGACTAGTCGAAAGGAGGAATGCATAAATTACATCAAAGAACGTGTCGGACAGAATAAAGTCCTAGTAAGTCACCCCACTCACATCGTTTGTCACATCAAACACTAAAATAAATTTTATTTAGCTGCTGGCAAGTGGAGGAGTCGATTCGACTGTATGTGCGGCTCTACTACGGGTGGCTCTTGATCCTAAGCAAATAGTTGTGGTGCACATTGACAATGGTATACTTTAAAACTATAGAAGAAAGTTGTAAAAATGTTCGTTCAACTCGTTACATTTGCAGGATTTATGCGAAAAAACGAAAGTGAAATGGTGGAAAAGTCACTGCGTGACATCAACTTGGATCCGATTTTGCGAAAATGTTTTTTCCATTTTTTCAAAGGATCCACAACCATCAAAATGCCTGGCTCGTTGTATAACAGCGAAACGCAAATGCTGTGTTTTACCATCAATCCAGAGGAGAAGCGTAAAATCATTGGAGACACTTTTGTCAAGGTCACGAACGAAATAATGAAGGAATTGAAATTGAATCCCGAAGACGTTTACTTAGCTCAAGGTACTCTGCGACCTGACTTGATTGAATCGGCCTCGAAAACGGTTAGTTCGAATGCGGACACAATCAAAACGCATCACAACGATACGGAAATGGTGAGGTATGTCGTTTTATGTTTGAAATGCTAGTGACGATGTCAAACTGATGTGTCCATTATTTTGAATAGGAAATTGAGAGAGGCAGGAAGAGTGGTTGAGCCACTCAGAGATTTTCACAAAGATGAAGTTCGAAAATTGGGATACGATTTAGGATTACCAGAAGCTTTAATTCAGCGACATCCGTTCCCCGGGCCGGGATTAGCTATTCGAATTTTGTGTGCTGAGGAGCCGTACATTGAGAAAGATTACTCGGAAACGCAAGTAAGTAATCGACAAAATATAAGAGATTTTTCCGATACAAACTGTGGACGACGATACTATTTAGCTATTCGGTTGATATTCACGGAAAACCAAGACTCGTCTTTCTAACAAAAGTTTTATTATTCTTTCAATCGACAGGTCATAGTAAGAGTCATAGTAGACTACAATAACAAATTACAAAAGAACCATGCACTTTTGAATCGTGTATCGGGTAACACCAGCGCTGAGGAACAGACGGAGTTGTGTCGCATTTCTAGTAGTATGAAAATAAATGCCACAGTTTTACCAATAAGAAGTGTCGGAGTTCAAGGTTGGCTCAATTTGATGACATTCATATTGACGTTTTTTTGATATTGATTTACTGGCAAACAGGCGATGGAAGAACATACAGCTACGTTGTCGGATTATCGAGTAATGAGAATCCAAACTGGAATGATCTTATGTTCCTAGCCCGACTGATACCTAGGATTTTGCATAATGTAAATAGAGTTTGTTACATCTTTGGAGGACACATTCAACACCAAATTACTGATATTACATATACGAGAATTAGTCGATACACTTTAGCGCAGTTAAGACAAGCAGACGCCTTTGCGAATGAAGTGAGTTTTTCAAACCAAAATTATTGTGGACAAAATGTTTTATGGCAATTTATTCACAGGCTTTAGCAACATATGGATGCTATTCACATATATCTCAAATGCCAGTGGTTCTAATACCCGTACACTTTGATCGTGATCCAGCATTGAAAATCCCTTCATGTTCACGATCTGTCGTCATTCGACCATTCCTAACAAATGATTACATGACTGGTGTACCTGTTGTTCCAGGATCGGAACATTTACCATTGGCGGTAAGTCATTTTCTTCATCAACGTTCATTTATCACGCTCTCAATCGGGTGAAACGAATATAGACAGAGAAGGAAGTTTTTCCTATTGGTTGAGATTCTTAATCTGTGAAAAATTCTATAAGATTTGATTCGATGAAAGTAGATTTACGTCATGTTACACTGTTCATTTTTGTAGAACAGATGTACTGCGTAGAGCGAGGATGTATCATGTGAATCGAACCAAAAGTGCTATCACTTTCCCTCTCATGTGCGAAATGTGAATGGCGAAAATATTTTTTGCAGCGATATATCGACGCTTTTCGTTGATTTTGAGCTGCAGCCGCCAGAGACTTAATATACTGGCTGGGTTCCCCAGATAGACTAAAAGTGTGAGCCAATTATCATCATTTGACCTTTCGTCACCATGCAAAGACAATTTCTCCATTATGACAATCTACTTCATCAGGTTTATAAGGCTATATGGGGAACTCAGCCGCCATATAATGTCTCTGGCAGCCGCCAATAATTAAGGCGTACAAAACGACACTCGTCGTTACAATAAAACGGTTCCGTTAGAAATCTACAAATATAGAAACTCCGAGAAAGGACATAGGGTGAGACGCCGCCACCGCGCCGCATCAAAAGAAGACTTGAATTACTTTCAACTTACAAAACAGCCTTTGACACTCAAGCCTTTATCTGAAAACTACTCCTTTTTTATGGACTCTCCGACCTGAACCACTTAAATAATTTTCTTCCTTTAACCCTTCGATCTGAATCTGATTAGAGAAGTTTTGACCTGACCTGAAATGACCCGAAATCTGAAAATGATCTGGTCTTGAAAAACGAAATCAGACTGTTTTCTTTCGTCTGGTCGAATCAGATCAAGATCGTTGCAGGTCAGGTCAGTTCAGGTCATGTGTGATTCTGTTCTGACCTTAATTTTCAGGTCATCATTAGTAGATCGACCGATTCTCAGCCTTAATTGTGCATGTTAGATGAGAGTAGTGGAAAAACGATTCCCAAATTTCGATTATCTTTCATAAAGGAAAGTTCATCAAGACCCGATTAGAAGAGAGACAGACTTTATTGAAAGTAATTGCCAGTGTGTTGGTGACGGGAATTTTCCCCCAGAGCCGCAGGCGCAAATAATGTTTTCTTCCCGGTATCCGAGTCAAAATATCCCGGTATCCAAAAACATAGAAATGACTTCCCGTTGCATACATTTCCCGGTATTACAAGATTTTCTCCGAAAATTTCCCGGTATCGTAGATACCAAGGATGCACACTATTTGCACACGCGCCCAGAGTATTATACCTCAGAGAGCAGACGGTCTGAGGAGCAATTCCGGTCTGGGGGATAGTTCCCTGGGAGTGTGTTCCATCTACAATAGACTCCCCAAACAAGTGGTCAAGACGTCAAAGCTAACAATTTCTTAGGACGAAGCAGAACAATAACTTGAACCAAACATCCATCTGTGTGAAATATGAAGTCGATTGAAGCCCTGCTTTTGCACCGATTTCTTTGAGTTCAAGTTTTTTCTACATTTAACATCCACAATGTTACACACTGTGTTTTCAATGAAGCATACGATAAGTTTACGTTGTGGCGCACGAGCCTTGTCTATTGCGACATCAGCTTCTGTTAAAAAATAACGAATTGCATGACAGAAGCATCAGCTGCATGCGTAAAAATGGATCGATTGAAGGTTTGTGTATTTCATTATGAAATTCGTTATGCTTTGACAGAAGCCGATGCCGCATTAAGCGCGTCAATTGTGTGCAACGTGAAATAAAACGAAAGTAAAAAATCTTGTAATCTTATTCACTTTACAGACTTACGCTTCCCCTGAATCCATCTTGAACTTTCTGTACAAGAAAAATTTTCTTTTTTTGGGAATCGGACAAAATAACCCCTTGACATAAAAATCCCGGGCGAAATAACCCCTGGATAAAACAACCCTGGTGAAAATAACCCCTACATGCAATTGTACGTAAGCTCGCCGCAGGCGCGGGGGTGAGAGGGGCGAGCCCCTCAACACGATACAATGTCCTCTTATTGCAATGATGACTTCAACAGCTTCTCTAAAAACCGGACGAAATATTTTGTCCGCGTGTGGAAATCATTTTTTTCCCTGTATTCAATTTCGATTTCCCGATTTTTCCCGTTTCCGCAGAAATCGGACTGAATTTCGCGTTTTTCAAAGTAAAATTTCCCGATTTCGGTAACCAAATTTCATGATTTCAAAGATAGTGTTACCGGGGAATGGGAAAAATCTCCCAGTGGATTATCTTCCGTTCGACGTAATTAACTTCCGTTGGACGATATTATCACACACTGGAAGATATTATTGCCCGCTGGAAGATATTATCATCACATTGGAATATAATATCATCCACCGAAACATATTATCATGCTAGTGCATGATATTATCATACCATTGGAAGATATTATCCGCTGGACGATAATATTATCCGCTAGACGATAATATCATCCGCTGGACGATAATATCATCCGCTGAACGATAGTATCATCCACAGGACGATTATATCATCCGCTAAACGATAAAATCATCTACCGAATGATAAGATCATCTATGGAAGATAATATTATCCACTGAACGATAATATCATCCACTGAACGATATTATTATCCACTGAACGATAATATCATCCGCTGGACGATAATATCATCCACTAGACGATAATATCATCCACGGGACGATAATGATGAATTATGCAATGGACCATATTATGGTCTTCGGGAAAATCGATGGTTTTGAAGTGAATACGACTTAAAAAGCGATGGCATTGGCCTTATTTCGCGCTCATGAGGGTGCCTTCTCTTAGCCAGATTTACACGAAATCTATTCGTTTTTCGTTGATCTTGGCGATCTTTTGAACAACATATTAATTACAATCAACATAAGTCATTCTATATTTCCCTAGTGTTGCCAGGATGCATGCCGAAGTGCTTCTTTGAATTGTATTAATAGTTCGAGACGTTGAGGTTTTATACAAGACCCTCAAGTTTCAGCGTCAGCCCTATGTTTTTAAATGTTATTCAATTCAAAACTAGCGATTTTTTCGAAGGCCATGTTTAAGGGATATTATCTTACGTTTTATGACATTATCGTTCAATGGATGATATTATCGTCCAGTGTATGATTTTATCGTTCAGTGGATCATATCATCGTGCAGTGGATGATATTATCGTCCAGTGGATGATATTATCGTCCAATGGATTATATTACGGTCCAGTTTATGATATTATCGTCCGGTGGATACCGGGAAGATAATATTGTATAATGGACGATATTTTCATCACACTGGAAGATATTATCGTACACCGGAAGATAATATCATCCATTGGAAAATATTATCATCCGTTGCACGATATTATCATTACACTGGAAGATAATATTGTACAATGGACGATATTATCATAACACTCGAAGATAATATTGTCCAATGGAAGATATTATCATCTCGCTGGAAGATAATGTCTTCCACCGGACGATATTATCTTCCTGGAAGATAATACATTTTGTGATTTTTCCCCCCGCCTGTTACTTTGACGTCGAAACTAGAGACTGAGCTTGTTTTTTAAGTTTTGATGAAGTAGGTTTTTAGTGCCGCTTGAAACACCGAAGGCGAAAGTTTCGAAAATGGACCCAGTAAAATTTTCTTTATCATTTCTGAGACCTAAAAAATCGCTCACCACCCGAAAAATTTCGGACCCCGGGAACATGCTCCTCTTTTCCTTCCTTTATTCGATTGTGGCTCCAAAACAATTTTTAATTTCACTCATGCGGTTTTGTTTTCGGTTTATAAAAATTCGCGGGCGGAGCGAGCAAAAGTTTTTTTTTGACAATTTTTAGTTATTCTTTGATTTTTATTATTATTATTATTAAATAGGGCGTCATCTCAATTTCTTGAGCCTGACTTGCACGTAGGCCGCTTGTGGGCCCATTGTGGAACCCACATTTTTTTTTTACTACAAGCTGCTACACTCCGTATTTTCCTTGGAATCTTCCTGTACTACGGATGAAGTTTAGGATATCCTTAGGGTGTAACATTTTAATATACCCGGGCTTCAGTATAAAGTTACCCAGACATTTATCTCTAGACGAAATATATGCTGGGCATTGGCATAGATAATGGTCGGCTGAGTCCATGAGCGCTCCACATAGATCACACTCTGAGTTTTGTCGTTTATCGATTGTCGTGAGGTGCTTGTTAAAATCAAAATGTCCAGTCATTACTCCTGTATAAACTTTCAGTCTGATTCTACTCAAGTTTAATAAGAATTTGGAATGGTTTTTCCTCAACTGAAGGTTGTTCTTAGACTGTCTACAACCTTCTTGTTTATTCCAGTAGTTGTCAGATTCCGAACGTTTGTACTTATTCAATTCACGTTTAATAACTGATAATGGGATGCCAACAAGTTGCTCTGGCATAGTGTTAACCTCGGTTAGGGCACGTTTCCTAGCCAGTGCATCAGCTCTTTCGTTGCCATTAATACCACTATGCCCTGGCACCCAAACTAGTTTAATTCTGTTTGAGTACGATAGTCGCTCTAGTGATTCCCAGCATTTTAAGGTGAGGGCAGATCTGATAATTGGCGATTTTAAGGCTTTAATGGCTGCTTGGCTGTCACTGTATATTGAAATAACTTCGTCAGCCATTTTCATTTTATCTATTTCTTGACAGCATTTAATTATTGCTGAGAGTTCCGCTAGGAAGATGGAACATTTAGTTCCAAGTGGGATATGCATTTCTATTAAAGGTTCGTGATAAACACCAGCTCCAGCGGATTCATTGATTACAGAGTCATCCGTGTAAAAACTTTTGCAGTTAGCGTATGGGAGAATCTTGTCCTTCCAAAGTGATCTGTCTGGGATAAATGTTTCAAATTTTCTTTCAAATTTGAATATAGGATTTATATGATGGCATTTGATATGAATTAATGGAATGAAATTCTTTGAGCTGTGCCAGATTTCTGAGTGGCCATTATTATTAATGGCTGCATTTCTAGAAAGTCTGCTTAAGACTGATAATGCTTCAGTCTTTACCAAGATGTGTAATGGCGTGAGATCAAGGAGCACTTCTAAGGCTGCGGAGGGGGTCGAATGCCATGCACCCGTAATCGTCTTGCATGCTAGACGTTTGCTCAATCTGTCTATAATGTTTTTTTGAGTACATTTGTGGTGCCAAAGGAAAGATCCATATAGTAAAATAGGTCTAACTACTGATGTGTAAATCCAGTGAAGGACTTTAGGAGATAGACCCCCGATTTTCCGTATGCTTTCCTGCATTGCCACAGTGCTATTGTCGCTTTGTGAATTCGATATTCTATGTTGGGAATCCAACTCAGTAGAAAGTCTAGAATGACTCCCAGGTATTTTACCTCATCTGCCAGAGTGATAGGAATACCATTAATGGTTGGGATTCTTAATCGATCAAATTTCTTGCCATTCTTCCGAAATAGAATCATTTTAGTTTAGACCGGGTTTATATTAAGTTCATTTTTAGAACATCATCCTGAGATCTTGTGTAAAGCCTCTTGTAGGACATCACATAGTGTGGATGTAAATCTGAAAAACCTTCAGTCTGATATCCTAGGCTGTTGAGAGATTCGATAAGACCGTCTATTACCATACACCATAATAGTGGAGGAAGAACTCCGCCCTGCGGGCTGCCTTTCGTTACCTTTATTGTCAAATTTGTTTCGCCATATTGAACGTAGACAACTCTACTTTTTAACATATAGAAGATCCAGTCCACGATTCCAGGATCAATGCCAAATTTATGACAGGCGTTGATAATTGCTTCATATGCAATGTAGTTGAACGCACCCGTAATGTCGATAAAGCAACCTAATGCAAATTCATTTGCTGAGAGAGCCGCTTCAATGCTGGTTAGAACGTTGTGAAGCGCATTTTCGCAGGATTTACCCGTTTGGTATGCATGCTGTTTCACATGCAGTTTTCTAATGCAGAGCGGTTGATCCCTTATGTAGCGGTCAATGAGTTTTTCTAAGGTCTTCAGGAAAAAGGAGGTTAAGCTGATGGGTCTGAAGTTACCCGCCTTCGAGTAATCATTGTTTCCTGGTTTAGGTGTGAACGCCACTCTGGTTCCTCTCCATCTTTTGGGGACGTATTTTAATGATAGACAGGCAATGAATGTTTGTCGCAGTTTGTTTGTAATTAGTGGGATAGATTTTTGTATCAGAGCGGGAAAGATTCCATCTTCGCCTGGTGATTTGTAAGGAGCAAATGTATTTGCTGCCCAATGGATTCTTTCATTAGTTACAATTTCATTAATCAGTTCAATATTGATTGTAGCTGTACCAGTTGGTATGAATGGTGGAAAATCATTTACATCAAGAACTACACTGCCCGGAAAGTGAGAGGCAACTAGGTGTCTATATGTCTCATCTATTGTGTATGTATATTTACCTGATGGCAGTTGAAGAGAGCCAACTAATTGTACTGGGTCTTTCGAGAGGATTTTATACATTTTAGCTGAGTCTGTAAGGCTATCAATTGACGAGTATTGCTCTTTCCAACCTATTCTTCCTTTCTTTCTTAGATTTTTTTTATATTCTCTTTGAATGTCGTAGAAATCCGACCAAGTAACATCACTGTTAGGTGATTTTGCATCATTAAACATTCTGCGTAATTTTACCCTCAGTGCCTTGTCTTCTGATGTATAGTAAGGCAGAGATTGTCCTGTTTTGTGTTTGTGACGTGGACAAGAATTGTCGTATGATTCTGTGATAATTTTGTGAATACATTCAACTTCCCGTTCTAGGTTTTCTATCTTAGAGAGGTTATAGTTCGTATAATTTTGATCGATTTTATTTTGCATATTCTGTAAATAGGTGTCCCAGTTCGTGGCCGCTGGGTTTCTGAACAAAATAGGTGGTTTTGTATCTAGGTCAAGGTCAAAGCGAATGCATTTATGATCCGAAGTCAATATTAAATCCGTTACTTTCCAATCCGATACAAACGAAAATAGGTTGGATGTCGATAGTGTGATGTCTAAGACTTCAGATCTGATTTTTAACTATTTCAAGCTTTTTGGCTATTTCCAGTTTTTCAGTAATTTCCCGATTTTATATTACAACTAGTCGATCCCGTTAGCCCCCTAAGAGGCACCCCCACCTATTCACTTTCTTTTAATCATAGGGCCCCCTATTCACTTTCTTTTAATCAAAGGAAGCTCCCCGCGAGGGCGCTCGATGCCATACATAAAGCTGGGATGTCATTTAACAGAACTATTTTTTTATACCAGGGGGCTGCCACCCCCTGGACCCCCGCTACTTATGTGCCTGCGGCGCTTTCACGTTATACCCCCCCTAATTTTCATAGGAACATCCCATCAACAATCTCAAATCCCGTCACAAACCCTGTCCTAAGTCCCGTTCACAATCCCGTCACATACACTGTCCCAAATCCCGTCAAAAATCACGTCTGTGATCCCTTTTTTTTCACCCCAAGTCCGTCCGCCATTTTGTTGGTCACCCCGACACACTACACAAGCAAATAAATCACTTATTCTACTACCAAATCTCTAAGACTTTGTCGAAGAGAAAAACGCTGTATGTGCCATACACTGATTTGGCCCAAATTTTTCCAGTTTTTGTCATTTGTCACTTATTCTACTACCAAAACTCTAAGACTTTGCCGAATATACCACCGCTCCATCTCATTTCACTCTTAAAATACTTTCAAAATCTTAAATTGACACATTTATCGAACTACCCAACATTAATCATGAATGCTGTCAAAATTTCTCTTTAAAGTTTTCTAAAACATGTTTTCTCCACGTTTTGAACGTTTTCCTACAATATCAGAAGAAAAAAAAAATTTTTTGATTTTTTTGTCGGGCAGCGTAGCTTTTTTTACCACTTTCACTGAGTCCCGCCGCCGAACCACTCAACCAATTCGCATAAACTCAGTTGCATTTCATTTATTTGGTTAATAACTGTCGTTTGGTTCATCCCCGACCTCATTCTGATGAATGACGGTGAAGTTAGACCCCCAAAAGTGCTCTCGTCGGTGACTGAATCGCTGAAAAACACCCTATATCTCAGAAGCATGCTTTTTTTTCACCTTGCAATGTTCAGCAAAAATGTAGCCCGTAATGTATTCTATCGATTAAGTGTCAAAGAAGTGCACTACTAACTGTTACTGCCTCACTTCAATGCTAACCAAAGTGACCAATACACTAAACTTTTACCATTTTCACGCTGTACCTCCTCCGGGTGATATCGGATCGCAAAACTTTGTTCTGCGAAAATAATTTCCATAAAAAACTCTGAAACTTTTTCTGTCCAACCAAAGTTCCATCTGTTAGTCTTATGTGAGTTTTCGGTCATTTAAGATTTTTAGCCTATTTTGATCAAATTTGTTTAACGAAAAATTCCAAAAAAATTCGGGACCTTGTTTTGTCCACGTTTCAGACCATCCCTAACAACATATCAAAAAGTGTTTTTTGTTTGCTCCTTGATTTTCATTTTGACGGTAAATCGGTCCCCCATACAAAGGCCAAAACACGTTTTGACGGTAAAAGCGTTACACACAAACAAACAAACATCTCGTCGTTACAATATTTAATGAAGAAATTTATAATTTGCACACTTAACACTTAACCCTTTTTCGATTTGTGTCTTTTTTAGATGCTTTGCTATTGTTATAACAATGACAAAACAGCAAAAAGTGATAAAACGTGTGAATGTGTAGAATGAGCAAATTATAATAGTTATTAACTGCATTGGCTATGTAATTCAGTTGTACCACATCTGCGAAAGTTTGCGATATCCGAGCCAAAGGCGAGGTGTCGTAATCGCAGATGTGTTACAACTGCATATCATAGCCAATTCAGTTCAAAATTTTAATGCATAAGCGAGCGGTATGTTGAAAACACACCAAAAAATTTCACATATTTTCCACACGTTCGCTTTGACAACAACAAAGCGGCCATGTTTTTCGTTTAATACGATGAGAGCGTTTCATACCTTACACAGTAACTAGATTTACATGGTTTCGTGCAGTTTAAACAGTTTCGTGCAATTTCGTGGCATTTATTTTATGTATACATTGGCTATGAACCGTCAATGTAACACAACAATACCGCTCGCTATGCACTAAATTTCTTAATTGTATTTCCCGATTTTATTTAATTTCTCGATTTTATGTTACTTCCCGATAATTAGTCATTTCCGTTCCCTTTTCTCTTCAAAATTCCCGGTTTCTAGTTTTTCGGCTCTTAAATCTAGGATACCAGGATACCGCACTTTTTCTACACGCGATTTTGTCCGGGGGTCCTAGAGCCGATTTTATAAGGCAACGACAAGCTCTCGGAAAAAGCTTTCAATTAATTTTTTATGTCAGATATTGGAAGGGAATAAGAATTAGTTTCCCATTTATATTCCTGAAAAAGGCATATTGTAGTCATTCAAAGTGGGAGTCTATAGTTTAGTCGATTAAGTTAATTGTAACATCAAATGACGACAAATGTCTATTCGAAAGCCATCATTCGACAATCCATAAACGTAGAGAACTTCAAATGTGACATTTTCGGATATCAGGTGGTTGTGAAATCGAAACAAAAAAAAAAAATTCCAACAGCTGGTTGCGATGCACATACTCAAAATTCTCAGGGGTTATTATGGAGGTGTGAATCAATTTCTTTTTGAAATCAAAAAGAACGAGGAAATACTACATGGGGTGAAAAGTCCGCGGTCTCACATAGAGATGGCGTCATTACTTCAGAATTTTTGTTAACATTCAGTAGTACCACCCTTTACTTGTCTACAGCCAAAATTTCCTGACATTTGGTGTCATAGTTTTCGAATTACTGTCAATAGAGTGACGCAGGTTTTTGTTGTTCGTAAAAAATGGAAAATAATGAATTCCGTGTGTTGATTAAACATTGTTTCTTAATGGGAAAAAATACGGTGCAAAGCAAAGAATGGCTGGATAAGTGTTATGGCACATCTTCTCCGTCGTATACAACGGTCAAGAAGTGGCATGCTGAATTTAAACGAGGTAATACAAGCACCGATGATGCCCCACGTTCAGGACGTCCAAGTGAAGCAGTTACTGAAGAAAACATCAAAAGAATCCATCGTATTGTTTTGGCTGATCGGAAAGTTAAAGTTAGTGAAATAGCTGACATCCTCAAAATATCAACAGAACGGGTGCGACACATTTTACACGAGTATTTGGACATGAAAAAGCTTTCTGCGCGATGGGTGCCGCGTTTTCTAACAATTGATCAAAAGCAGCACCGTCTTGACGATTCAGAGCGTAATTTAGCTTTGTTCGAGCGTAATCCAACGGAGTTTTTGCGTAGATTTGTCACGATTGATGAACACGTGGATTCATTACTATACACCAGAGTCCAATAGACAGTCTGCAGAGTGGTTAGAATTTGGTCAAAGCCGACCGAAGCGCCCAAAGGCACAGCGTTCTGCAGGCAAGGTTATGGCCACGATTTTTTGGGATGCGCATGGCATAATATTTATCGACTATTTGGAGAAAGGAAAAACAATAACTGGCGAGTACTATGTCACATTATTGGAACAGCTCGACAACGAGATCAAGAGAAAACGACCGCATATGCAGAAGAAAAAGGTCCTGTTTCGTCATGACAATGCACCAGCGCATTCATCCATAAAATCAACTGTGAAACTGGACTCTTTGGGCTATGAATTACTCCACCACCCACCTTACTCTCCAGATCTGGCCCCCAGCGACTACTATTTGTTCCCAAACTTAAAAAGATGGCTACAGGGAAAAAGATTTTACTCTAATGATGAAGTGATGTCCGAAACAGAGGCCTATTTTGCAGGGTTGGAGAAATCCTATTATACCAAAGGTATCCAAATGTTGCAGGACCGTTGGACTAAGTGCATTTCCCTTCAGGGAGACTACGTTGAAGAATAAAATTAATTTCATATGTAAAAGTTAGTTCTTTCATTGCAAGGCCACGGACTTTTCACCCCATGTAGTATTATACGATTCAATGTTTGTCGACGCTTGTAATCGCAATGAGATTTATTTCTTTCAGGCTCTGGATAAAATGGTCCGTGATATCTCAACAATTAATGGCATTTCAAAAGTGCTGTATGATCTAACAGCTAAACCACCCGGTACAACAGAATGGGAATAAAGTTAAGCAGAGAATTGAAAGAGAACAAGAAAAAGAGAGAAAATTTTGTACATACAACTCGAAATCAAATTCCATGCTAAAACAAACAAAAAAACGAACATAAAACTTTGTATTGAGATTTAGCTCAATGTTAGCTGAAATCGAAAATACGTCTTCAATAGAAACATAATTTAAGAATCAAATGTTGTGGTTGATCTGACGCGTAACATTCATTAACCAAAATTTTGGAATTTTTTTTACCGAAGTCTAGCTTTTTGTCTTTCTAGTATTTTCACCAAAATCTAATATTTTTTTTCAACAAACAAGAATTATGTGCCTACGAATGACAAAAATTCAAAATATGAATAATTTTTGGTTTTGTGAATTTCTTTTTCTTTGGCATGGATTGATTAAGAAAGTAACATAACGAAAAAACAACAATTTTCAAGTAACCCAAACAGTTGAATTCTTATGGAGAATATGTTGTTGTTTCATTTTTTGTATATTTTTGCATTCAAACACAAGAAAATACAAAATAAAATTTTATGATACGAAAAATTGTGCGTGAAGTGTTTCTGAAGTATATGAAAGTTATTTCAATTTAAATAAAATAATTTAACCTGAATGTGTGACATTTTCTTTGTGGAAATTATGATGACAAGGTCAAGCTGAAGCTGATACAATATCGAACTATCGAGGAACCGTCGTGAACATAGGCTGCGAAGGTAAGTATTTACGCGAAGCTATTGACGCCGCAAATGCAAAAATAAATGCTACGCGTTTGACATGACCAAGTTGGATCGCCGCTAGTGTTGTTAACGCCGTGAAAGTGATAATAACACACAGAATCGTAGTAACACCTAGATTAATTTAACTATTCCAATGACTTAAGAAATATTCTCGGTACAAATCACTAAATTCACTACGTCACTATCACTATTCCGTAATTTATTTACACATCTACTTTCATGTTTTCCAGCCATTTGATTGACTCAATTGATGTCAATGAATTGATCACAACAAAAACCTCTTAAAAGGTAGAGTGTGACGCAGTCCGTGAGTCCGCTTCCAAAATTAATGATATCGCTTGAGGTGACCCTATCGCTGATAATATGCAAGAAGTTTGTTTGAATGGAACCTTGTGTTCAAAGTTTTGATTTCCTGAAAAATTACAGCGCTGTTTTCAAAACAAAATTACGTTGTGTTAAAAAAAATTGCGTCACAAATGCCGGACCCACCAGCGGAATAATTTTTCAATACTTTCAGTTTTTACACGTAAAAATTTAAATTTACCTTAAACAATCTACGCAATAAGAAATAAAAGTCAAATTTTTGCAGCACAAAAACTGAAAGTACAGAATCGATTGATTGATTGATTTTCAGTTGTTGAAACAATTTTTATTTTTTGAAAAAAATTTTCTCCGAAAAAAAAATTCTCTAAAAAAAATTTTCTCAGAAAAAAAAATTCTCTAAAAAAAATTTTCTCAAAAAAAGTTTTTCGCCAAAAAAATTTCTTTCCGAAAAAAATTGTTCTCCAACACCTTCGGTTAACATCGGAACACTTCGTGTCACCTTCGGAACACTTCGTGTTAACATCGGAACACTTCGTGTCACCTTCGGAACACTTCGTGTCACCTTCGGAACACTTCGTGTCACCAATTCTTCTCAGTGATTTATATAACTTTTCTGGAGAAACCTCTAATCTAGGTATTCTCATTCAGAATTTAGCAAAAAATCCAAGATGGCGTCGCTTTCACAGCTGGCAGCCATTTTCTTAAGATCCCAAAAAATTCTCCTGACCAAACTTTATAACTTTCTCCGCTACCGCTCCGAGCATGATATCTCCTGTGAAACGATTGATGTTGCACTGATTTATCATGTGCTCCATGGTCTGGAGTTGATCACACTGACATAATGTTGAGTCAGTGAACCTCCACCGGTGCAGCTTTCTGGGTATTTTATACTGCTTTGCCCCGTTGTTAGGTCTGTTATCAATTCTTTGTTTATAACTGACGTTTGCTGTCAAGAACACTGAGAGAGAGTCGACAACGCCCAGGAAGACAATAAACTCTTTTTTGCAGTTTCTACAGCCCAATGTGTTAATAACACACAAAACATTAGCAATCGCTATGATCAGTGTGAGTATACTGCAAGGTCCGGTACTTGGCCCCTTGCTGTTTTCTCTGTACATAAAGGCCCTTAGCTAGAGTGTAGAGTGGGCAGCCCCCCCCCCCCCCTGAGATTTTCAGTCGAACTATAGAATAGAACTATAGAATGGAGTGAACCAGAAAAATATTATTCTGAAGTACGAAAAAGGTAAAGCGGAATCTTATGAATTTCAATCGTAGCAAATTTTCCTCGCACATTTTCTTCTATTCTGAGTTGTACTAAAAATAAACTTTACAATCTGGCCCCCTACAAAATTCAGAGGAGTCAAAATCCGGAGGCATGGGGCTCTGCCCCTTAGACCCACTTAGAGTTATTCTTCCATCACCCCCTTTGCTGCCACCTCTTTACCTCGCTTTTTCTTCCTTTAATTTTCACTGCCTGCGGCGCTGCGTTGCATTTCAATAGTACAGTTAGTATGAAGCGATAATTATATTGGGATCAATGCGAATCGTATCGCGTAAGGTTTGTATGAAAATTCAACTTTATGGAAACAAAAAAAAGTTCGTCATGTTGTATTTTCTTTCATACAAACTTCACGCGATGCGATGCGCATCGCAGCCAATATAATCATCGCTTAAGTCACTTATCATTGCTGTGAATATCCTATCCTATGCTCCGGATTTTGAGGCCTCCGGGTTTTGACACCTCTAGATTTTGAAGCGTCTGGATTCTTCGTCGGGATTTTGATGCCTGCGGATTTTGAGCCTCTGTATTTTGTAGCTCAACTCCAAGGGCAGTTGATGTGAGAAAGAAAATTTCTGTGCTAAATGCACGCGGAGCGATTGATTGTGAAGAAATTAATGTCATCAAAAATTTCATCTGCGGCGCAAATACAATGGTTTTACGTGCGAGTAGTCTGCCGTCTTAAGCCAAAACAACGTATCGCAGTCAAAAAAAAACTTTCTAGATTTTTTAGCTTCTCTTGGGTTCCAGTGAAATATTCTTTTTTCCAATGTAATTCGAAAGAAACTCAAACCGAAGAACTTTAAAGCACAGGTTTGATGCGATACCTTGCTTTTGGCTTAACACGGAAATGGTGTAGGTCGAAAATCGTACATTTGACGAGGGGTTATCCACTTCATTTTTTTGGTATAGCCTGATGGAATTTTTGGAATTAAAATGGATATTCTGGAATTTGTGGAATTACTGGAATTTTTGGAATTTTCGATGGAATTTCTGAACTTCGGAATTTCGATGAAATTTTTGGAATTTCGGTGGAATTTCTAAGGAATTTTTAGAATTTCTGTGGAATTTTTGGAATTTTCGGAACTTCTCAATTTCGGTAATTTTGTGGAATTTTTGGAATTTCTTAGGAATTTTTGGAATTTCGATGGAATTTTTGGAATTTCGATGGAATTTTTGGAATTTTCGGAACTTCTGAATTTCGGTAATTTTGTGGAATTCTTAGAATTTCGATGGAATTTTTGGAATTTCTGTGGAATTTCTGGAATTTTTGGAACTTCTGAATTTCGGTAATTTTGTGGAATTTTTGGAATTTCGATGGATTTTTTGTGGAATTTTTTGGAATTTTTTTATGGAATTGGAATTTTTGTACAAATTTTTGATCAGTGGAAAACCCCTCGACATTTCAACAAACTCCGCAATTCGAGAAAAGTAGAAAAGTGGCGTTTTCTTGTGATTTTTTGATGATGGCTGTTGGCTTTGTCTCGGATCGACAAATTGAACGCGAAAGTAGTTTCATATTTTGTCTGTTCTATTAATTCAAACAGACTCGACTAGAGAGGAGACACTTACCTGTTACAGCTTACGGCCCATCACATAAAACCGTATTTTAGGCCTTTTACTTTAAGAAAAATTTGCCTGCGTCGACGCAAGTTATTCACTAGATAAGTTTCGCATCGCTCGCAGATTTTATCTTTTCTCATTGCCGACTCATACGAGTCTTGTTACATTGTGCCAGACCCTGTATAGTGTTGCGTTGTGAGTGAGTGTGTTCAATGGTAGGTTTGTTCTATTATTGTGGTGCTGTTATGAGTTTTAGTGAGGTGTCGGTATTGGTGTGCTTTGCTGTGTGTCGTGATAGCCCCTCTACGCGCTCGATCGCCACTCCAAAAACTGGTATTAAAGCGCCTTCTTCAGTCTTCAAGGACCACATAAATAAATGGAAACTTTCGGCCTTCAGGAAATTTTTCCTAAGATCTAGGTAATCCGAATCCCCCATGGGAATGCACATCTATGCTAACTATAAGCTAAGCCATTTGATCCTGTGATGAAATAGGCGATATTAGTTATAAGTATCTTCCGAAATTCTTCAAGGGCAAGGTAGAACTCTCCTAAATAATAGTAATAATAATAATAATAATCTGCCTTACAACCCATGAAGGGTTAGAGGCTAGATCATTATTTACTAGTTTCGCTGTTTGTGGTTCTACTTTTTGAGATCCTTTCATTACCGGAAAGTTTTACTGTGCCTGTGCGACAAACCCAGTGCCATCTATGAGATGTAACTAGGAGCGAAACTAGTAGGAGTAGAATACCGGTTCTCTCAACAATGCCTTTTCCGGTAAGCCGTACGATGGCACTACACTCAACTTCACTCGACTTGAACCGATTCAATCAGCTTTGTTTTGTTTACAAATCTAACAACCGGTACAAATCTGTCTGCGGCTGAGTTTCGAACCAACGCACTGGCAACTCGATCTCGTAGTAGCATGCAGACGTGTTAACCACTACGCTATCGAGTTGTTGTCCTAAATACTTCATCCTTAAGTTAGCAAGGCCTGTACAGTGTAGCTGAAAATGCTGTGCTGTTTCTGGTACGTCACCGCACCTTCTGCAGTTCGTGTCACTGCTGGTGCTGAGTCACATCCTATTCAGATGGTATCTTAGTGTGTTCTGACCCGTAAGCAGAGATGGGAAATTACCGGTAATTTATTTTCCTCGGTAATATTACGTAATATTACGGTAATATTACGTAATATTACGGTAATATTACCAAAATTTTAAATTACCAATATTACCGTGCTCTTGGTAATATTACGTAAATTACCGACTATTTTTTCATTTATATTTTGCAGAAGTCTTAGAAACAAGCCCAGAAAATGTATTACCATGACACCTGTATTGAAAGAAAAGAAATTATCAAAATAAATGAGTTAAAATTTTGATTTATTCTGACATGAATTGGCTAGTGCACTAAAACCAGTAGAGCTTGAGCGTGACTATTTCGTTGCTGCAATGATGAGCATTTCACGACGAAATACCTCCTTTTACTCATCTACTTCACAATGATATTGTCATTATCTACTGACCGAGCACAATAAACGTAGACAGCGCTGGATTGCCACTCAGTATGTGGGTTTCTTGAAATTAACAACAACCGATGTCGCTCGAATAGCTACTTTCATATATTCTTTCAAAATTTCAATTTATTTTGATTCAGACAAAAACATCTTCATCATCTTCAGAAACTCTTATATCTGACAATGAATTTTCATCACTTAAGAAATCATCTTCCTTGTAACGGAATCGTCAATAGTTGGTTTGAAGCTAAACAAGATGAATTAAATCGGTCTTTAAAGCGATTTTTAGTCGATTTTTTTACAAAACATCCACGGAGCGGGAACACTTGTCGACTTTTTTCTACAGTGAATCGGTACGAAAAAATGTATGCATAATCGTTACCGAAGTCTCAGAGTAAATTTAACGGAGATGCTATTCGCACACAGCGCGAATAGTCTCACTTGGGCACTATTCGCAGTGTGTGCGAATAGTCTCTCTTGGGCACTATTCGCAGTGTGTGCGAATAGTCTCTCTTGGGCACTATTCGCACTGTGTGCGAATAGTCTCTCTTGGGCACTATTCGCACTCGAATATCTGTAAGAAAAAAAGATGGAAAAGATAAAATGTAAAAAAAATACCTTTATTTGAATTTGAAATGGCATTTAACAAGAAGAACATATAAAATGGGGCTTTGACTCTGGATCCTGAACACACTTGAAGTGAAACCAATCAAGGCACACATCACATTGAACTTGAAATCCTGCCAAAATGTTCTTACAATTTGAGCATGTCCAAGGCTTTCCCTCAAATTTAGTAACCTCATTATTAAGACAGACAAAAACTTGAGTATCGACAAACTCCTTCAGATGTTCCAGAGAAACTACGTCATTTCTCAGTCGCTGGAAAACATTGTCGTCGTTTACAATCTGTTCTATTGTAATTCTTTTATGTTCCCTGAACTTTCCACGAGTAAGCCATTTGAGTATTGTAAGCGCCTGTTCTTTTTGAGTTGTGGAAGCGAATGGTTTCAGGGCTTCATCTTCGTTAACTTTTTTCACTGCTTTCGATGCGCCGTTGTTTTTCCTTTTAACTGCAGTGGCCGCAGATCGTTGATCCTTTCTCTGGGTACCAATTGCATTGTTTTTCTTTCCTTTTGGACGCCCAACGGGATTGATTTTTTGAGGCAGTGTGATGTTAGAAATGCTCGGTACTACTAACATTCTTGGGCTGCGGTTGAAATCGGTGAGTCTCACATCACTATCTATTTTTTGAGATAATGAGATAGGAATGTTTTCCTTGTTTGGCTGCTCTACGGAATTTTGCTGTTCTTCAACATTGTAAGCCGTTCCATTACAACTGTTGGTGGCTGACAAATCTAAAGGCGCGATTTCTTCTTCAACGGCTGCATTTATTTCTTGCCTATCGGCACAGAACTGTCCAGCATTTGGAATGCAGTCTTCAGACAAAATTTTTGTGTTGGCTAATGAATTTTTCATCTCGGTCTTCAGTTCCTCTAGTATGCTCATGTAATGCTTTTGATCGTTCGGTGATAAGTTTGTAGAAATATCTCGAATTTCTTTGGTGATTGCATTACTTTTTTTGATTTGATCTATTTGAGTTCGATCGCGAACTTGTACGTATACCGGCTTTGCGTTATTGATAGGAACATGCAAGGCCAGTGCTGGATGTGAATTTAGATAGTAACGCAAGATCCACCTATTTGCACATAATTGCGGTACAAACTCATCCACCTCATTCATAATAAGGAACTTTAGAAGATGTCTGCACGGTAAGTTCATTGACGAAAAAAACATGCAAGAACATTGAGTAGAGGTCACTACATTCTGGTTTTTGTTGTTTACGATTGCTGTGTTAGCGTCAATTGACAAAAAATCGACAGTTCTTGCCATTTCATACTGAGTTTCAACCTTCTTGAAAGCAAACTGCGTCAACTGCGTTACCTGTTGAAAACGAAGCAAACACTGTGATGTAGAGCATAATAGCAATATAGTACATTGAGATGTAAAACGGAAAGCTTGTAGAATGAATTTCGTTGCATTGATTTTAGAAACTTATGCTTAAATAACTGCTACAAAGAATAATAGTACATTACACCACTAGGAAATTAAACAATATATTTAGAGTCACTCCGCTTCGCTACGTCCTCTGACGTTTTCACCACCGTGGTCTTAACCTACTGTTTAATTCCTAGCGATGTATTCTATTTTATGAGCAGACGGACAAAAAAAGTCAGATTTCGAATAAAATGAAATGAAAATTTCGAAATAAAATTCGAAATAAAATTTAAAAATATTCATGCGGACGGACATTGATATAAGAAAAACAAGTAAGCTAAATTATGTCGCTGAAGTTAGCACAGGATTTTTCGTATCAAGATTTATCCAAAGTACATTTTCTACATTTTCCTTGTACAAAATGTAACGAAAGTAAATTTTCCTTATACAAAATGGAGTAAAACGTCGATTTCATCCATTTCCTTGTATTTCGTACAAGGAAAATGTACTTTGGAAAAATCTTGTGCTAACTTCAGCGACATGCTAAATTTAGTTGTATGTTGTCATATCCTTATGTGAAAATTATTTACTTTGGCTGAAATTGTTGAAATAATTGACAATAACGCGACTAGGGACAAAGTAGGTGTTCCGGACAGTGAGTGTGAAGAATTATTTGATTGCTTCGGGTGCCAGTGCAACCGAAACATAATAGATTTAAATTTTAACTAATTCGTTCGTAACGTTCATTGTTTACCTGAAAGTCGTTTAGATTTCCCTTATTTTGTTTTGATGACAGGACTACAGGACGATTCAAACAGGCCCAGTTCGGTCAATGATGATAAATGTTCGAACTGGGAATAAATGACGTTCGAAAGTACTAAAAGACGTCCGTTAGGGCCCAAATACTGTGACAAAATGTGACGTTTTTTGTCCGTTTGCACTTGTCTGATGTGTATTTCATTCAAACGAAATTAACACTTCAATTCAATGTAGAAGAGGCTCATTTGTTTCTTTTAAAAATATTGTTAACGACGGTCGCGTAGACAAGTGATTTACATCATCATCATCATCATCAAACTTTATAGACCGTTTATACCTTCCGGTGTGGGGTCTTTAAGCCGCAACCCGGTGGTCATTGACCACCCCCCTCCATACCCTTCTATCCTCTGCCAAGGAGATGGTTTGCTCGCCCAGTGA
>CM055403.1:64935686-64949955 GCA_029228625.1 Pseudolycoriella hygida
AACATCTCCTACCTGCTCGTAAAAGGCGTCGAGGTCGCCAGCATTGCTACCCTCGCATGGGCTATAAACACTAACCAGCCGATAAATACCCCCCAGCTAACTTAATAGATATCCACATAATCCTTTCATTTACGCAGCGAACATTCAAGACAAATTTTTCTAATTCCTGCTTGATAGCCATTCCAACTCCCCAGTTTGCCCTACCAGACTGAACGCCAGACAAAAACACTTTATAGCCGCCCACCTGCTCTTCTCGCTGTCCCTTAGTTCTAATGTCGCTCAATGCTAAGATATCTACACCGTAATCCTCGGCCAATTCTACCATTTCATTCTTGCGACACCGAAAAACCCCATTCACGTTTAGACTTCCAATAAACAAACCACCAACCTTTTTACATTGCCTGATCGTCAACGATGGGGTACCTGTTATGTCCTGTGCTGGTCGTACCCCGTGACCAACACTCGTCCGAGGCTGAGCCAAATTATTTTAACCGCTTGTGAATACAGTGGGACGGCCTGGTAAGCCGAACCGCACCGGAAGTACAAGCCTCAATGGGGACTTAAACACACGTGCCTAAAGTGCTATGCGCAAGCTCATCCATATTTTGCCAAAGCGATAGCTATGCGAATAGCGAAGCCCGTATCCGTAATTATAAATCACATTGACTTGAAATTGCATTTCAAAATAACAAACAACGAAACAACAAAACACCGATTGCTTCACATTAGAACAACATAACATCCGAAAAACGCGGCAGCATTGAGGTTATGTCACCATTACGATGTTTGAAAATGAGAATGAAAACTTTAATTGAGATGCAAACCTGATAAAATATTGTTGGGGCAGTGGGAAGCCCTATGGTAACTATAATATAAGCGATGATATCCAATAGAGGTTTAAAAGAAACGAAACAAAAACAATCGGAACTGAGAATTTTGTGGAATTGAAAAATTGAGATATTCCTTGAGCAAATCTGTGTAGCTCGAAAGATTATGGCAACAAACATACCTTAATTTATATTGCATCTTAGAAATTATGAATCGAAACGCGAAACTGGCAAAAAATAAATAAAACTTACTCAGAGCAAAACAAACCACGTGCGCACTCACCGCCATCTTGACTTGACTCTGAATTTACACTTCAAACAATTTTCAAATTTTCTTTACACCAACTAGTCACAACAATTTTCAAATTTTCTTCACGCGAACTAGTCACATATATGGAAAAAACGTTCTTTAAAATGAATAGGCTTTGTAAGAAAAGCTCTTCTTACCTTAAACGGGCAATTTACTTTATAAGTTAACGACGACCGGATTCCCTTGCTCTGTGGTGGCCTTTCTTTTCCTGCTTTGCACGCGAAGTAGAGTCGGTCGTACACTTTAGAAGTGACAAACTCGCTGTCACCTTTTAATTTGTTGGACCCGCAAATGACAAGAATGCAATTACTCGCAATCTCGTAATTTCTTTTCGCCTCCAAAAGACTTTTGAGATCGACGTACTCGTTCCCAACACTAAAAGTATCCACTATTCATAGAAGTATTTATACATATAAGTACAGTTTCCAAATAGTACAATAGTTAATAAATTTAATATGCATACATACTTGATATTTAGAAGTGTAATTTACAAATTCAATTACAAAAATACAAAAAAATCTTTTACTATGGAACACGCGGTCTGCTTCTGGAGGAAGAATACCAAGCAATATAATAGAATTGTATTGTACACGAGGCAGTTAGAAATTTCGCCATCATTTGAAATTTATTCACCTCTGATGAATCAAAATTTATGGATGCATTACCATTCGAAATTGAGAATTTTAGCGGCAATATTCAAGTTTTATATCAACATTGCGTTATAACCTATTGAATGTTTTACTAAATGTTTTAAGTATGTATATTTAAATAGTGCCCAGGAGAGACTATTCGTACACGAATTAAGGCGAGACATGGATTTAATATTATTTCGCCGCGAAATAATATTAAATCCATGTCTCGCCTTAATTCGTGTGCGAATAGTCTCTCCTGGGCACTATTCGCAGTGTGTGCGAATAGTGCCCAGGAGAGACTATTCGCAGTGTGTGCGAATAGTGCCCAAGAGAGACTATTCGCAGTGTGTGCGAATAGTGCCCAGGAGAGACTATTCGCAGTGTGTGCGAATAGTGCCCAAGAGAGACTATTCGCAGTGTGTGCGAATAGTCTCGGCCTAAATTTAAAGAGGTTGCTAATTAGTTTGGTGTACTTAGACCCGGAGCGAAGTGTCCGTATACCACTAAATATTGACGAAACTCTTCAAAGCGATGGCGCATACCTTAAAATTTAATTTAAAAATAAAAGGAGGATATCGGCGGAATCCAGGCGCCTTACAGTTCTTATTTCAGGTTTGGGAGGTAAAAAAAATAAAAGTAATTTTCCCTCCACATTGTTGACCTAATATTTACCGAAATTGAAAAAGTCACGTCTAAAAATCTCCAAAATGTCTTAAAATAATGAAAAATGGTGATGATTTATGAATTTTTCGGTAATATTATGTAATTTAAGTAATATAAAAAAAAACTTTAAATTACCAATATTACCAAGGTTTGGGTAATATTACGTAATTTTACGTAATATTACCGGGTAATATTACATGGTAATATTACCGACCCATCTCTGCCCGTAAGTATCCCCACTGTCCACCTCAAGTTTTCCTGTTAAGACTTTGCTACCTTATATCGCCAGTTCATCGACCTTCTCATTGCCTAGAATACCTGAATGTTCCGGAACCCATACCAGAGATACTTTATTGGTATCTGATAGGACATCTGGTGTCTCCAGTGTCGATTTGGCCGCCAACTTATTAGATGAAAGAGCCACTATAATCGACTCGCTATCAGCAAATGACAATTCGCTTATTCACAATATTTGACTTTCCGTCAGGCACTCACAGTTCCTTCCGACCGCTAGGGTTTCTACTTGGAACTCTGTTGGGCGTAATCCAAGAAGTATTGAGATGTTAAGCTCTGTATCCTCGCAGAAAATAACCGCCACGTTTTTCCTCAGGACCTTCATAACACTAGGTTACAAATTTTAAAAATTTTCGTGTAGCAAATATGATTGAATTTTGAATTTTTCGCAAGATCTCTTTCTAACATTCGAAGGTCCCATGTAACTTTAATTTGATATAATTCAAAATTTAGACGTAATAGAGAAATTTTGAGAACAGATTCTGATTCTAGAGGAAAAACGGGTTGGAGGTTTTTGGAATCATATTTGCTACAAAAATAGTGTCGAGTAGTGTAATCATCAGTGACCGTGGCGTTCCTGCCCATTTTTTTTTCAATACTTTTACTTGTACTTCATACGTTTTAACTTTTTTCAATGATACAGATGTTCTGTAAGTGACTCTACACTCTTTTAACTAACTACTCTCTCTCCCCTTTGCACTTTCGTGCGAGCTTTTGGCTCACTCCCTTCTCCCTCTACTCTCTTTTGTATACTCTTTTGGCTCACTCCTCTCCCCTCTACGCATTTTTATGCACTGTTCCGGAGAAATAAGGAATTCCAATGGGAATTGTGGACAAAAGCGAACAAATAACTATTTAGCTACTGAAAACAACCAAATCGCATAATGAATGAATTTCACATTTATTCCAATAAAATAGGAAGTTACTAGTCTACACAGTTTCACGTACAACTTTGGTAGTTACACAAATAATTCTATTCGATTACGATGAGTTATTCGTTCATATTCAGCTTATACTTTCGCTTAAACTCCATACACATTTCTGAGAATATACAAAATTCCTTTGGTCTCTTCGTTTACATTGTTTTTGGTATACACAATAACACAATTTTTATAAGAAACATCTAGAAATACAATTTCATTGACAACTCTGTCAATTTGATAAAAGTTCTATGAATTAAAATTAAAATCACATTTATTTTGTATCGTGTGAAAGTGTTAAAATTAGTCCTTTAGTGTCGACGTGACTTGTAAAGAAAATTAAAGACAATCAACTATAACAGAACTACGGTCCTTTCGCTTCGTGTCTTTTTCCAAATAAAACATAGGCGGCACCAGACCCGTACGATTCCCTGTAAAGCCGAAGCCGGCGTCGTCGTCAGTCGTAAGGACTATCGAGGAATGTAACGAAATTTTAATAAATTATTGATTCAAGTACGTGCTTACCAAATTGCATTGAAAATCCTTTCCCACACCTCACCTAATCCTTGTAACCAGTCCCCCTCTCTGTCCTTCGCCTTATCCTCCTGCCACATAATCCATTTTCTGACCCCACTCTCAACCTTACCCCATGATATTCACTGTGGGTGTGAAATTCTACAACAATAACATACCAAAAAAACGTTAAGAAAAATTCAAAAAACATTTTCAAAATCAAAAAATTTAAAAATAAAAAAAATTAAAATTAAAAAAAAATTTCAAGAAATAACTCGAGTTGGACATACTCTATGAACCATACAGCCTGAACCACTCAACTGATTTCCATCAAAAAATTTATTTTTGTTTTAAAAACCTGAAAGAACATTTTCCGTGCTGATTTCGCGGAGATATGTTTAGAACTTCGAACTCGAACTCAACTTTTCGATTCCTTTTCAGAGAAAAAAGTCGGTGAGTTTCAGTTATCTTGTTAACAGACAGACATACGAGGGGCACCTTTTAAGTCGTGAGACTCAGCGGAACTAGCTAAAAAATGATGAAGACCTCAGCAGCCATGGGAAATTTGACAATTTTCGTGGTATGTTCGCGAACAACAATTTTAATTTCGACGCGAAGTTGTATTTATAAAACTTTTTCAAAAAAGTCTTACCACCGAAAAATGGAATTGACTCACGAAAATTTCCGTGCGATGATTTTTTATGACTTTCGCCGTGGCCTCAGTCAGCAAGAATGCATGGATCAACTCCAAACGACTTACGGTGACAAAGCACCATCCAAGGCAACCATTTACCGTTGGTTCATTGAATTTAGTCGAGGCCGTGAATCCCTCCAGGATCGTGAAGGTCGACCAATATCTGTTGTCCTCAAACATAACATCGATGCTGTGCACAATATGTTAAAGGAAGATCGGCGTGTGACATACCGAGAGGTTCAGTCATCCCTGGGCATATGTTCGACCAGCGTCCAAGCAAATATGTTCCCGGTGGATACCACATAAATTCACAATTGCTCAAAAGGATGCTCGGGTAAATTGGTATGAGGAAATGTTGACAAAATACCGTTCCGGAACGTCCAAAAACGTATATGACATCGTTACTGGTGCGAATCTTGGATATATGCATACGATCCGGAAACAAAGCAGCAATCGACCATTTGGGTCTTCCAAGATGAAGCGAATCCAACAAAAGTCACACGCGCACGAAGCACATCCAAGCAAATGGTTGCTTGTTTCTTCGGGAAAACCGGAAATGTTGCCACTGTACCTTTGGTGGAACGAAAGACAGTCAATGCGGATTGGTACTTAACCATTTGTTTGCTGGAAGTGATTGGTGAAGTACGGAAAAACAACCCCAAAGCTCACATACTGCTAACGCGACAATCGAATTTTTGAGCACTCAGAACGTCAATTTGATGGGTCATCCGCCATACAGCCCCGACCTGGCCCCCAACGACCTCTTCCTATTTCCAAACATCAAGAAAAAAGTGTGTGGTCATCGGTTCCGAGTCCCTTTGGAGGTACAGGATTCCGAGTGGCAAAACTGCTTCGAAAATTGGTTTAAATGTATGAAGAAGTGTATCGAACAGCGTGGGGAGTACTTTGAAAAACAATAAAGAAATTCATTATTATAAATATTGTTTTAAGGCCGCGAGTCTCAAGACTTAAAAGGTGCCCCTCGTATAGACGGACAAATTTGTTTGAAGATTCGGAATATCGGATCCATAAACAATGTTTCTCTATTCCGTGGTCCAAAAACGACTGGCGACAAACGTCTTGGCAAACACGTATACTTCGCACGGGTCTAAAATGCAGCCATGCGCCGCTTCATTTCATTTAATAGAAGTGTGGCAGATGCGCGCAGATAAAAGTCCGATTTGAGGTTCAAAAAAAAAGTCAATCACATTCCGCTTCGATAATTTTTAGATCTCCGTACAACTCTACATCTACATCAACGACGTCATTTGTTCGTTTAAATTTAAAAGACTTGAAAATCGGAATGTGATATCCTTGGACAATTTCTTTTTATCAGAAATTTGAGATTCTAAATTATAAATTGTACCGCCACTCATGTCCACATAGGATTTTCGTCGCTTTATCGGACTGTCGTAATGACTGAGATCGACTGGAATGTTTTGTTGGCTTATTCGAGGTAGCTTGTAGCCGTTATTGTTCAGTGGAACAGTAAGATCATTTTGATACTTTAGAACTTGTTCTATTGTCTCGCTTTCGATTAAAGATCGCGGCACATCATAGCCTGGCGGAGGTTTTTCATATTCCTCTAGTGACGGTGGACGCCATAAACGCTCAAGTGATTCTTCCTGCTGATCTTCGACTGCCATACCAGTCCGGTTAGCGGAATTTTTCTCATCAATGTTCACGCAGTACAACGGATTCGAAATTCCACTGTTGTCGAGTTCCAGATACTTCGCACTGCTTCCCAAAAGGTTCTCCCACTGTGTAGCCAACACTTTAAAAGATGGTCTGCCATAAGGATCTAGAGCCCAACATGATTTGATGATGGAGTATCTGAAATTATTTGAAAAAAAAACGGCTGCATTCAACGACATCGGTTAGTTTCATTTGTCATACATCTCTTCAGAACAGTTTCTGGGACGGTCCATCCTATAGCCATCTGTTAGCAAATCATACAAATTTTGCGGAGCAACACCGGGCTGTAAAATCAAAGTAATTTATTTACGTAGAATATGAAGAAATTCTCAAATCTTAAATCACAATTATGTTTTCATCTCAGATTCTAATTTCATATATGGATCCCACGCAAAGATGTTTGGAGCTCAGATACGAATTCCTGAATCTCGTTGTCAGACTTTTACCTGCAGAAAATCTTTTAGTCGCCGTTATGTAGGTGGAAAACGCGGGTGGCATGAATTAACATCGAGGTAAGGATCGCTACAGTGCTATTACTGCCCATTGGGTATGCTGGCTGTACCACCTCTGGACTTGGTTATCAAGGCTAGAGCTTTTGCTACAGCGGACAGGTTGGTACAGAATGGTATGTGGGCTGCCCGTTTCGGGGTTGTACATGGCAAAATCGGTGAGATGATTCCGGACCCAGTTTTCAGCAGTCCCTAGGGGACCGAATGACGCCGGTGATTGACGGTTCGAAACGGTATTTCCAAGTAGAGAGGAGTGGCTTGACAGATGGCCGGCCTATCTGAGTGGAAGGGCAAAAGTTACGGATCCAAGGCAGTCGAAGGAGCAGCGGCTGGAACATACGATCCGAATGCTGTGCAGGGTAACTGGTTCCACTTAGGGGGAACCACCAGTGTTCTCCAGGCAGAAGCTTTCGCGCTACTAATGGGAGCTCGAGAAGCACTGCCAACGGGGACGCAGGGAGGGGACGTCCTCATCCTTTCGGATAGTAAGGAAGTGATCAGGGTACTCGTATCGCCAGTTGTGACCTCTAGGCTGATCAAAGAGTGCAAGGAGTATCTGAACGATGCGGGATCAAGCAATCGGATCACGCTGGTTTGGGTACCTGGGCACTCTGGTGTGGTGGGGAACGAAAGGGCGGATGAACTTACAAGAATGGGGTCCATAACTATATCAATGGGAGCCGAACTCTACCTGCCAATACCCAAGTCGTTGTGTGCGCAAGCGCTAAATAACTGGGTGCGGCGAGGACGCGTAGAGCGATGAGAGGAATATGACGGAGGTGCTCACACGAAGCGCTTCTTTCCGAGGCCTGACGAGAAATGGGCTAATGACTTGCTAGTGATGGACCGGTGTCGTATTAGGAGGGTTGTAGGAGCGATCACTGGTCATTGCGGGTTGAATCGGCACATGTATAGGTTGAGGCTTTCGGGAACCACCGAATGCTATTGTGGATTGGGGGAGGAAACGGGCATACACTTAATTTGTGACTGCCCCAAGTACCTTCAGCTGAGGCGTGAGGAATTTTTCGTGGGACCATCCCAAATCGCTAATCTGGGACCTGCCACACTTAACAGATTTTTGGTAGCAACAGGAAGGCTCACGTGAAGATTTAAATGATGACCGGGAAGGAAACAAAGGATCCTAGGATCTGTGTTTCAAGATCGTCTGTGCGATCGTCCCAAACTGGTAAATCTAAAAAAACGCCCAGGGCTTTAAGAAATCGTAGTAAACTTCCGAAATTACGTCCTGAAAGATAATAAGATCCAGAGGGCGTTAATAACACCCAGGGGGCGTTAATAATACACAGGGGACGTTAACAACACCCAGAGGGGGCGTTAATAACACCCAGAGGGGGCATTATTAACACCCAGAAGGGGCGTTAATAACACCCAGAAGGAGCGTTAACAACACCCAGAAGGGGCGTTAATAACAACCAGAAGGGGCGTTAATAACACCCAGAAGGGGCGTTAATAACACCCAGAAGGGGCGTTAATAACACCCAAAAGGGGCGTTAATAACACCCACAAGGCACAAGGGACGTTAATAACACCCAGGCTGCGAATTATAACCCAGGAATAAATCGCAAAGATATGTGAGAATTACCGGTTAGGTGAGAAAAGTGGTAAGAATGCGTTTATCGAGAGAGGCTGGTCAGAGGTTCTATCTCCTGTTCCAAAAATTGTGTTGTTTTGCCCCACAACGGCGTCGCAAATTCCGTCGCTCCGACCAGCAGATGGTCTCAGAGTCGGTTTCTGCCGCGAAACGTCAATAATGAAACCGTTAGCGGTATGTGTTAAGGATCGATACCGCAGTGCCGCTGTAGGCGAAACTAAGTGGTCTGTATGTAATAAATATTATAAAAAAGAGAGATGCCTTCGGCTCCGGAGGGAAACAATGGGTCGCCGACTCAGTACGGCGAGCCTGCCGATTCAGTTTTCTAATGCTACGGTGATGCAGTGGACGAAATGAAATTAGAAGAATGACTTACGTAAGGTGTCGCTCCCAAAGTAATTAACTCCCAGGCAAGTATGCCAAATGCCCAAACATCAGATCTGGTTGTATATACATGATCTATAAGCGATTCCGGAGCCATCCACTGAAAAATGTTTTCGAAATTTTAATCACAAACGTCGTGTGAAATATTGAAACTCATACTTTCACTGGAACTCTGTCTTTGCTGCGCTTCATATATGTTTCATCTTCATACACGTCTCTAGTTAAGCCAAAATCGGATATTTTACAAACTTTTCCTTCTGCAACTAAAACGTTTCTTGCGGCCAGGTCTCTGTGGACGAGTTTAACTTCAGACAAATATGCCATCCCTTTACAAATTTGCCAAGCGAAGGACAGAATATCTTTTATGGTAACCGGCGGGATGAGTTCTGTTTTCTTGCCGTTGGAATCTACTCCGCGACTATTTCGCAAATAACAGAGAAGAGATCCGTACATGGCATACTCAATGATTAATAACGGAGATTCTTTAGTACAAGCTCCTAATAGTTGAATAACATTTGGATGCTGAACTTCCTGTAAGAGCTGAAATTCGGACAGGAGTGCAAGGTATTCGACTGAATTTGCACCATCTTTCAACATCTTGACAGCTACAGTTGTAACGCCCGGTTTGTTGGCAATGTCCGTAGCATAACCTTTCATTACCTTGCCGAATTCACCATGACCGAGTTGTTCATCCAGAATAAGTTGGCTCCTTGGAAATTCCCACTTTGGATTACCTTCGTTCTTGAACGTAAATTTCGTATCAAGGGCCACAAGTGGGACGTCGGTTAATGTTTCCGTCTCCGTTTCTCTTCGCTGGTTCAACGACGCATTGATTTCCTTTTGCTTTCGATTTTTCAATACATACTTGCGTCGAGAGATGACCAAGCAAATGATGACGACGGTCAGTGTAACTGGACATAAGATGACTAGAACGATGCAAGGAACTCCACATTGTGCTGATTGTACTTTTGGAACGACCATCGCTTCGCTTTTCTTTTTCGGCGAATCTCTACCGACAAAATCATGTGAAGCGCAGGTGCACTTTCCGGTGATGTCACATGTACACAAGCCTACGCCACCCTTGATTCCAATTCCTCCATTGCTTGTTGCTGCTCCAATTACATGTTGAGTACAGTCTTGTGGGCATATTAGAACACCAAGGCTTTCTCCTGAAATGATTTACTTGTCACATGTTTGCACTCCGTGATTGCGACCCTGCGATTCAGCATCAATTCTTTCTTACCTAATTCCTCCAAAGGGTCACATTCCTTGTTGGGACAAGTGGTAATGTTTGGTGAGCACGTAGCGTATTTATTTGATAACACCGGTAATGTCGCATTGTTTGGTCGCCACTGGCAACTAAAGATTCCAAATGGTTAAGAAATTTGATTTCATTAGAAAAATATTCACTTACCCCTCGCCCTGAGTGCCTACACCACATGTCTCCATACATTTCTTCTTATTCTCGAGTTCAGAACAAATTTTTTCTGCTGACTTACATTTGCTGGCATTTTGACCGAGTTCTGTGACCAAGATTTCAATTGCGGCTGTGTTGGGTGGCGGTGATCGCTTCCACGCAACAGTCAACCTAGAAGCAAAGTTACATTTGACGAATGGCTTAACTTTACAAAAAATCTAACTCACGAGTGGGTTCCATTCGAGATAGCAGAAACGTTTCTAACAAAAATGATTCCTCCTTTCTCCGTTATACCGAAGGCACCAGATGTGTCAGAAGTTATGTTAAATGAATAATTCGACTCAACGATTTTCGACATGTCTTCGGGTTGTGCTACTCGCGCCATGTGAGTAAACTGCTTGTTAATTGCAACTTGTTTCGGATATTTAACAGTCGGTCGGATCTTAACTTTTTCGACGGACTCAGACTCTGATGACGTTTCTTCGGATGTGTTAACGTATTTCCGGTCCTTTTTATTGTTTCTACGAGAATTTCTTTCCATTTTGGACTGAAGTGCTTGCGCAGCGGGTCTATCTTGTTCGTGAATCTTTTCCAAGTCCGTGATAAGGCAAATCCTGGCTAAAGCCTAAGGCAAACGAAAAATAATTAATTGTTGCATTGGAGTTACTAGCTGTCTCTCATTTGACGTACTGATTTGAAAACGAAGTTATGAGACAAATCGACTGATTTATCTGCAGCCAAAAGTCCAAAGCAATATGGACTTACTCTTAGGATTCCATTTCGCGAAAAAGTTAATTCTGTGTTTGAAGAAGAAATGAAAAAAGATTAGATTTCAATCTTCATTATGTCTTGATATTTGGTACTTACTACAACCGACCACAGTTCCTTTCACACCTTTGTAATCATTTTCATACGCGTTGCATGTTGGTCGTATAATATCCAGAGTGTCGTTTACAACTTCGTAAGTAATATTCGAATTAAGTGCTATGGAGTCTTTGTCCATGAAAATGATGTTTTCTTTGTTGATTTGGCTTCCCTGAAACATTGAATGTCTTCGTATAGAAATTTTATGTACGCAGAGGTTAGTTTAGGCAGGAGCTGATGCAAATTCAGGTCGCTACTATAGCTTTTAAGCATATTTGCGTAGTCTGCAGTGAGGGGCACTCAAAAGAAAATCCATTGTTGAGAAAATCCTCAAATTCATTGAAAATCCTCAAAAAATCCTTTGAATTGCAAGAAAATCATTGGAAATCAAAGGAAATCCTTGAAAATCACAGAAGATTCTCAGAAATCAAAAGAAAATTCTTGAAAATTAAAAGAAAATACCTAAAAATCGTGTAAAAATGCAAGAAAATACTCAGATATTGACAAAGAAAATCCTTGAAAATCAAAGAAAACTATTGGAAATTAAAAAAAATCCTTTGCACTAAGAATACACGATTATCTGCCTCTCGGTCTGCAGTGAATTACATGCAACGTCCACAGAGTGGAAAAGTGGTCAATTTTGAGGGTTTTTTAGGTAATGCTCGGAGTTTTCGAATTTTAGCTCCGGAGTGACAATAGCTAGAGAGTTGGTTTCTTCGGGAAAGTTATAGAGTTTGGTCAGGAGAATTTTTCGGGATCTTAAGAAAATGGCTGCCAGCAGTCAAACCGGCACCATCTTGAATTTTCGTTTATACTTTTTCGGTTTTCGAATTTTAGCTTCGGAATGACAATACTTAGAGAGTTGGTTTCTTCTAGAAAGTTGTGGAGTTTGGTCAGGAGAATTTTTTAGCATTTTAAAAAAATGGCTGCCAACTGTCATCTTGGATTTTTTGCTAAATTCTGAATAAGAATACCTAGACAGTTTCTTCAGGAAAGTTATATCAATCACTGAGAAGAATTGGTGACACGAAGTGTTCCGAAGGTAGCCGAAGGTGACACGAAGTGTTCCTAAGGTAACCGAAGGTGACACGAAGTGTTGCAAAGGTAGCCGAAGGTGACACGAAGTGGTTTCAAGGTAGCCGAAGGTGACACTAAGTGTTCCGAAGGTAACACGAAGTGTTCCGAAGGTAGCCGAAGTCGACACGAAGTGTTCCAAGTTAGCCGAAGGTGACACGAAGTGTTCCGAAGGCAGGCGAAGGAGACACAAAGTATTCCGAAGGTAGCCGAAGGTGTTGGAGAACAACTTTTTTCGGAAAGAAAATTTTTTTGGAGAAAATTTTTTTTTGAGAAAACTTTTTTTTTCGGAGAAATTTTTTTTGGGAGAAAAATTTTTTTTGGAGTAAAATTTTTTTGGAGAAATTTTTTTAAGGAAAATTTTTTTAAGGAAAAGTTTTTTTGGAGAAAATGTTTTTTCGAAGACAATTTTTTTTTTCGGAGAAATTTTTTTTCTAAGAAAATAAAGATTTTAGCAACAACTGAAAACTTCCAAAACGACTGATATCACAACAAAAACCTCTTAAAAGGTAGAGTGTGACGCAGTCCGAAAGTCCGCTTCCAAAATTAATGATGTCGCTGATAATACGCAGAAGTTTGTAATAAACCAAGAAAACATTGATTGTGCATCGAAAAGTACATGATGCGTTACACTTTTTTCACATTTTTCCTTAATATACTTTGTGTGAATTTTGTGCACTTTCAAACAATCCGCGCAGATCATTTGTTTGAGGAAGTACGTAGCACATTAATTACACATTTTGCGTGCCACATCAAACCCATTTTATACATACTTAAGTACATGAAATGCCCACCAGACGATGCAGCGGTTGCAGTACATTAAGCACATTTTTTAAACTAAACCGTAAAGCATGTTTGTGCATTCAGTCAGTCCGTCACCGCTATAACTTGAGTAAAACTTGACCGATTTTCAAAAACTTTTTATTTCCTGAAAGGTAATTGAAAAATATTTTATGGGATTGAATCTGGCCACTGTGGGCTTTTGAGGCTTCTGGCCTTTTGTAGTGAAGTGAAGTGAGGTGCAGTGCAGTGATGTGCACTGAGGTATAGTGAGGTGCAGTGATATTTTGGATTTTATATTTTTAGCGACATTTTGACTAATTTTACCAATGTTGAATCTTCCTTGTAGGCTTAAGGGAAACGTTATTCTTCAGTTTAAAACACATCTAACACAAAGTCGTCGTACTTCACAAAACATGAATGAAAAACACTGGCCGAGAAAGGGTTTTCAGAATAATAATTTATTCTCTGTGTGTTTCCAAGTTAATTAATTCTCTACGGACTTAAAAACCTGATTTTTTGAAATTCGATTGCTGAGAAAATTAGTTCCCTGTATGAAATTACTTTCGCAAGACAAAAAGTGGAATGAGAAACACGTGTAAAATGAAAGACGCTCATGAAACCCAGTCAATGTTCAAATAAATTTTTCGTTTGCACGCAAGTTCAAAGATTCCATGTAGTTAACCAATAATATATCAAGTACCAGAACAGTTCCAATCAATTTCTCAACAAAACCCATACGTGGCAATGCAATGCTTGTTAAATTAGTGGTAGCTTCAAACCAATAAATTTTCGATGAAATGTAAGATAAAGCGTAGACTCTCAAAGAAGTACTGTGTTATCCGACAGAATTTAATTAAGATATTTGTTACAAAGGGCAAACCTTGCTTCTTATCGTGGTTTTGAATCTATAGCTTCGAGAACTTTTTCAAATTATCAGTTTGTTCTTAAAAGAATGATAAATCTCTAGCAATGAATGAAGTAACATTTATTTAAATCTTAACTAGAAACTAGTAATCGCAAGGGCATGCAGAAATACAGTCGTAGTTGAACTAGCGTATTGGTTTCCTAGTTCAACCGT
>CM055403.1:64960080-64987223 GCA_029228625.1 Pseudolycoriella hygida
AAACCCTTTTTAAAAGGGAAACGTGACGCAAGTACTCGTCTCTTCTTCCAATACAACTGATTTCAATTTGGGTGACGCTTACAGCTTCGGAACGCAAAAAATTCTTTTGAAATATTTTCATTTTCGATTAAAGAAATGCGTCACAAATGCCGAACCCTCCCAACGTAATAATTTTTCTGCGCTTTCAGATTTCGCACGCCAAAAATTTGGCTACCCGTACTCCACACATCACGCAAAACTTAATTTTTTTTTCGTGTCAAATCTGAAAGAACAGAAATTGGGGGGGTCCGGCATTTGTGACGCATTTCTTTAATCGAAAATGGAAATATTTCAAAAGAATTTTTTGCGTTCCGAAGCTGTAAGCGTCACAAAAATTGAAATCAGTTGTTTTGGAAGAAGAGACGAGGACTTGCGTCACGTTTCCCTGTTAAAAAGCGTCTTTGTTGTGATAGCTGTATACGGACAAACATAAAACAAGGCGACTAATCCATAGTTGCACGCCTAGCCTCTTCAGAGAGTATTTGCATATTTCGAGGCGTGATTCGAAAGCCACGTAAGGAGCTGTTCACATATTACGTCACTCTCTAAGGGGGAAGAGGGGTACAGCAAAATCTGACGGCTCCAGAAAATTTAGCCATTTTTACGTGATGAGGTAGGGGGTGGGTCTAAAATCCTACAAAATAGCGTGACATAATATGGGAACAGGACAGCCCCATAAGCGGGTGGTATAGATAAAACTTGTTATTGGTCTTAATAGGCTCTTAGTGAGGTCTCAAAATTTAAGACATAATAAAATAACGACTCGCTGTTTTTTGTATTTTTATGGGTTGCCGGTGAAGCACGACGTTTTGATATTTTTTCTCCAAATTGTGGCGAAAAGAATTTGCTTGCACAACAACTATGAGATGGTGGGTTTCATAGAAGTTTTGAAAGCAAATAAAGCACGCATGTGACTTGACAATATTTGCTTGAATCAATTTCCCCAAAAGACAATTGAAAGAAATTTCGAAATAAATCAAACGAGATTTTCTTCGACCTATTCCAATGAAATAATTTTGAAGGTCACACACATTTTCGATCAATTCGATTGAAGCATCAAGCACTCCAGTTACGGTATTAAATCTAGCCATCAAGATAAAACCTCGAAATTTTCCAGTTTATTTTTAGGGAAACAACAACGGAAATGTTGAAAAGTAAAGAAAATAGCAATTCACCATTTTACGTATCCGTTCTGTGATTGTGTATTTCAATCAAATCAACTAAATTGCGTTTGGCAACACAACAAATTTTTCCAGGTAAAACGAGAAACACCACGAAAAACACATCGCCTACACTCTTCAATAGAATTTCAATTATTTCGTCGTTCTAAGGAATGCTTAATGTTTACATATGTCGCGTCGCGTCGCATGACAGCAAAAAGGTATGTAAAACTCTATGAACGTTGTTAAATTAATAATGAAATTCTAATTAAAATGCCATCATGTTTATGAAAAAAATATGGTCAACTTAATTGTAAATAAATTTTATTTTGTCGAGTAATGAGAGAACATAAATAAATAAAGTGTGGATGTTACGAGGAGTGTGTTAGATAGCGCCACTGTAGTGTTTTGTTGGTGATGCAAGCCCTTGCATATGTTGCAGAGGCTGAGAGGCTGTGATATGTGATCATTGAGGATGGCTGGAAATGATAGATGGCGATGAGTTGATGTCATAGTACAAAAACATATGAAGGGACCCGTACGTATCAGAATAGATGTGGCAAACAGAGTTGATGTTACGAAAAGACTCGAACGTATTTAAGTCAACATTGCCTCAACTCTTAACTGTTTGAAATTACGTCCACATTAAGTTGTATTAGAAACCCGTCCGAAGAAACGCTGTAAAAGAACCCTCCCGAAAGCACAAAATTGATCTCCAAACACAACATAGCAAAAAACAATTGTTTTGTTAAGGGCCGACTTTAGGACCGAACTAGGGCCATAAAGAAATGCCTCTGACACATCCTTTCATAGACAAAAATGTTTTCCTCAATCTGCTCTGCAATATGACAAAAAATGTTTTTTTGGTTAGGGCCGACCTTAGGACCGGCCAGAGGCCCACTTGAGCCCCAAGCACAGGCCCAAATTTGTTTATGAATATAATTCGGTACACGGTTACCTCTCAAATAGAAAAAGAATCAACAAAGTCGGTTAGGATTTGCCCGATTTATGTAAAGAAAGAGACGTTGGGCCTAGTCTCAGGGTCCTGGCTGAGTCCAAGGGCAACTTATCAAAAAAAATTTTCCATAAAATGTGAGATATTGCTACACCTTTCGATTAAATTGTTTTTTTTTTTGAAAATCGGAAGAGATTTATACTCGAGTTGTGTGCAAAAAAAATGTAGGGCCCTAGCCCAGATTCGTTTTTAGTGCCCTTGCTTAGTCCAAGGGCCCAAATTAAAAAAAGTTCTTCTACAAGTTGTCCACGATGATGCCCAGATCTTTCAAACAAAAAAAGTTTATGACAATCGGAATAGATTTACCCGAGCTGTACAAAAAACACATATAGCCCTAGCGTAGAATCGTTTTTTGTGCCCTAGCTATGTCCAAGGACCCAAATCCAAAAATCTTTCTTCCATAATTTGTCAGCCATGCCCAGATCTTTCAAACAATTTATGAAAATCGGAAAATATTTACTCGAGTTATGTACAAAAAACACGTATGGCCCTAGCATAGTTTCGGTTTTAGTGCCCTAGCTGAATCTAAAGACTCAAATTTAAAAAAACTTCTTCCATAAATTGTCGGCCATGCCCAGATCCTTCAAACAAAAAAGAATTTGTGAAAATCGGAAAAAATTTACTCGAGTTATGTGCAAAAGACCAAAAACCGCTTAAACGGCCCTAGCTCGACGGCCCTTAGGGGAAAATTTTTTGAAAATCGGTTGAGTTTTACTCAAGTTATCGCGGTGACGGACGGACGGACATTTTTTTATTGTCGATTAGTCATCTAAGGACCATGATCGATACTCCCCCCCCTACTCACGGGTCGAAATTGGGGTGGTTACAAACGTGGTGGTAAACGCATAAGACCCCTTTTCGAAGAACTTTGTTCTTCGTACGGGTCTAAACACAGTTGTTGAGAGGAGTGACGATGTGACAGATTGGGTTTTTAGGCACGGAAATCACCATAATAGTATTTTACATCATGCGTAAGTATATGAAGCTTCAAAGTATATTATACTACCTGTAAGCGTATTATGCAACCTGTATGCATATTATATCACATAGATGATAATTAGGCTACCGAAAAGCGAAAGAGTAATATGATGTGTTATCACCTCTTTTCTTTTCTGTATAAATAAAATTCTTATTTACTTATACTTTGCATAATTATGCTCGCGAATGGTATATTATACTTGTCCGAAGAACTTTGTCTCAACATCTTCAAAAAAAAGCAAAAATTATTGTTGGACCCTTGGGCCCACATTTACACCACTATTCTAAAGAAGGGGGTTTTCCGAACCACCCAGCCAACGAATCTTTTTTATTAATTTAAACTTTAAACAATTAAGCAAAATTTTAGTGAATTATAAGAGAATTGTGGATTGTAGTATTTGTGACCAATCTTAAAGGCCCCTTTCATTGAAACATTTCCGTTAAAATTAGTTACATTTTCTTAATAAGCGCAGGGACATGCGTCACATTTACACTTTCCTGTTTTAGGTCTGTTTACATTGCCGTAGTTTGAGTTAACTTATGTTTTACCTGTAATTCAAGGTGTGTGTTAGTTTAAAAAAAAATCCCATCTCCGGAGACATATTTTTAATATTCCAGCGATGAAATGATATAGCGGGGTGGCGTATCATGTATTTACTTTCATTTTCATTTTTATTCGTTTACTCATGCAATTTTCAAATCATACATTCAATGGACATTAACCTTTAAATTTAAAAAAACGAGCAAAACATGTTGAACTTACATTTCTGAAGTGAGGATCTTCCAAATGAATCGAAACTTCTTCATCGTCTTGCATTTCTGGCAGATTATCATTACGGTCGAGCACATTCACACGCAAAACTTTGTTGTGAACTGCTACAAGTTGTTTGAGATCATTTCGAACCATGCACTTAATATTTGCTCTGATACCCGGCCCAGGGCTAATTGATTCATGATCGAATCGTGTGTTTGCGATTAAGATGTTAGACTCGATGGCGAAGTAAGTTGTGGCTAATTGAATAGACGGTTGTGAAACAGTTAAGATTTTTTCGTATTGTTTCTGCTTACCATTGAGTAGCGCATATTTTACACTCAAATTTGGACAAATTTTCTCGTAGAAGTTCGGTCCTATCGCTCCGATGGTTAAATTTCCATGGAGTACATTTTCCGGAACCGAGTATATTGCCGAATCCCAGAAACAAATTTGTTCAAAATTTTTACAACTTTCTGCCATCGATACGCTTTGTGGTACAATTTTCAGAGACGTTCGTGCAACAATTGATGGTTTAGTTATTAAATTAGCTGATATTGTAATTGTAACGTTTGTGCCTGTAAAAATGCGACACACACTCAATGTTACGATAATGTAATCAATTTTGTTAATTTGCTAAATGGATTTTATTTACAGCTTAACGGAATTGTGAAAGCATAATTTATTTTTACCTAATTTCTTCATTTTCTCCTCCACTCTTATCTCACCGTTCAGTTCATTTATCGATAGATAATTTTGTGTATCGTCGATTTCGTAATGGAATCTATTTTCATTGACGTCGTTTTCGATGTCCTGTAAAGGAATTTTATTTTTCTTTTAAACATATCCATAAAAGTGTGTTAATGAAGGGAAGGGTTAGGGGTACTTGACGTCATGGTTGTGTAGGATATCACCAATAGGGAAACCAATGGACAAAGTCAAATGAAAGTTTCCTAATAAAATATTTTTCATATTATCGTCCCCACCTCCTAACCTCCTCACCTGTGGAGAACTAATCGTTTTAGGTACCCTAGACCTTCATTTCCTTACACCTCCCTTGTTTGCGTACCCTAAGAGGAGATTTTCCCTTCTGTACACCTTCCCATTTTTTGTGAGTTTGACGTTCAGCCGCTCATTTCGGTTCACTCCTTTTTCGTTTTATTTTAGTTTCACAGGGACGTCATTTGCCAACCACGTTTTTGTATCATGGCGATAGCCACAGCCGTTTGCTTGATACTAACCTGAATGAACTTTGCGTTGACTTGTAGAAATGGAGGTTTTTCTTGTAATGTTTTCAACAGCTCATCATTGACTGGCAAAGTGAAATGAACGTCAGTTAGCGGAAAGTACGTGCTGTAACCTGAAAGTTAAAGATCAATGTTAGCTAATTACATCAATAAAGTTCTTTATTTTGATTCAATAAAATTTCACGATTGCGATAATAATTTTTGCGTTTATTAGCTTGGCATTATTGTCTGACAATTTGCCAAACAGTTTTTCTTTTTGAAATTTCCCTTTTATATATGTCTTTTGTATCCAGTGTTACACTATATTTGGGTATAATTTAGATATTTCTTTTAAGTGCATGAGTAACATCGTTGTCCATTAAAGAAGTGTTGAGGAGTGCGTCTGTTAGAGTGTATGAACATATCTTTTTGAGGCTCTTTATGCCTGTCTAGGGGTCCATTCAAGTAGTACGTACGCTCAAAAAGTCGGATTTTTGACCCCCACCCTCACGCTTTTGCACGCTTTTCGGAACCCCCCCCCCCCCCTAAGTACGCACGAAATTTGATTTTATGTAAATTTTTCACTGAAGACAGCCGAATTTGTGTGATACATTCTTATCACACAATAGCAGGTAAGTTCGTGAAACGGGAGTAGATACTTTTCGAAGCACACAACTTTATTACGCATTTCAGTCATTAGCACATTTTTAGATGAATTTGTTTCTCAGTTGCACAAAATGGAATACCGTAACTTTCTATTGAAAATTCTGAGAGTGTAGCGCACGATGGAACTACCACTATTACTACTACTACCTCAGAGAGAAATGCGTATTACGAGCTGGACAGAAGCTTGTAAAAAATTTATTGTTTTTGCATGATAAAGTGTAAATAGCTTTTTTATCAGTGGACGTAAAAATGCGCCTCGTGGACACACATTTTGATAACTTGAAAACTACAAAACGAGTTTACAATAACTTTCTTTGAGTTTGAAAAAAGTTAGACCAGAGTGCGTACTCCTTTTATAGACTCCCCCCACCCCCCTAGTGAGTACGTACTACTTGAATGGCCCTATTTGGGAGAGACTATTTGAGACTGTTGAGTATACTCTTTTTGAGACTATTTGAGACTGTAGAGTATACTCATTTTGAGAGTATTTGAGACTGTAGAGCATACTCATTTTAAGACTATTTGAGACGAGACTGTTGAGTATACCCATTTTGAGACTATTTGAGACTGTTGAATATGCTCATTTTGAGACTATTTGAGACTGTTGAGTATGCTCATTTTGAGACTATTTGAGACTGTAGAGTATAGTCATTTTGAGACTATTTGAGTTGAGTATCTCAATTGTGAAAAATATTTTTGTAGCCAATGAGACTGTTGAGTATACTCATTTTCGACACAAATATTTTTCACAATTTTAATGAGGCTTTTGAGACTGTTGAGTGTGCTCAATTGTGAAAAATATTTTTTAGCCAATGAGACTGTTGAGTGTACTCATTTTCGACAAAAATATTTTTCAAAATCTTATTGAGTATTTTGAGACTGTTGAGTATCTCAATTGTGAAAAATATTTTTTTAGTTAATGAGACTGTTGATTGTACTCATTTTCGACACAAATATTTTTCACAATTTTATTGAGGCTTTTGAGACTGTTGAGTATGCTCAATTGTGAAAAATATTTTTTTAGCCAATGAGACTGTTGAGTGTACTCATTTTGGACACAAATATTTTTCCCAATCGCATTGAGACTGTTGAGCATGCTCAATGGTGAAAAATATTTTTGTCGAAAATGAGTACATTCAACAGTCTCATCGGCTAAAAAAAATATTTTTCACAATTGAGCATGCTCAACAGTCTCAAAAGTCTCAATACGATTGGGAAAAATATTTTTGACGAAAATGAGTACACTCTACAGTCTTATTGGCTAAACAAATATTTTTCACAATTGAGCATGCTCAACAGCCTAAAAAAGTCTCGAAATGAGCGTACTCAGCGATCTCAAATAGTCTAACTGAGTGTAAAAATTTAAATAAGTGTACTCACTGGTCTCATTAATGATAATTTTATAAAAAAAGCGAAATTGAACTTCTGAGTTTTTTTCAAAAATCGAGATTGATTTGAGGCTGTGAGTATACTCAATTTTAGTTCTGACTGAGACTGCCATTTTCACTCAGGGCGTTAGTTGGATTCGATTTCATGACTCGTGTTACTTCTGACAGAGCCATTCATTAGACATGCTCCATGTCTTTTCCGTTTGTTTTTATTTAACAGTACGAGACATTCTTAATACTCTGCATTTCCTATAGATTTTTGTGGTTCTTTTAATTCTGTCTGAGTATGTTTTAGGATCTAGTTTTAGGAATACATATTTTGATACTTTTACCATTTTACGCAACTTTTGAAAGTTTCGTATAAATATCTAATTTTCTCGATACGGAATTTTTCTGACAAATTTCATTCTCAAATGTACGGTCTTGTGCTTTTAAATTAACGTGTTGTGCTGTTTTCAAGGTTATCTCTGTTACCTCTCTTTGGACCCGTACGAAGTACGAGTCCCATGCTCTTACCACTACGTATGTAACCACTCGATTCTAGGGGTAAGGCATCGATCATGGTCCTTAGATGCCAAATCAGCAAAAAAATGTGATCCGTCCGTCCGTAAACACGATAACTCGAGTAAAACAGTAAAACTTAACTGATTTTCAAAATCTTTTTTCCCAGAAAGGTAGTACCAAAAGTGGGTTTGGTATTGCAGATGGGCATTTTTGGACATAGGGCTGCCTAAGTGGTTTTCGGTCTTTTGTACATAACTCACGTAAATCTTTTCCGATTTTCATACATTTTTTTTTTGAAAGGTCTAGGCATGCCCGACGACAATTTATGAAAGAACATTTTTTGATTTCAAGTCGTTGGACTCAGCCACGGCCCTAAAACTGAGTCTCTCCTAGGGTCAAACGTTTTTTTTTTTTTTCAACATAAATCGGGTAAATCTTATCTGATTTTTTGCTGAAAAAATTGAATAAATGATAACGAATTTGAATCTGGGCAAAATCGGTTAAGAACTTTCGGAGTTATGGTCGAGAAAATGGTCAAAAACGTGGTTTTTTGAAGGTTGGATCCAACTCACGCTACGCGGCTCTAAACAATATTTAGTGGTTTTTCGTGAATGATGAGGTTGTTGTTCAGTGTAAAGCAGCGAACTTTTTTTTGTCCATGGCAGTATGGGTCAGTGGTCTCTCCTAAATGCTCTAGGTCGATCCAAGAATCGGCCCTAGTACAACATTTTTTTTTGATTTTTTTTTTTTTTGTTTGAAAAAAAAAATTTTTTTTTTTGGATTTTTTTTCGAATTTTTTTTGTTTTTTTTTTTGATTTTGTTTTGGAAAAATTTTTTTTTTTCAAACTTTGGCCTTTTTTAAGGATTTTATGGAGGTTTTTCGCCGTTGCTTCGAACGGACAGGTTTTTCCATATTGCCCTTTCGGCAATTTCCAATCCAATTTGTGGATGTAATTTCATACACTTAAGAGTTAAGGCAATATTTACTTAAATACGTTCGAGTCTTTTTGCAACATCTTTTCTGTTTGCCTATTCTATATCTATTGTGATGCATATGTTTTTCGATGTATTTTGTATAGGCAAAATTCCTAAAATTTTACAGCAAGTAAAATTTCAAAAAAATCATCTGTTTGGCGTTACTGAAGTTAGTGTCAAAATTCGAAGTGGAAAAACTGGGGAATGGGGGTCGAGAGTTACGATGTTTAAATTTCAAAGAATAAACTTATTCCGCCTGCTGACGCGAATTGAATTTTTATAAAAGCATACGTGATAGAGTATGTCACGGTGAAGTTGGAAATGATTATCTAAAATAATCTACACACTTGAGATAGCATACCACATTGAGTCTCTGATTTTCATCGACACAAACTGAACAGATTTACATTTGATTTTTTTTGTATTTACATAACAGTCTGAGTTTGTCATAAACGAAAATTATGCCTCCGAAAAATTGTTTTACTAAGGGAAATTGTGTCTATCATTCATGAGTCATTATGTTTTCATAGACAGACCATAAACTTTTGACGAGATAGTTTGCATCCGGAACATTCATATGAATCACAATTTTATTATTTGTCATTACGAAATCTTCACTTTTGTACTATATGGACATTAGGGTGATTCAAAATTATATGGAGAAATCATTAGGCTGGAAAAGACCAAGGTGATGGAAACATCGTTACACTGGAACTCGACATTTTTTCTGTTACCTCTCTTTGGACCCGTACGAAGTACGAGTCCCATGATCTTACCACTACTTATGTAACCACTCGATTCTAGGGGGAAGGCATCGATCATGGTCCTTAGATGCCAAATCAGCAAAAAAATGTTATCCGTCCGTTCGTAAACACGATAACTCGAGTAAAACAGTAAAACTTAACTGATTTTCAAAATCTTTTTTCCCCTGAAAGGTGGAAACATCGTTACACTGGAACTCGACATTTTTTCATAGCTCAAGACATATTTTTCACAACCTATCATGGTTGCAGTGAAAACGTGTCGATATTTTTTATATTTTCATGTTCATTAGAAACACAACATGCTTGCAGCAAACATAACATGTGTTGGTGGTGGCAAACATGAGGTTATCTGCTTGAGACATGAGATTTATCCACCTGTACAAAATTTTAGGACGCCTACCACTTTGACAAAGATGGATTCAAATTTGAAGACATTCACAAATGACGCACACAAATATAATTCGTTATGGTGGCAGTGGAGTCATTAGGTCCCTGGTCCAAGGAAACGGTTAATTTGTTGAACAAAATTGGTGCTAACCTCAGACTTTCCGGAGAACCGAAAGAAAGACATTACCTCTACCAAAGAATCTCGTTAGCCATCCAGAGTGGTAACGCAATGTGAATCATCGCCAGCATACCGAAAAGCAGCACTCTTGACGAAGTCTACTCTCTGTGATATTTACTTTACTTTTCAGTTTTAATTTTCAATTTTTCCCATTTTTTTTTTCTCTTTTTTTCGTACAACGGACTATGTAGAATGAATTGTAACAAATAAATTTCACTTCCAAATATCGTAAAAAATTTTTTTTTTTTTGCCGCACCCGTCCGACTCCCCTCTCGCATGTTTATTTTCATACATGTAGGATTTATGGCGGTACGCTTTTTTTGAACCCCACCCCTCCCTCCTTTTAGTAGCGCTCGTACTTTGCAAATGACCCTTTTCAATTTCCTGAGGCCAAGGACTTAATTTTCTAAGATTTGTTTTTTTCGTATCACCCTGTGTATTGATTTTGTGTAAAAGACAGAAGAGAATTTTTTTGGTAATTGTAGGTGCACTATTAGTGAAGACACTTCTGCAGCCGACTTTCCTTCGAGGCTTAAATTGAGAAAAAACAAATTCGTAATTTCGTTTTGACTTTTTTTTACAAACGTAAGGAATAAAGTTTCTAGTCAGTCTTACAGTTGTTCACTATACCCTGACTTCAATTATGAATTGTTGTATATATTTTGCAAATTAGCTGAAATAAATCAAGAATACTTTTATTCACTGACGTCTGTGAAAATTTGTATGGGTTTCCGGGCATGTAACATACGTAAAAGTGTCTACGATTTACTACGTATCTATATAACAATAAATCGAAGTAATTCCGTATCGTGCATGCATATACGTGTCGGTGATGTACTTGGTGGAAAATATTAGACAATGTGTACACCAAATTGTTATATTTGTACGCACAATATCGAGAGCAAATTATGTTTATATTAAGTCAGCAAATAAAATATAGCAAACAAAAGCTTCATCTAATTTATGTGATAATAAAAAAAATGTTTGTGGTTTATTTTGGTTATCTTTTTCGGTGCTGGTGGTGTTATTATTTACTTATTGAAATGTTGACCCACAGCACCGTTGCCGTCACGTTGAACGTTTCATTATAATTACAATTAAAATATTAAATGATCGAAGTTCATTTACACGATCAAGTTCGTATTTCGTTAACGCACTGTTTACAAATATCCAGATATAGATCTCTGAAAGCATAATTGAAGACAACAAATCATCCTGTTTGACTCACATACTTCCTTCTTGGTTTTTATTTTCACCACTTGTTACAATGAGGAAGAGAACTTCTTGTTTCTGAAAACAATAAAAAAATCGTCCATTTTTCAATCACCCCTAAAATTTGATCGCTTAAATTTAGATCCCGCTTCCTCGATCGTGCTGCCGTATGACCAGGTCAACGGAAGGGAAGCATGTAAGTCTCTAAGGTATCAAATACAGAAATTTGCTTGAAGCCCATTGAAGGAGTCCACGTAAAGTTGACTTGACTTGACATCATATGAGCTGGTGCGATAAACAAACTTTCGATCCATTTAGATTAATGTTTGAGGTGACGTTTATTAACTGTTTTTTGTTTTAATTTAAATTATGCCCACAGCGGTAGCGAGGACGTGACGCAGTTGCACTGCCCAAAAAACAAGTCCGCAAACTCAAAAAACGCAATACAAAAACCTTTGGGACAAGTCACCATATTTACGCGATCTTTTGAGTTTTTTCCCCTAGCCCCCTCCCATTCTTAATAAACTTTAAAAAAACTAAGTTGCAGCAGCTTTCCTACGAACCCAGACTCATCAAAATCTGTTGGAAAATGGCTGAGATATCGAGGTTTGAAAATTACATTTTTCTGATCTGTCGGTTTCTATCTATCTATTAATAATTTTCGATCTCGAGAACCACTCAGCCGATCTTCCTATAATTTTCACTGAAAGTCAGTCTCGGCCCCAAATGACAAATTTCATGGGCCGCTTTTCTGAGAAAATTCTGTAAAAGCAATGCGGAAAAGTGGTCAATTTTGACGGTTTTTCAGGTAATGCTCGAATTTTAGCTCCGGAGTGACAACAGCTAGAGAGTTGGTTTCTTCGGGAAAGTTATAGAGTTTGGAATTTTCCCAAGCAATAAATTAGGTTTTTTTTTTTGTTTTCGAATTTTTACTTCGGAATGACAATACTTAGAGAGTTGGTGTCTTCTACAAAGTTATGGAGTTTGATCAGGTAATGGGATTTTCAGAAAACTGGAATAAATTATGTTTCTTTGGATTTTCGCATTTTAGCTCCGGGATGAGAATACTTAGAGAGTTGGTTTGTTCGAAACGTTTGATGAGCAGAATTTTTTGGGATCTTAAGAAAATGTCTGTCAGCGGCGTTATCTTAGATTTTGTGAATACTCAAAAATGCTATCTTCTGAACTAGACAGTTGGTTTCTTCGGGAAACTTATAGAGATTGGCGATTGCTATCTTCTTTTTCGGAGAAAAATTTTTTTGGAGAAAATTTTATTTTTAAATTTTTTTCTGAGAAAACTTTTTTAAGAGAAAAATTTTTCGAAGAAAAATTATTTCGAAGAAAATTTTTTCTGAAGGAAAAATTTTTTTGAGAAAATTTTTTTTTGTAGGAAAAAAAAGTTTTTCGGAGAAAATATTTTCGATAAACTTTTTTCTGAGAAACTTTTTTTTCTCCCCCCCCCTCTGAAAACTTTTTTTTCTGAAAAATTTTTTTTCAGAGAAAATTTTTTTCGGAGAAGGTTTTATTTTTAATTTTTTCTGAGAAACTATTTTAATAGAAAAGTTTCTTTAAAAAAAATTTTTTTTTGAAGAAAATTTTTTTTGTACAAAAAATTTTTTTTCGGAGAAAATATTTTCTTACAAATTTTTTTCCTCTTAAGTGTATGAAATTTCATCCATAAATTGGATTGGATATTGCCGAAAAGGCAATATGGAAAATCCCGTCCGAAGCAAAGGCGAAAAACCTCTCTATATCCATGAAAAAGGCCAAAGTGTAAAAAAAAAATGTTTTCATGCAAAAAATTTTTTTTGCACTAGGGCCGATCTACGAATCGACCTAGAGCACTTAGGAGAGGCCTCTGAACTATACTTCCATGGACAAAAATGTTCGTTAAACCACTTAGGCGGCCCTAGCTCAGTGGCTCTTCATCCAAAAATGCCCATCTGTAGTATCAAACCCACTTTCGGAACTACCTTTCAGGGAAAACAAAAGATTTTGAAAATCGGTTAAGTTTTACTAGAGCTAACCTGTTTACGGATGGACAAAATTTTTTTGCTGATTTGGCATCTAAGCACTATGATCGAAGCTCCCCCTACTGCCTTCCTCCCCGAATCGACTAATTACAAACCTAGTGGTCAACGCAAGGGACTTGTACTTCGTACGGATCCAAAAATAAGGATTTGACTCGGAGACGACGTTCGACTGGGAACCGGTTTCCTTCTTTGGGGATTGGATGAAAGAAGTGAAGGAATGATAATAAAGAATAGCAAGAGAGACGAGTCGTTCACATACTGCGTATTCTATCTACGATACAGAAAAGCTGCAATATTTGGATGAAACAGCATGTAAAGAATCGATATATTATGATGTTTACATGCGATGGGGCGAAAATGAGTGAATTTTTTGCAGGTTTTTTTATTTCGCCCCTTTTTATGAAAATTTGCATGTGCTCACTTCGTTCGGTCTTAAACTCGCGAAATTACCTAAAATCAATCGTCCAAAACATGTACACAAATAACTATTGGGTTGTGTGCTGCTTCACGCCATTCTTCAAGGGTCATATTCAAATAAAATTTCACAGGCACGGATAAATTTTGAAAGCCGACAATAGTAGTTTTTGATACAAGTTACGTATGAAGTAATTTAACGCACCAGATGTGAGATTGCGGACACGAGCCGAAGGCGAGTTCGGCAACACATCGTGTGCGTTACAGAAACAGAACCCAACTATCTGCTCTGCACTTCATATTCACCATTCACCTATGCTTGCAATATGTTTAACAGTGTATGCTCAGTGATTGACCCGGTGCTACCTCGGAATCAATTCTGTAAGAATCTACTGCAGTTGCCTGACTCTGTGCTTGACGAATTTATTCGTATGTAACAGAACAACCATGTAACAATGGGAAAATATTTCACTTCTTTAACTTTGCTCTACTTTTGACGAAAGGATTATTATTGCTGCCCTGATCCTTAATAACTCTGTGTAAACATGACGCTGTAAATATTTTCTCTTATTTTATTGTAATTAAGTTATTCTTTGAAAATTGTGATATTTGTAATTGTATGCATGCATTTCTGAACTTTTGATGTCCGCTTGTACCGAGTTCACAATAAACGAATGGTTGATTGAAACTACCAGCATACGTAACGTGTATCAAACAACGTTTTTTGCAATTCACTGAAAAAAACGAGCTTTTCCCTACGTACTTCCACTTGCGAAAATTTGTCGAAATTTCAATTATTTTTTCGCACTTGTTCGTAAAAACAAGTTTTACGCACTAGTACAAAAAAATTTATCGCACGCTTCAAAGATTTCTAACAGTAGCACAAAGTAGGCAAACAGTACTACAAAGTTAAGGGCTCATTATATTGGACGCGATGCGAATCGCATCGCGTAAGGTTTGTGTGAAAGCTCAACTTGACAAAAAAAATGTTTGTTCTGTCAAGTTGAGCTTTCACACAGGCCTTACGCGATGCGGTGACCTCATGCTACATCGAAATGACGCAAGAAAAATCTAGTTTTTTGTCGGTGAATTACAAAAATTTTCTTTCATTGAATTTTACTTGAGATTGTGAAAATGGCAAACTCAAACAAAATACGAAACAGAAAATGTATTGGTTTTCAAACTTCTGCCCCTGTAATAAACTTAGCATTTTTTCCCGACAATGTAAGCGTAAAAGATCTGCGACAAATAAATTTTTATTGCAGATTTTACACCGAAATTTTTTTTCTCTTTGATTTTTCTTTGTTCTTCAGCTAATGGCGGAAACAAATTAATTCCACTCGGAAGTTTCATTATATTTTTTAACGGGCTTACGTTATGTTCAACACATAAAATAAGGAGAAAATCTTACATTGTGTCGACTTTTAATTGTTTTCGTGTAAGGCATTTTATATTGAAACAATAATGATGTGTTTTCTCCGGAAAATCTTGGAACAATGTGGGTTAATGTCAAAAAGAGTTATAAAACTGCGTTCATACCAGGTGACACCATAAAGTTCATTTTATATAAAAATCGAAGAAGCAATTTGCAACAGAAAATTTATTGCCCTCTATAACTTTTTAATGAAGTTTGCTTTTGCTTCGTGAACATAAAAAGTTGAGGCAAAATTTTCATACGCTATTTTTGCAACTTATTTTTTTTTTGCCAAATTATATTGTAACACAAAGTAAACATTTTTTCTGAATCGGTTCACAAATCACGACCACCAGGAACTGGAACACACTGAGACGTTCCCTCACACAGAGAAATGATAAGTTTGATCCCATCAACATGGAAATGACAGTTGGTTTCTATGCGGGAGAGATATTTCTTTCAAAAATGCGGATGTTCGCAGTTACCAATTTATCATTTCTCTGGGACTAATTCCATCGGTACCGTCACCTGGGTAATGATATTCACAAGGGGTGGCGCACTTCATTTATTCCATTTATTCTTTTATTCCATTTATTCCCAAAATTTTTTTTTTGTTCACATCACAAGTTAGACAAATAAGTTCAAAAAAAGGTTTGGACAAATTATAAAGCATTTAAACCATCTTGAGATCAAATTTATGTTTTTTTTTTTTTTGAGTAAATGGAATAAATTTATTTTATTTATTCCATTTTTCAACAAAAATTCTTCTAAGTTTTCAAAAGTGGGTTTTTTCACTTTTTGACACATTAGTATGCTTTGTTGTGTGCGTTGCCATCAAAATTAAGTCTATTTGAAGTTTTGACGAATTTGAAAAAATTATCATTTATTCCATTTATTCCAATATTTATTCCATTTATTCCCATTTATTCCATTTATTCCCATTTATTCCATTTATTCCATAAACCGCAGAAGTGCGTCACCGCTCGGATATTCATCTCTTTCACTCCTTCAATGTGATTTATATTAACATGAGACAAAACACATTCGTTCCCCAGGTGACATGGTAGCGACAATGTATTTGTTACCGATGTAACCAGCCGTGGCCTAACATTTGTTGGGAGGTTTTAGCGGTAATGAGAATGACGCTCAATCTTTTTCTCTTTTTATAACACTCTCTGATCCTCTCTAAGGACTCTCATTTTCAACAAACGAAAAGTCGTGCGATGTTTTCTTACCGGTTGTTTCCGCTGCTCTACATCACGCAAAATAAATTCTCAAGTGAGAAAAAAATATGAGATTAAAGTGAGGCGTTCTTGCTTATTGAAAATAGGGACTCTGCCAGGTTTGACAGCAAAAGGGCTTTAGTTACATAGGCCAAATTGCAACGTATCCATGGCAAAATATTCAAAGATCTACAAAGCTTTATTAAAGAAATATTACACAAAATTTGTATATCTTACCCTATTACTGCAAAAAGTATAGTTGAGAAATAGTATGAGAAATCGCTTGACAGCATGACAATTACTTTTTGTTTTAGTCACTAAGTCCAGACAAATCGTATAGATTTGAATAGATCCATATCACTCCACGACTTACAGTTAACATTCAAATTATGATAAATCTATACAGTTTGTAGTCATTTTCTCGTTCAAATAAAACAAAATAACATTTATGAGTCTCAGCAGCAGAAATGAAAATAAATATAAGATTGCCAAATATGCTAAATAACATATAAAAGTGAAATGAAAGGACTACGTTCGCGTCTTACAACATTCTGTCTAATCAGCATATTTACCAGCATGAACGCTGGGAATGGTTTCTCATTTCGCTTGTCTACAGATTGAGTAATAGCGAAAATACTTTAAATTTAATGTTTCGATTTGTACTTTAAGGATTGGTGACTCATTCTGTATGTGCATTGAATTTTCTTGCACAGTCATGACACACAGCATCGCTTGTTTATCAAAGCGAAAATAATAAAAAAGATTTTTATAGGTTGGCGAACGAAGTGCGTAAGGGAGAAATAATTATTATTTGCCGGTCTTTCCTCTTCCACAAATCGTTAACAAAGTTGTTCCAATGTTCCACATTGGAATTCTGTGTGCACGTTTGAGCACCAGACAATGTTTTGATAAAAGGTGTTTGTTACACAATATTCATTCAATAATGGTGCAATAAAATGAACGGCTTTTATCATGTAAATGAGAATGAATTTGTATTTGAATGAGGGGGAAATGCTAATTCAATTACACCGATTAGATTATACTCTTATACTTTTAGCTGTTTGCATATGTTGAAAGTTCTATATTGATAAACAAACAATTGGACGGATTAAACTTTTACAATTTTATTGGTCGCTCGTTTATTATACATTGTAAATTGCAGATTGCTTACGTTTAATAAATGCGACGTCAAGCTTGTGCTCAATCGTCATTGTCATAAACACATGCACGCCACCGTCCATATATTTCCACTAACAAGCTAAGCCCAATAATAATGAAAACCGTCTGTTCGCACGAAAATGCTTTATAACAATGTAGTGGTGAAATAATATTCTTGACAAATTAAGTCCCAGAAAAATGTTATTTCCAGGAAAATGAAATTCCTCAGAGTATCAAAACAAAGCGAAGGGTTAATTATTATCATCAGGCGAGTGTGGCGTAAGTCCTTACGTGTACTTCGACATATCGACAACGTCTGACATCGAATGAGAGGTACAAAAAACTTCATTTTAAATGTAAAAAAATACGTTACAAATGATCGACCCACCAAAAGTAACAATTTTTCTATTCTATTCTCGAATAGTCTTAGTTGCCCTATTAGATATCATCTGTTCTTCTCCTACTGATGTAAGACAAGGGAAATGAAAACGGACGGAAGTCAAAAATGACCGGAAAGTGTTGGACTTCATTTAAAAATAGCTCGATGATATTGGCCGATTCGCTCTAAAATAAAACAGCGAAAAAGTGCGACATGAGCAAATGCATGGTGCACTTTTTCGCTGTTGAATTTAAGAGCAAAAAGACAATACCTAAGTAGTAAGTACGTGTCTTTTGAAATCGAGATTTGGTATGTGCCTGAGTAGAGGTACATGTCGCTGGCACCACCACCATTTTGAACTGTAGTGAAATAAAGCTATTTCAATTGGGCTAATTTTGGGCTGGATAGTGCATATAGCCATAAGTTTTGGGCTGCCATAGAACTCCAGCCCAAAATGATTTTAGTGGTCGAATATGTCGTTTTGAGGTTTTCGTATGAAATCAATGCCTTCTTTGCTCGGTGTATAGCTCAAAATTTTGGGCTGGTTTTGGGCTTACGATTGGAACCAGCCTCGAGTTTTGGGCTGATGTCAAACCGAAGTTATTCAACTTTTAAGCAAAAAACCATGTCGTTTTCACTATTTCAATATTATATACAACTTTGGTACTGTTTTCGTGATGTTGACCGTATGGCTCGTATATAAGTTAAAAATCATTTAATGCAGAATTTCTTTTTTCACATAAAACGCAATATTATGACTCTTAGAATCGGAATTTCCACGATTAAAAGATGAAAATCATAAAAATTGGATGCAAATTTTAGCATCGATGTCAAAATCTCTTTCGTATTACTTCACCAACGTGGGTCTGAAGACAGGTGGTCTAGGCAACACTCGATGTTGGATTAGAAAAGCTGTTGAGCTGTTGGTAGAGTTTATTAATTATTGCGGCACAACAGCGTCAACTCACAGGATTGAATGTGAAAGCGTACTTTTGAATGGAAAATATGTTTTAGTGAATGCTTGCACATCCACAGAAACGGATTGTGCATTCGAAGTAAAGCTTGCAAATTCACTGAGACGGAATGTGCATTCAAAACAACGCTTGCACATCAACTGAAATGTAATGTGCATTCAAAATAAAGCTTGCTATTCTAAGAGTAATAATATTGCGTTTTATGTGAAAAAAGAAATTCTACATGAAATGATTTTTAACTTATATACGAGTCATACGGTCAACATCACGAAAACAGTTCCAAAGTTGGGGCCGCGGCCGGTATCAATATTGAAATAGTGAAAACGACATGGTTTTTTTGCTTAAAAGTTGAATAACTTCGGTTTGACATCAGCCCAAAACTCGAGGTTGGCCCAAAATGATACAATAAGTTTAGGATCGGAAGAACTTGATTTAGTTACGAAAACAGCTAAACGACATGGTTTTTTTGCTTAAAAGTTGAATTACTTCGGTTTGACATCAGCCCAAAATTTTGAGCTATAGACCGAGCAAAGAAAGCATTGACTTCATACGAAAAGCTCAAAACGACATATTCGACCACTAAAATCATTTTGGGCTGGAGTTCTATGGCAGCCCAAAACTTATGGCTATGTGCATTATCCAGCCCGAAACTAGCTCAATTGAAATAGCTTTAATTCGCTACAGTTCAAAATGGTGGTGGTGCCAGCGACATGTACCTCCTGAGTAGGCTGCGTATAATATGAAATGGAGGAATGTATTGCTTTAGTCTGTTACTGAAATTTTATTTTCGCCGTTTCTGAATAAAATTTGAATTGGAGACTAAAGCCAGCCGTTACGAAAACACCACTCATTAGAAAATACTTTATAGTAATTAGAATTCGTTCGATTTTCTTGATCATGCAATGGAAATTAATGGGATATTTTCCTCTAATTTTGTGTTCTTTCATAAGGTAGTACTAGAAAATGCGCAAGTTACCCGACATCGTTCTCGTAACTAAGATAGAAGATTTTGTAGAAATACTGTCGTAGATTATTGTACTGTTAACAAACAATTGAAATTAAATTGCTTATCGACTTGTTTGTCAACTGATAATTTACTTTAATGCGTACATTCAGTAGACAGTAGAGTGTGTGACCTAGGGACTGTATGTTAAAGACATTCGAACTCAATATTAACATTCAGATTGTACGTAAATTATTGTCTTCATTCGATTTAATTATGGCCGACTTTGTGTCTAACACGTATCAGATTTTGGTTAAATACGACATGAGGAGGGTCAAATGTGCCACATTTCCTAGAATTCACTCAAGTGTCCTAAACGTAGAGCTGCGGCCCTTTGATTTTGTGCATAAAAGTTAACATTTTCAGCAACAACAAAAAATCACCTCTCGGCGGTGACTATTGGTCGGCGGCTGATTGTTGGCGGCTCTCCTGACTGTCGGATGTGTAAACTCAATATTAGGGTGGTTGGTAAGTTAGTGTAGATTTCAAAGAAATTATTGTAATTCTGGTACCTCCTCCCAAATTGGGATGAAATGAGCTAATGTTATATGATAAAACCAACACTTCAACATATAAAGATCTGTCTAACTAAGAAAAAGTTGAACGCTCAACACATCGCTTTGTACAGAAATAAAATCCTCTGACACCAGCCAATACACATTCAATTACATTTCCCTTTATGAAAATAATATTTTTTAATTTGTAATTCAATACATTTCGTATTATAAACAGTAAAAGAATTAATTGATTTTTTTAAATGTTTGCCTTCACACCCTCTAAAAAGTATGCTATCATCAATCCATTATTGAAAATTTAGTCAATTTATGGGAGAGATGGCTTGCTAAACTCCGTAGACGCCTTAAAATGAAGCAATTATTTTGGACTCACCTGTTGATAACTTCGCCAACACAACAACGTAAAGTAATCCGAAACATATGTTTGTGCCAATTGAAGATGTCATTTTAGATTTTGTTTTTATAATACAAATTTTACGCTGTGCACCTTTTCATTTAATGATTTTTTAACACTTTGTGTACATTGGATTTAGTCATTTTCCGAATGTCTTACTTAATGTGAATGTCTCTTTACCAAATATCTAGGCGCAAGTTACGGAAACTGATTACTTAAAAGATCATTATATTAGCGCGCGATGCGATTTTTTTGTTTCACTCATCAGCATAAAAGAATGTTTATAAAAAGTAGAAAGAAAAATATCTCAGTGATTTTTAGACCCGTACGAAGAACGCAGTGCTTTGAAAAGGGGTCTATTGCCTATACCACGACGTTTGTAACCAGTCGAATTTCAACCTGGGATTATGGTCCTTACATGACGAATCAATAATAAAAAAAATGTCCGTCCGTCCGTCAACACGATAACTCGAGTAAAACTCAACCGATTTTCAAAAACTTTTATGGTATTGAATCTGGGCACTGTTGGTCCAAGGGCCGCCGAGCTAAAGCCGTTTAAGAGCACGTCGCAAAAATGTGAACTGTTAAATTTGCGATGTTTTTTTTTAGGACAGAATCCTGCGAAAATGACAAATTACTCAAAATTATAGGTCATGTACTGTGAGAGGATGACACTTGCAAGAATGATAGATGAATGAGAATTCAAAAACTTTGAGTATGAAGGTCGAAAGTTGCTCTCAAAAATCATCGCATTCCAAATTCGTTTGCGATGTCATTTCATAGTAAATTTGTACATTCATATTTAAACTTTTTCAATTCTGATTCATCTATTATTCGTGTAAGAGTCATCCTCTCACAGTACAAGAGCTATAATTTTCAATAATTTGTTAGTTACGCAGGATTCTCTTTTACAAAAACATCGCAAATTTTACAGTTCACATTTTTACAACGTGTTCTTAAGAGCCTGTCAGATATTTTGACAGTTCTATATTTTGCGATGTTTTTTCATTGCATATTTCTGAGGCAGTAATCATCAATTTTAAATTCCGAAACATCTACTGTTTGCATAACACATCTCTTTATAGATTCTATGAATCAGAATATATAATTATTGAGACTAAGTGTCAAAATTTGGTCTGAAAAAACATCGCATTGTATTATGCAGCCGAGTACTTTGCGATGTTTTTTCAGATCAAATGTTGACACTAAGACTCAATAATTATATGTATTCTGATTCAGAGAACCTATAAAGGGATGTGTTATGCAAATTGAATTCTGGCTCTTCTATTATTCGTGTAACAGTCATCCTCTCACAGTACATGAGCTATAATTTTGAAAAATTTACTACTTACGAAGTATTCTGTTCAAAAAAAAATATCGCAAATTTGACAGTTCACATTTTTGTAACGTGCTCTTAAGTGGTTTTTGGTCTTTTGTACATAACTCGAGTAAATCTTTTCCGATTTTCATAAAATCTTTTTTGTTTGAAAGACCTGGGCATGGCCGACAATTTATGGAAGAAACGTTTTTGGATTTGAGTCCTTGTACTTAGCTAGGATGCTAAAAAACGAGTCTCTGCTAGGGCTCTATGTGTTTTTTGTACATAACTCGAGTTAATCTTTTCCGATTTTCCAAATTTTTTTCGTTCGAAAGGTCTGGGCATGACCGACAATTTGTATAAGAAACATTACTCGATTTGAGTCTTTGGACTTAGCTAGGGCACTACAAACGAGTCTTTGTTGGAGCCCTACGTGTTTTTTGTACATAACTTGAGTAAATCTCTTCCGATTTTCAAAAACTTTTTTTGTTTGAAAGATCTCAGCACGGCCGACAAATTATGGAAGAACTTTTGCCTGTCCTTAGGGCTCAAGTGGGCCCTATGTTGCAGAGTAAATTCAGGGAAACATTTTTGTCTACGGAAGTATGTGTCCGAGGCCTCTACTTAAGGCGTCAGTACTAAGATCGTCCTTACCCCAAAAGATGATTTTTTGCTATGTTGTAGACAAAATTGAGGAGAACAATTTTCTCTATTTGGAGGTCAATTTCGGGAAATTTTTTTACACCGTTTCTTCGGACGGGTTTTTCAATATTTCCCTATCGGCAATTTCCAATACAATTTAATGTGAACGCAATATTTACTTAAATACGTTCCAGTCTTTTCTTAACATCAACTCTTTTTGCCCAACTATTCTGATACGTACGGGTCCCTTCATATGTTTTTTTCTACTTTATTTTCACATTCTGCTACACTGGTGAGTGAAACAAAAAATCGCGTGATCCATTTACTGTTCGATTCGAAATTGCTCGAAATTATGGGTCATCTACCGGTATTCAGGTAAACAATAGATTCAGTGGAGTTAAAGGCTATTGAGCAAGAAGGCTTAAAGTTCTCCCAAAAAACATCGCATTCCGAATCAGTGCGCGATGTTCTTTCAGACCAACTTTAGACCTGCGTACTTAACGACGCCGAATACTGATCCATTCATTATTTGTCTGAATATCATTTTATTAGTAGATGGATCATTGGACCGTTTAATCGGATCAGTTTATGAGAGCGATTCCCAGCCAATAAAACTGAAATTGTATTTTGCGTATAGTAGTCCGCTATCATTTTTGAGTAATTTTTGAGGCTTAATAACACGTTGCAAAAATATGAACTGTCAAATTTGCGATGTTTTTTACAACAGAATCTTGCGTAAATAAAAGATTATTCAAAATTATAACTCATGTACTGTGGGAGGATGACTCTCGCACGAATAATAGATGAATCAAAATTCAAAAAGTTTGAGTATGAAGGTCGAAAGTTGCTCTAAAAAGCCATCGCATTCCAAGTTCGTTTGCGATGTTATTTCATATCAAATTTTTGCCTTCATATTTAAATTTTTTGAATTTTGATTCATCTATTATTCGTGTGAGAGTCATCCTCTCACAGTACATGATCTACAATTTTGAATAATTTGTTATTTACGCAAGATTCTGTTTTAAAAAACCATCGCAAATTTGACAGTTCACATTTTTGTGACGTAGTCTTAAAGAAAGACCCCTTCCGTTCAGGTCAAAATTAATTAAATTAGATTTCAGGTATACCTGAAAATTTCCGAGCTTTACAAACTTTTAACTTAAGTTTCATATTCTTTAGTTCGCAGAAAGATTACCTCGGCTAGAAATAGGGACTTTTTTTGAGAAAATATTTTACCAAATTTTTTTCAAATATTTTTTTGGAAAATATTTGAAAAAATTAATTGCAAGTACATAAAGGGTCATTATATTGCACGCGATGCGAATCGCATCGCGTCCAATATAATGAGCCCTATACTGCTGAGTATGTACCAAAAAGTTCTTACATTAACAATCTGTTCAAGATATTGTAAGCATTTTCACAATTTCCACAAGTGTAACTTTGATGATAACAAAATTCGGATTAATGTTCCATAAAAAATTAACGGAAGTTACAGTCGATTCTCATCACTTCAAGCTACAAGTGTAGAAGTTGTGGATTCAAGTCAAGCAACAAATTCTTAAAGTTGCGAAAATAATGAAAATCGATGATCTGAAGTTTTTTAGTGACCGTTGGAACAAATTTTAACTGTTGACTAGCTCTCAACAAAAGGAGCTGCTACTAAAGGGTCATCCCTTAACTTCTTAACACCATGACACCGACTTTCACTGCTGCATCATTACAACGCTTCTACATTCTTTTGAATAAAGAACTTTCATCTCCTCATAAATTGCCCCACACTAAAAACCTAACGATCCATGTTCCTTGTCAAGAGTTTCAAGCAATTTTGAAATATAAAAAGAAATACAAATAAAACGGAAAAGGAGTTATTAATGCCAAGCAATTACAAAACGCTATAATCACAAGTGAAAATGAAAATAAAATTACACAAAAATCCGTCTGAAAACTTTCAATAACTTTCACTTGTTCAGTTTTATTTATACACTTGAATTATGAAGCTTCAACAACTTCCAAAATTTTAATTTGATGCTCGATTTCATCAAAAGTGGTTTCATTGAAGCGTTAACACCAATCCGAATGAACATACCGGCACAATATGCAACTATACATTCAACAAGCTTTTCCAATTTTCACTGAAATAATTTTTCCGAACCAAATTGTACGGCGGTCTTCTTCAAACTGACTATAAAAATTTTGTTCCGATGCGTTCTAGTCGAAAACAATTCCGATGTTGTAGCGCACGCAATTTATCAGAAACCAACATTGCAAAATATTTACTCACAAGTAAAAGAGCAACCCTCCATTTCATTGATAGTACCGAGTGGAGAGTGAAAAAAATGTAACACATGTGCTGCGAAGTGTGACACCATAACGTTAAACAGAGAGAATGACATGGAGAAAGCTTAGGGATAAAGTACAATGTTTTAGATTTAGTTGAAAGCGAATTATTTACTTTAGATGTTTTTAAGGGCAATGATTAGTGGAGCTTGAATGTAAACCAAATAGTTAACCGAAACCGGAGCTTCGTCAGCCCCATACATTAAAAGCTTCAACATCTAAACTGAATTTGAAAGTAGATAATTTGATTGGTTGAGTTAGCCCAGAGTCCAAATTTTCCAATATTTATTTTCCTTGCAAAGGTTGTATAAACCCAAAGAAATGTTTTACAAATAGGGTTTCCTAGTGGTACCGAAATACCCATTTCGGCATTCAATCCTAAAAATATATTTTCGTTGCAGTACTAAGATCGAGGATAGTGAATTGTGAGAACTTTGAGCTTTTACAAAACTCCCGTGAAAGAGACAAAAGATTTTGTATGAACTTTTTCATATGGAATCTTTTCTCTTTTTGAACGCAAGGTCTTTATGCTTTGAATGACAAAAAATCCTTTCCATAATTCTACTACTTCATATTCTATTGTCGAAGAAGAGATGGACTGATGGCGTCGAATTCGATCTACGAGCGCTGGAAATAAGATCCTGGCAACGCCTAGCACGAGATAGGACGGAGTAGATCAAAGTTCTCGACCAGGCCAAAGGTCATAAGTGGCTGTAGAGCTGATGAAGTAAGAAAGTATCATGCCCGCAGTAGTAGCGGAGGGCGTGACGCAGTCCCCACACCCCCAAAAAAACGTCTACAAACCCAAAAAACTCCATACAAAAACCTTTGGGGCAAGGAGCCATATATACGCGAACTTTTGAGTTTTTTCCCCTCGCCCTTCTCCCCCTACGTCGCAGCAGCTTTCAAACGAGCCCTCACTAATCAAAATCGGTTGAAAATTGGCTGAGATATCGAGGTTTGAAAATGACATTTTTGTATGGAATTGGATATTTCTATTATTTCCATCATTATGAAAACTTTTTTTCTGATCTGTCGGTTTTTATGTTCTATGTTCTATCTATTAATAATTTCGATCTCGAGAACTAGACAGACGATCTTCCTGAAATATTCGGGGAACGTCAGTCTCGGCCCCAAATGAAAGATTTCATATGCCGGCCGCTTTTCCGGGAAAATTCTGGAGAAGCCGTGGCATGTGGAAAAGTAGTCAATTTTGAGGGTTTTTTAGGTAATGCTCGGAGTTTTCGAGTTTTAGCTCCGAAATGACAATATCTAGAGAGTTGGCTTCTTTGGGAAAGTCAGGAGAATTTTTTGGGATCTTAAGAAAATGGCTGCCAGCAGTCAAACCGGCGCCATCTTGGGTTTCCGTTTATGCTTTTTCAGTTTTCGAATTTTAGCTTCGAGAGAGAGTTGGTTTCTTCAAGAAAGTTATAGAGTTTGATCAGGAAAATTTTTTGGGATTTTCAGAAATCTGCCAAAGTGACGCCATCTTGGATTTTTGTTAGGTATAAATTATGTTTCTTTGGGTTTTCGAATTTTAGCTCCGGAATACACTTACAGAGTTGGTTTCTTCTAGAAAGTTATAGAGTTTCATCAAGAAAATTTTTTGGAATCATAAGAAAATGGCTGCCAGCTGTCATAGCGGCGCCATCTTGAATTTTCATTTATGCTTTTTCGGTTTTCGAATTATAGCTCCGGAATGACACCACGTAGAGAGATGGTTTGTTCTAGAAAGTTATAGAGTTTGGTCAGGAGAATTTTTTAGCATTTTAAGAAAATGGCTGCCAACTGTCAAAATGACGCCATCTTGGATTTTTTGCTGAATTCTGAATAAGAATACCTAGACAGTTGGTTTCTTCAGGAAAGTTATATGAATCACTGAGAAGAATTTGTGACTCGAAGTGTCGCAAAGGTAGCCGAAGGTGACACGAAGTGTTCCGAAGGCAGGCGAAGGTGACACAAAGTATTCTGAAGGTAGCCGAAGGTGATACGAAGTGTTCCGATTTTAGCCAAAGGTGTTGGAGAACAATTTTTTTCTGAAAGAAAATTTTTTTTCGGGGAAAATTTTTTTTGGAGAAAATTTTTTTTTTGGAAAA
>CM055403.1:64987723-65007965 GCA_029228625.1 Pseudolycoriella hygida
AAAAATCCTATAAAGTCACAGATTTGAAACTGCCCTTGATTATGGTGTTAATTTTACATAGAAAGAACCTTTGTGCAAGGCTCTAATGTCGGAACATTTCTCGGGAATTTAAAAAAAGAAGTGGAAAAACGTATTTATTTGTTAGTTGATTCCGTAGTGTAAGATCAATCAAAAATATTTTATTTTTGAAAAGGAATAAGGATACGGCTACATTTTCATGCGGTGAGAAAATCATTTTCGCAGAGTGACACGTAAAAGAATTTTTTGTATCGGCAGACAAACTTATTTTCGGCCCGTTTCTCACCCCGCTGATGACCGATTTTGTCTCTAGCAGCCGATAAAGGCACTGAACGAAAAGTTAGTGGCCTTCGATTGTTTTGAATCTGTACGAGTTTTTTTGTTTTCGAAGAAACATAGTATGAAAAATTTCGCTCGCTTCGCTCGCAATTTTTAATCTTTGGTCATAGTACTTAAAGCTCTCGTAATGTTGCTTTATCTGAACTGGCTACAATTCCATACTTCCCATTCGTGATGGGCTGGAATTAGTTCCATGGGCTTGGGCTCGGTCTGATATTGGACTCTAGATACGGCCCTGTTTGCCCCTCACGGGAAGAGGTGAAGTCGGGGTGTCTGATTCCTCTATTCATTCAAACTCTGCCACCAAAATTCGCAAACAACTACACCAGATGTTTAAAACATTAAAAAAATTGCCTTTCACTGACTGACGTGATTTTGGAAGGGCGCTGTACAGAAATGAGAGTCGTCCACAAAATGTCTAGACGAAAAAATACAGCCGGCGGCAGTTAAAAATCCGCCTAAGCCAGTTTATTATAACGGCGCGGCGGTCGTAACTTTAAGTTGGATTTCGATAGACTACGAAATAACGTCATATGAAAACTTTTTGTTGCCGAAATTATCCATCGCAGTAGTTGTTAGTTGCCAGATAGAGCAAGTGTTTTCAAATACATACCACTTACCACAAAGATAAACTTTACTTCTAATTCAAGTTGTGTGAAAGATGATTTTTTCTGTTTATATTTTTTGAACCTACACCTCGCTCAACAGTTCGTCAACACACATCGATATTTCTGATCAAATACTAAAGATTTTACAAAAATAGTTACATCCATGCCCTTTACAATTCACTAAATTTAACGGTCGTATCAATTAATTTGCTGTGAAACGTGCTGACTCATTTGTTATTTAGATTTACATTCAATTCAGTATACAATTCCTCTCTTCATTGTAAGCTTGAGTAATTATTAGTATGACTTTTAGATTGTTGAGGGTAAAAAGATAGAATTATTTTCTGATGTAAAACTATGCCTGGACAGGTTTTCGGCACATTTAATTTAATGTATTGAAGTTCACGCGAACTGTGGTAGAAATATGGGGCTCAAGGTGAATTCTGTGAAATAAAAGAAAATCTCTCTATATCTAATAACAAGGAGAACGATGTTTTCAGATCCATATCAACCTTATTAGCACATTTTCTTTTACTGTGCAACGAATTGGGCAACAGTTTTTATCGAGTCCATCTCATTAATCGACTCGACTAAAAATACTTCTTTTTAGTTCGCTTGACTATGAAAAGGTTACGAAACCTTTTTTTCATTAAATTAAAAGCTTCTCTTTTGAATTTACATTAGTCGGCGTTACATTAGAAAGCTGAAGTTGTATAAATTTTACTTTACGTCAAAGTTTTATCATCGTCTACATTTGTGCCAGAGTAGAGCTAAGGATATTATTGTTATTGTGTCTAAAGCTGTTTTTAGTGTCCGGGATTGTTTGAATTTGTCTGTATGAGGTGAGTTGTCCGCGTCGCAACCTGTTAATGTGTATCATATTCATTTAACGTAGGTCAGGGTCTTACGACAGAATTGAGGTCGAATTTTGTCCGAATGTCCGGATGACTGAGTGTCCGATTTCCGGATGTCAGGGTGTCAGGGTGTCCGGAAGTCTGTCTAGATGAGTCTCTGCTCAGATTTTCATTAACCTTTTTCTATCTGCCCAGAACGATAATTTCGCATTTATCCCTCTTGAGCATTTTCATTTATCTCGATATATCTGTTCTCGGTAGATAATAAATATTACACACTTGTCACGAAACAGTCGAGGTTCACCGACACATAAGCGAAAACGGGACGACAACATAGAACAGAAGAGAAATTTCGTATAACACTCCCTAGTCGATGTAGAAATTTCGTATTACACTCCCTAGTCGATGTAATTTGACGTCCGAACGACGCGCGTATGTGATAATAATTATTACGCATCTGCGGGAAAATTTATTTATCTTCGAGGAGGAAGTTTGCATCTCGAGTCGAAGGCAAGGGATGTAATCCTCCGAGAGGATAAATAAATTACCCTGCAGAAACGTAAGAGTTTTTAGGCACCGAAGCAAGAAATCAACAAAACAAATTTCGATACAACACAGTAATGTATGACTTATCTCGCTAAACAACCACTGAGGTGTAATATATGCACCTTTTGCCAAAATTGTTATATATATGCCTGCACGCATAACGAATCTCGTCTTCGGTTTGAGCCGCAATGCCCACACGTCGTTATAACAATTTTGGCAAGAGGTGCATAATCTTATATCAATTGATTGGTATATGAAAGCCCAACAGTTAAAAGAAGACTTTTTTTGTTTGTGCCCTTGTACTTAGCTAGGACCCTAAAAAAGTATTTCTGCTTGGGCTTTATATGTTTTTTCTATTCAAAGGCCTATTAGAAGGCCTAAGAGTATTTAAGAATAAATTTAGGGCCAAAAAAATTTTGTACCTTGTCGAGAAAACCCAACAAAAACCTCTTAAAGGTAAGGTGTGAGTCCACTTCCAAAATAAATGATATCGATGGAGGTAACGCTTACGCTGGCTGGTCGAACGCAAAAAAAAATTAAATGGAAATAACTTTATCTCGTGTTCAAAAAATGCGTCACAGATGCCAGACCCACCAACGTATAATTTTTCTGTTCTTTCAGCTTTCAAACTGGAAAAATTTGTCTCCGCCTGGAGAAATTTTTTATGAGAAAAAAAATTTTGTGTGCGAAGCCTGAAAGTGTAGAAAAATTATTACTTTGGAGGGTCTGGCATCTGTGACGCATTTTTTGAACACGAAATAAAGTTATTTCCATTTAATTTTTTTTGCGTTCGACCAGTGTAAGCGTCACCTCCATCGATATCATTTATTTTAGAAGTTGACGTAGGGACTGCGACACACCTTACCTTTAAGAGGTTTTTGTTGGGATATCAATTCTTTTGGAAGTAAGCAATTAGAGAACGGGACCGCTTATACCATCTCTCGGTACTCTACCCAGGCAATGTTCACATTAAATGCGAATATCTGCGGCTAAAAAATTTCGTCAGAGTGGAGAACGAAAAACGTAGAAGTGTCTTCGAGCGAGAGAGAATTGAAGCTGCTTCTGGGGATGCACGAAAAACTTGACAATTGTACAAGGACGTTCTTTTTAACCAAACGAAGAAAAAAATTGATTCAACCATCACAATCAACGGAGTTCAGTTGCAAGACAGTGCTAACTCGTGTGACGTTGTCAATGAACATTTCTGTACCGCCGGTGAGAAACTCGCAACATCGATTATAGCCATTCATGGCTACACCACCGACGACATTGATTTGCTGTACCCGGACTACTCATCAAACAACTGGTCGTTTAAACTTGTCTCCTCTAACGATGTGGTTGAAGCTATTAATGGTCTTCCGAACAAAAAATCTACAAGTTTTGATAGGGTTCCAATTCAGATCCTGAAATCAACATTTCTGGTCCTAGCACTCACTATTGCCAACTGCTTTAATACGATGGTTCAATCATGTGATTTCCCAAGTGAATTGCTCAAAGGACGTCTAAAGCTAGTCCATAAATCTGGTGACTGTGATATCGAGAATTTTAGGGGCTTGACGCTGCTCCCATCGTTATCGAGAATTTTTGAACAACTTCTTCTTAAACAGCTTATGGAATATCTTGATGGACTGAAACTATTCGTTGGAAACCAGTTCGGATTTCTAAAGCATTCAAGTTCTGAAGGTGCCGCTCGATAGTTCATCGACTTTGTAAAATCCAACTTCCGGAAGAAACTTGTCACGGCGATATTCATTGATTTGAAAAAAGCAATTGACACTGTGGATCCTAAACGTCTAACTAAGAAATTAAAAAGACTCGGTTTATCCAATAATGCTTCGGAATTGATGTCTTCGTACCTCATGAATAGACAAACAGCCACGTCAATCGGGAACCACTCGAGTCAATTCAGGAACGTTAATGTTGGTATTCCACAAGGTTCGAAGTTAGGACCGCTCAACTTCATACTTTACATCAACGATCTGCTACATCTTGACTTCATTGGTGAGCTGATTTTGTACGCAGATGATGCAGTTCTAGTATACGCGCTTGACTCTGGTGATGCCATTCGTAGAGCAATGCAACATGACGCTGACTTGCTGCACACTTGGCTTTGTCGAAACGTCTTATCTGTGAATGTGGTCAAAACTTGCTACTTAACTTTTGGCAATGCAAGAACTATGAGTGAAATCTCTGTTACAATCGATGGAACTACTATCAATCGAGTCACCCAGTTTAAGTATCTTGGCCTGGTAGTTGATGATGAATTGACATTCTGCAAACATGTTGATCACGTAAAAAAGCAAATCACGCCCTTCATCTCATTGATGTGGCGAAAAAACAAGTATCTGCCGATCAAATGCAAGAAAAAGATATACTACGCCTACGTCCACAGCCATGTTCAATACATGCTTTCGATCTATGGAGAATGCCCTGCATACAAAATGAAGGAGCTCCAAATCATTCAAAATCGCTGCATCAAAGCTCTGTTCCGCCTGCCAAGGTACACATCAACAACATACTTATACAGCAGCAACATCATGCCAGTTTCCGAACTTGCTGAAGTTGAACGGATAGTCGCGGTACACAAATTAGTGCACTCTCTCACAAAACACAACTTTCGGCTCTTGATGAACAACAACGTACACAACTTTAGCACAAGACGGGCTAACGATCTGCATATTTTTAACAAAATGTCGTCAAAGAATTCATCCAATGCTGTGTTAGAAAGAGCAATAAATGAGTATAATAACATTAACTGTGATACGAGAGAAGTGATTAGCCTTAAAAAATTCAAATATAGAGTGAAATTGGAAGTGTTAGGAAAAAGTTTAAAATTTTGTGCAATATCCCCGTACTTTTTTTTTGAACTGAAACTTCTCTGTGATACACTCTGTGATGTGATATACTTTATTCTACTTTAAGGTACGATTTTATTTTACTTTATTTAGCCAAATTTTTAAAGTATTTGTTTATTTATTTAAATCTTGTATGTGAAAATCATAGCTAAAAATAATTAATGATCCCATACGTAAGCCAAACAAATTAAGTACAAAAATTTTAAACGAAATTACCCCAAATGGATAAAAAAAAAAAAGTTACCCCAGATACTAGACTAAGAGATTCAACTTAATTTTATTTTCGCAACGAAAAAAAAATTGTTCTTTTTTAATTTGTACATTGTGTTCCACACGAAAATCATAAGGAACGATAAATAAATAGCTTTATTAAAAAAAAAAAGCTGGAAAAAAATTGGAAAAAAAAAAGTTTGATGTCAAAAGAGGGGGACAATAGATTGTGCAAAAAAAAAACAAAAAAAATTAAAAAAAATGGAAAAAAAAATGGAAACAAAAAAAAGTAAAAAAAACATTCAAAAATTTTTCCAAAATAAAGTTTTTCAAAAAAATCTTTTCAAAAAATTTTTTTCGAAAAAAATTTTTTTCAACAATTTTTTTTCAAAAAATCCTTCCCACATCATCCCACACACTTTACACATCATTCCGCACACTTCCCACATCATCCCACACACTTCCCACATCATCCTACGCACTTTCCACATCCTTTTCGGTCACTTCAAAAAAAAAAAAATTCTCATAGTCGCTCTACGGCAGCGTAGCTAATTTCGGACCACTTTGACCGACTCCTGGCAACGAACCCTCCTTCCACAAGACCGGTTCCGTTGGCTTCGTGAGATCGATACCCCATTCACCGCGATGTAGCCGAAGAAGTGCTCCCGTCGGTCGGTGGATTTTCATATATGGAAACTTTGAAGGCCAATAACTCAGTTCCAAGATTTTTTGGGGGTAGCCACCGGCTGAATTTTCCATTTGGGACCGAAACTGAACTTCCCTAAAAAATTTAAGAAAATCGCCCGGGCGGTATATAGATACATACAAACATACAGGCATAGATAGATACATCGTGGACACACAACACAGGAATAAAATTTTGATTATTTTCAAAGATATTTTTACTATTTTTATATGGAAATTGGTCATCTTTGAATGGCGATATCTCGGCTCGTTTTCAACCGATTTTGATGATCCAAAGTGCGTTGGAATCAGGATAGGAAGTAGTTTTTTTTTAAATAATTTAAAATACCTTAAACCGACTACGCACAGGGACATGGCGATTGCGCTCACTTCTTGCATCTTTGAGATCCGGTGAACTCGACAACTTGTGACTGTAGAGCGACAGATGAAACAATGCGAGATATCACTAACGACTGCAGTAACAGGAAGTTTTGGGGTGGAATAAATGGACTTAACCGTTTGGACGAAGGGGCCACTGAGTGGCTTTGCAACCTCGATTTGGGGCTCTGATTTTGATTTGCTTTTCGACTATGATTTGAGATGAGAAATTTAAGTCTTTGTAAATTTCTGCTTGCTAGTAGATTGTTAACGCCATACGATAAATAAATAAACTACCATTTATGCTCATGACAGTCATTTGAAAGGATTCTCTTAGAATTTAGTAATTATAAACGTCTAATGTCCGTCTGTTTATCTATCTATGTGTCTATCTATTTATGCGTCTATTTATATATTTATAAGTCTGTCTGTCACGATCCCGTTATTTTTTCGTTTAATTGCGTTTACACTGGCGAAGAAAAAAAAATACTTTTTGATATGTTGTTGGGTATGGTGTAAAACGTCGAGAAAACATGTTCCGGGTGGGATATTGTTCTGAAATAAGGGAGTTGTGGGTCAAGAAAGGGTGAAAATTGGAAATCGTCCAAAAGTTAGTCAAGATGACGTTTTAGAGATTTAGTCGGGAAAGCAAAGTCTTAGAGTTTTTGATGACCTACAACTTTGTAGAAAAAAGTTTTTTGATCCGACTTCATGCGGAGGAGCTAGGCGGCGAAAACTGTTAAAATTTTGGGGTTTCCTCACTTTGTTGTTAGGGAACTTTTGTTGTTGGATGAAGTAGAGATAATTTTTGAGTGCCAATCGATAGTGGAGGTTTGGGGCAACAAATTTGCTGGACAATGTTGGGTGAAAAAGTTTCATACTACCGAGCTATAGGTCATTATTTGGCGATTTTGTCCAGAGGTGGAGCACTTATTAACCAATATCTCGGGCGGTAGTTGTCGGAATGAGGCCATTGAGGTGTCAAATGAAAGGTTTTGACAGTGTGAAGGTAGCGGAATTGCGTCGGTTGAGCGGTTCGGTGTCCAGGGTCGTTCAAAGGAGGCAAAAATGGACAAAAATTTGCTCCGCTGCCCAAAAATTATTGAAAAATTAATTTTTGATATGTTGTCGGGTATGGTGCAAAACGTCGAGAAAACATGTTCCGGGGTGGGATATTGTTCTGAAATAAGGGAGTTATGGGTAAAAAACGGGTCATAATTGAAAATCGGCTAAAAGTCAGTCAAGATGTCGTCTTAGAGATTTGGTCGGGGAAGTGTCAGAGTAGAATGCGTAGCAAGTGCAACGCTGAATACGGGGTAAGTGGAATACGGTGGACGTTGAATATGGGGGAAGTGGAATACGGGGAACGTTGCATACGGTGAACGTTGCATACGGTGAACGTGGAACACAGGGAAAGTGGAATACGGGGAACTTGGAATACGGGGAACTTTGAATACGGGGAATTTGGAATGCGGGGAACGTTGAACACGAGGTAAGTGGAATACGGGGGAAGTGGAATACGGGGGAAGTGGAATACGGGGGAAGTGGAATACGGGGAAATAGAATGCGGGGAACTTGGAGTACGGGGAAAGTTGAATACGGTGAACTTGGAATACGGGGAACTTGGAATGCGGAAAACGTTGAATACGGGGTAAGTGGAATATGGGGAACGTTGAATACGTTCCACGGAGGAAGTGATATACGGGGGAAGTGGAATACGGGGGACGGGGGAAGTGGAGTAATTTTGCGGATAGGAAAATATTTTAATTTATAGTATCTTTCTCGCTTACTTCGATTTTAGTATTGTTAGCGGTAATATCAACGAAGTGATTTAATGACATGAAACACTACGCATCATTATTTAAAACGAAAAAAATATGCTTTGGCTCACTCAATAGACAACAAAAGCCTGCGTAGCCCCTAGGGGCGGGGGCTCGACTAGTTTATTTATATTACAATATCACTAACCTAAACATAATTTGTCGGTCCCGTCAGAGATTCATTTCAAAGCGAAAATAACAAAATTATAATTAATAAAGTTGTTTTCATCCCTTATTTCAATTTAAACTTTTTGTTATTATAACACGACCTGTGTTCATGTATCTGAAAGGATATGCCTTGTTTTACGTATGAATCTATGGAAAATTATGACGAGCAACGCAAAGGAAAAGAGGAAGTTACATTACAAATCGAACGGAATACGAGATTCGTTTAATGATGAAGCTGCATATCGATTCTATCTGAAGTTATAAAATCATACACGAACCGGTTGCATTAATAAAAACCTCAGGAAAAACATAAATTTTGTTTTAACAAGAGCGTAAATCACACGAAAAAAACTTCTCGTTGGATAAAATCAAAATGTATTTTGTGTCTCGCTACTAGTCGTTTTTCCCACAAATAAAATACAATGGAAGCATTCGCCCACGCGCTCGAATAACACTTTTACAGTCTATTTAACCGTGCGGGTGAACAGACCTCCCATCGAAATTTACTTGTATGGTAACGAGAAGACTTTTGAGTTAGGAAGTAGTCAAGCTAGTAGATAAAAGATAAAAGCATATTTTTACATTAAGAAAGTTTAGAAATTTTTAGTGTATTCAAACATAGAAATGGAAAGATCAACTCACAGTCAGCTTTACGAGCGACTTACCATTTACAAAGACTTTTTTCTACGAATTTCCACTCGAGACTAGACAGTATTTTCGGTGGAGAAAATGCACTTTGAGAGAATATTTAACCGCACTGGCGAACAGCATCATCCAACGAAATTCATGTGTGCACATTGAGCTACAAGAATTCTTGAACATAAAAAATTACATATGGATAATCAAATTTAACACGAAAATTTCAATTTAAAAAATAATATAAAGACGTTTAAGGTTGGGTCGCCCCATAGTTAGAAAAATAAACGAAAAAAACGCATAACAAACTTTCTTTTGTTAGCGTGTCAACCCCCCATAGACCAACGTTCATAGCCTTTAAAGCATAGATTTAGATAGAAAACTCTTTTTAGGAGTGGTCTGTGCAACGCTGCGCTTATATTTCTAACTAAATTTTCATGACATATAAGTATCATATTAACTATACTCATTTGTCCGAAAAGAAATCAAGACATTTTTGGGGGAGATTTGAATAATAGCCAGCCATTATATTATACACTGCATAACAATGCTATGGCTTATTAACAACAGTAAATCGCGTATCCTTGTTACATGACCACTGATAAAAGTTTATTTTACTCTATCAATCTGTGTCGTCAAGGCAAGAAGAATTTAGACAAATTGTAAGGAGTCAATATGCGATTTCCTTACTTTTTTTCGGTTTTCCGATTTTTCGGTTGTTATGTTGCATTTATTGCAGGTGAAAGGTCGTTTTGGTGTCACTAATTGCTTCGACAAGGTTTTAGAGGCAGTTTTATGAAATCCAAAAAAGTTGAGCTACAAAGGTGTTACCCGCAATTCGGAGCCGGCAAAAATTTTTCGTGCAGTCTTCCTTGGGGCAATGAACTTTTACAAATTGTTTTATTTACAAAATCTAAGCAAATAATGTTTTTACGAGCCTAGCCAGTTTCGTTTATTGATCATAATTATGTTACAATCAGGTCACTTGGTTGGGCCTCTTTTGTATCCAATTTCTTCTGTTAGTTCTTTAAAGAATTTTAGTATGTTTTTGAGTTTTATTTGTCCCAGTTCGGTCTTTGTTTGGCTGTATTTTCCGATATTTTTTGTTCTTTGTCCTGATGGACACTATGTCATGAGGTGTATTGGGGTTTCATTTTTCTCGCCACAGCTTCCACATTCTGCCGTTTCGACGATGTCGATTTTGCGCATGTGACCGTTGAGTGTGCATTGTCCCGTCACTGCCCCAATCAGCAGTCTTAGGTCCGTTCTGGATTTCTTCAGTATGTATTTAGAATAAATACTTCTGCCATAAATTATAGTTCTGCTGTGCTTATATTCCAGACTATGTTGTGTTTCGTTCCAAAGAATTACCGATCGTTTCCCTTTGGATTAGGTGACCTAGTCCACCGGACGGGCTAAGTTTGCAGAATGAGACGTTGCTGTCCGATTTTGCGAGCTGGTCTGCCTACTCGTTACCCTCGATCCCGCTGTGGCCTGGTACACAGGTTAGCTTTCTTGCTGCTATGCAATTTAGTTGTTATAATAATTCTATAGTGAGCTTGGAGGTGAGGCAATATGCCTTTAGAAAATTCAGCATTCTTGTCTGTCTGTGTGGAAGTTTATGTATTCATCATTGGTTTCTTTCGATACTTATATGTTACATGCGTGCCTAATAGCGTAAATTTCGGATTGTAGGGTTGTCGCATATCGGTCTAGAGAAGCGATGTCATTAATATTCAAGACGCCAGAGTATACATCCTTGCCTACTCCCATTTCAGTTTCCGAACCGTCTGTGAAGACGTTTAGGTGCGCATGATTTAAAATAATATCATTCTACCATTCCTCCTTAGTCGAAGTTTCTGTCTTGAATTTTGTGTTGAAAAAAAAAATTGAGGGCTGCATTTGTCAGTTGACACTAGCGGTTCAGGTATATTTGGTCTCAGTTTCTCTGTGAGTGCTTTTTCGACTTTACTTACTAAGTCGTGCGTCAGCCTAATCAATATCTGCCAGCTGTAATACGAGCATGGATCCGATTAATTTATTAAGTAGCGATAGCTAATTTATGTTTTCACCACTCCTGTCCGTCCGTCTGGGCACCGTCACAAAAATTACGTTACAAATACGACATCACAAAAATGACGTCAAAGAATGGCGTCACACAAATGACATCACAATTATTTCGTCACAATTATGACGTCATTAATATGACGTCACATATATGACGTCACATATATGACGTCACATATATGACGTCACATATATGACGTCACATATATGACGTCACATATATGACGTCACATATATGACGTCACATATATGACGTCACATATATGACGTCACATATATGATGCCATAAATATGACGTCACAAAAATGACGACGCAAAAATGACCTCACAAAAGTGACGTCAAGAATACGACGTCAGAAAAATGACGTCACACAAATCAGGCAAAAAATATGACAACACAAAATGACTTCACAAAATGACGTAATAAATATGGCGTCACAAAAATGACGTCAAAAATACGACGTCAGAAAAATGACGTCACACAAATGATGCAACAAATATAACGACGCATAAATGACGTCATACATATGACGTCACAAAAATGACGTAACAAATATGACGTCACAAAAATGGCGTCAAAAATACGACGTCACAAATATAACTAAAAGTTATTGTAACGTGACAATGTGTAATTGCAACGTTCCATAAGAAAATGAAATAAAATGAAGTAACACCCAGAGTACCCTTGAACAATCGCATCGTAAGTACTCATCCTTGGTGATATTAACGTTAATCTGCTGGAAAAGCGAATCCAAACTGTATTTACATCAGCACAACATAAGTATGTTAATTTAATATCTTCCTTCGGCTATAAAATTGCTAACGATAGTGTCACTAGAACGATAAGCGGAACTTTACTTGACCATGTATTGAGTAACTATGGTAATGAGCTTAGTACTCATTGTTATACTGTCAAAGTTGACGAGAATCTTAGTGATCACTCTGCGGTACTAATGACAATAGACACTAAAGCTGTCAGTAAACCAGGGACATTTCTCAAGGTGTTCACTGACTACGATGCAATGAGAGGGGTTCTATCTCACAGATTATCTGAATTTCCTATCCTGCAATATAACGATCCTAACATCATCCTTAATGATTTCGTATCTATTTTCAAGGAAGGCTATGCAGAATGTTCCACGTCTAAATTTATTTCCTATAATCCTATAAAATTTTTCTAACACCCGCAATATCAATAAACACTGAAACCTTGAGCGTCAAACTTTCTTTAGCTCATAACGGATGCGACGACGGCTAACGATCGCCGTGGAGATCTTAAAGCGAGAAAGACTTATAATTCCAAACTTTATTCAAATTGTATTTCTAAATTTTACTTGATTATTCCTTTCGAACTATAAGGAATTGTTATTTTACTTAATTCACTGTAAAAAAAACAATAGACAATAGTATATTCAGAAATGACGGCAAGCGTCCGGACGGATTGACGTTGATCCCATGGGCGAGAGGGAAACCATTGGTATAGGACGCAACGTGTAGGGACAATTTAGCGGCCTCCTATGTAAATAGGATCAGAGCAGGCGCAGCAGCCGAAATCGGAAGCAATTCGAAGCATAAAAAATACTCCGAACTAAAATCCTCCAACTACCTCTTCGTGCCGGTCGCCTTCGAAACCCTCGGGCCATGGGCCAAAGAAGCTAAGGATTTTATAAACGTCGTGGTTTCACGTCTCAACGAAATAACAGGTTCAAACCTTTCAAGCTGCTTCCTAAGTCAACGGATATCTCTCGCTTTCCAACGTTACAACGTTTCTTGCGTTATGGCGACAGTCCCGCCATCAAAGTCCCTCGACGAAATCTTTTATAGAGGTGAGCGGGTTGCCCGAATTTCGAAAAAAAGCCCGCCCGAACCCGACCCGACCCGAACCCGAACTACTTTTCACGGGTTTGGGTTTCGGGCTTTCGGGTCTAGAAAATTCCGGTCGGTCGGGTTTCGGGTGTACTTTTTATCGGGTTTACGATTCGGGTTCGATAATAATGCTACAAAAAAAATTTTTGAAAATGATGCACCCTAGAATATTCAAATCACATCGACTACAAAACAATGATGTATTAGAGGTGAGCGGCTTGCCCGAAATTCGAAAAAAAAGCCCGCCCGAACCCGACCCGACCCGAACCCGACCAGTACCCGAATTTCTTTTCACGGGTTCGGGCTTTCGGTTTAGAAAATCCCGGTCGGTCGGCCTTCCGGTTTTAATTTCGGATCGGGTTTGCGGGTCTGATAAAGTTCTTCTTTATGAATTGTGTTGATATCGAACGAATTGTCTATTATTCCTCCCGTGCGTCCGTCGGTCGTCGAGCCAGGGAGGAAATGGGCATTTCATTATGACGTCATAGGTATTGTTTCGTTTAATTCTTTAACAATACACTATCGCTACTTTTGAACAGGAGATGTTTTAACCTTCTTTATTGAGTCTAGAATTAAGCATAAAATCTAAGTTAGGCAAATAGCCCAAAGTTAAGTCGGCTACAGTGTGGGAAAAACTTTTTTTCCCAAGTGAATCAACGTAAATTTCACTAACGATGCTGTTTGAGACAGTAAAAAGTCGTTTGCATGTTTTTGGAATTCGTGTTTACATTCCACAAACATGTTAAATCTAGTTCTTGTCATTGTTATGTTGACGAGTTGAATTATAGCACTTACCTTCGGCTACGGATTTAAACCATCGACTCATCAAGTTGAATTGTGAATTTATATTTTATTTACTGACCAAATCATCGGGTCGGTCAGTTACATGTTATGTAAGTGTAGGATTAATAAAAGTTCTTCTTGCTGTTCGAGTGAACACATTTTCATTTTATCGCTGTCGAGCAATGATGATGCGATGCACATTAAATATGTCTTTCAAAGTTATTCCAACAAAGAATCGGTAGCTGATGATGAATATTTGATATTCTTTGCGTGAATATTTCGCCTTACATAAAGCTCTATAAAACATTTTGTTCGAATTTATATTCTCAATGAAGTGAAGACTGATTTTTATTTCAACGTTGCTTCAAAATATCTATTAACTTTAACTTGAATTTTTTATTAATGTAACTGAATGTCTACGACTCGGCCTATTTCCTTTTCAAAATTGTGAAAGACAAATTCAAATTGCATGCAAACCTATCCGTTTATACCGTTCATATTCTTACACTTGGTGGTGTGGATCCTGTTGTTGTGAATGATGCTCATATTTTATTAGAATTATGTGATGTCATTTTCCCAACGAGGAAATGGTTTCCTCTTATTTTATTATCATTTTTATTTGAAAAATTTTCTATAATGCGACCAGTGTAATATTATTATGCAATGAGGCATTTTTCATATTGAAATAGTTTTGCTCTTATGGAATTACACTGTGTGAGCTGCTATATGCGTTTCTGGCAGTTCAGAAAACTGAAAATTAATAATGAAGCAATTTACTGTGAACATAAAAACGCTTCAAACATTTTTTATCGTGCCATGTTGTACTTTTTACCTTTCCAAGTTTAGGATTAATTTTCGTAGTAGAAATAGAGGCAACAGAAAACATCAAACTTAGGTGGAAGAAAATTTTCCAAATATTTGAAATTGATTTCCACGATTTTTCGAGAATTTTTATGCCACTAGATCATGCTTGCAGCGGTAGCGGAGGGCGTGACGCAGTCCTTACACCCCAAAAAAACGTCCAAAAACCCAAAAATTTCCAAACAAAAACATTTGGGACAAGACACGATGTATAGGCGAACTTTGGAGTTTTCCCCCCTGCCCCCCTCCCCCTCCAAATTATTTTGAAAAAAAGTGAAAAAATATGTTTGAAAATAATCAAAATTTTATTCCTGTGTTGTGTGTCTCTATGTCTCTATGTATCTATGTATCTATCTACTTTTTTTTCTCGAGAACCGCCCGGGCGATTTCCTTAAATTTTTTAGGGAAGTTCATTTTCGGTCCCAAATGGAAAATTCAGCCGGTGGCTTCCCCCAAAAAAATCTTGGAACTGAGTTATTGGCCTTCAAAGTTTTCATACAACCCCCATATGAAAATCCACCGATGGGAGCACTTCGTCGGCTATATTTCGGCCGGTAGTGGTCACCCGAAATGAGCTACGCTGCCGTAGAGCGACTATGAGAAAAATTTTTGTTTTGAAGTGACCGAAAATGATGTGGAAAGATCGTAGGATGATGTGGGAAGTGTGTGGGATGATGTGGGAAGTGTATGGGATTATGTGGGAAGTGTGTGGAATGATGTGGGAAGTGTGTGGAATGATGTGGGAAGTGTGTGGAATGAAGCGTAGAATGTGTAGAATGAAGTAGGAAATGTGTCTGATTATGTGGGAAGTGTGTGGTATGATGTGGGAAGTGTGTAAGATGATGTGGGAAGTGTGTGGGATGATGTTGGAAGTGTGTGGAATGATGTGGGAAGTGTGTGGGATGATGTGCGAAGTGTGTGGAATGATGTGGGAAGTGTGTGGAATGAAGCGTAGAATGTGTAGAATGAAGTAGGGAATGTGTCTGATTATGTGGGAAGTGTGTGGTATGATGTGGGAAGTGTGTGGAATGATGTGGGAAGTGTGTGGGATGATGTACGAAGTGTGTGGAATGATGTGGGAAGTGTGTGGGATGATATGGGAAGTGTGTGGAATGATGTGAAGAAAAAATTTTTTTCGGAAAAATTTTTTTTTAAGGAACAATTTTTTTGGAGAAATTTTTTTTGGAGAAAAATTTTTTTCGAAGAAAATATTTTTTTTTGCGATCATGTTTTTGGAGAAAAACTTTTTTTCTGATAAATTTTTTTTTCGAGACCATTTTTTTCGAAGCCAATTTTTTTCGGAGAAAATGTTTTTCGAAGACAATTTTTTTTCGAAGAAATTGTTTTTCTAAGAAAATTTTCTTTTCTGAGAAAATTTTTTTGCGGAGAAAAATTTTCTCAAAAAATAGAAATTTTTTCAACGACTTCCAAAACGACCGATATCACAACAAAAGTCTCTTTAAAGGTAGAGTGTGACGCAGTCCGTAAGTCTACTTCCAAAATTAATGATATCGCTTGAGGTGACGCTATCGCTGATAATACGCAGAAGTTTGTTTGAGTGGAACCTTGTAACGGACGGTAAGTTGATCATATTATGACACATTTTTCGTAAATTTTTATGTAACTATACATTGACCCCTGCTACATAATTCATTACTTCGGAAACAATTCTGTGAACTTGCAAGCTTACTTGTTTATTTTGAGCCACTCGCTGTGGAAACTGTGATTTTCACTCGTTAAGCTGCATACCTCGCCTTCGGCTCGGATATAAAAACTCCACATTCGTCAAAATAACAGTTTCCAATGCTTGTTGCTCAAAGAAACACCCGTGACTTTGGCTCTTACCACAAAATTGTGTCCTCATGAAATGAATTCTTTCGCAGGGTCCAATGTCATGTACTATTACAGGTATTTTCATTCTTTATTATTCTCGAAATGGTTACAAATTAGATTTTTAAATAAAATATTTCGCCGAGATTTCTTGACGGAGGAGTTGTTACCATTATTGAAGCAACATATCCTCGTTGAATCGACACAGCAATGAAATAGCTTGGTGCTCGTTTCTCATGTGTGACGCGCGAAATCATACTGACTATTTTCTTCAGACCAACAAGTCCAACAGGTCCAATAATTCCTGTCGTTTCAGATGCGACGGATACAAATACGGATGTGTCCATCAAATCGCTACATTTCTGATATTTGAGTTTTTCAGTTTGTTTGACGACATAACCCGGTTTTAGTGGTGCTATCAAATGATTGAGTGAAAGTGTCACCACATGTGTAATCCCACAGTCACGATTTGCCTTTTTCCCATGGAACTAATGTAAGGTCGTCGATTTGATTGTGTCTTGTTCCCGAACCTCAAGTAGTCACACCAATGTTATTTTCATGGCTCTCCTCATCTCATTTGATGATATTTACTTTTATTGTCTACTATTTTCTAGCCGACATGGAAAAAGAGTGACTATGACTGTCGTCATAGCCCTCGTTAAAAAACCATGCAAACGTTATAATATTTCTTAACTAAATATTAACATTGACACAGTAACAGCAAAAATAAAGCAAAAATCAATAAAAAATAAAAAATAAAAATAAATAAGAATAAATAAATACAACAAAAAGGAATGATTTAAAGAAGTACACATGGAATTATAAGTGCCAAATTGGAACAAATACGGAATAAATTAAAGTAGAAAACAAAAAAAAAAATTAAATAAAATAAACATTAAAAATAGTTTCCAAAAATGGTCTTGTCAAGATGGTCAAATAACCGAATAGGTTTTTGTCAAATTGTAACAAATACAGAATAAATAAAAATACAAAAATACAAATAAGAAATGTAAATTAAAAACAGTTGCCATAAATGGTGTTGTCAAGATGAATCAAGTCACCGAAGGGGTTATGTCGAGTCTTTGAAGCAAACAATAGCTACGTCACTTTAGTGTAGAATGCTTGAAAAACCTCGGGTCTGGTACTTTCTCGTTTCTTTAACAGTGGAAAAAAAACACAAAAAAAAGACACTATGTCGTGTCAGGATTTCCAAATCTTCCAAAGTCTGAGTCGTCAAGCTCTAAGATACATCTACGAAAATCTTTTGAAGGTAGTGTGGGATCCACATGTTTTGCAGCCATGTTAAATAATTGGCAGGCAAAGTCGAACGAGGAGAACTGAGAGTAATCGCAGTTGTTGCCTTTTATGCGAATAAACGAAGGATTTCGCAATGACCTCCGTCCATCATACAGCATTATCCTGTCTCGTATGAACTGCGCGTTGATCTTGCCGGTCAGCACGTCATGTATAAAAAACACTGCAGCGTTTGTACGTCTACGTACCAAAGACACGAGGTTCAGTTCATTGCGCCTTACTAGATAAGGGCGTAGTCTATAAGTATCACTGCTTTCGTCAATGTAACGGTCCTTGTTGGCGTATAGGACAAATTGCCTTTGCACACTCTCTAATGATTGCATGTGAACATTGTGATGTGGTGACCAAACTGCGGAAGCGAATTCTAAATGTGAACGGACAATGGCGGAATAGAGCATCCTAGCTGTGTCTACGTTAAATTTACCGTAGCATTGGCGTTTTACGAAGGACAACATTGACATGCCTTTTTTCGCCGCCAATTCGAAATGTTCGTTGAACGAAAAATTGTCATTGTATATTGTTCCTAAGTCTTTGTAACTGCATACACGCTCTATCAGCGAACCATTTATAAAGTAATCGGTTTCTATCGGAGATCGTTTCCTCGAGATTGGCATTACTTTACATTTTCCATTGTTTACTCTCTTCCTTTTACTCCGCAATTTAGAGATAGTTCTATTTTCGCGGTAGGAAGAGAAAATTCCGAGCCCACGAAATTATTTCCGAATTAATGAATTATTTCCACATCATCCAACGTATACTGGCTTACTCCCTACTCCGTGCGGATGTAGAACTTTATTCTATAGTGTAGTTGTCTTTATATTAAAGGTTAAACATCCCATTGCGATGGCGACTGCTACCATCCGCATGGGGTAAGCTGTAAAAACATATCCATTTGCAACTAAACACACACAATAGAATTAATCTGCCTGGATTGTTTCAAATACCTGCTGCGTCTGCGCTCTTAGTAACGAGTAGGGAACATAGCAACCACGAGGCAATTGAATAAACAAACAGCTTTTCTCGCAATCGTATCAATAAATTGAATGTGAAAAGATGAATGAAAATCATCTTATCGGGTTGAATAAGGAGACAATAACATCGAGTGATATAAGCCGATTACAGGAGCTCTTTTATGAAAACGTACAGTTGGAAAACCTGCATAAAGTGAGAAATGATGCAAAACTTCGAGCTGTTTATGCGACTCAAACTTATGACGAGTTCAAGTATAAAGATTTCCTTTTAAGTGCTTTGAAATGTTTGCTTTAATTATCTACATTTAGAAATATTGTGGACGCAGCACATTTAACGCCACTCTCTAAATATGATAAGAAAAATGCTGCGACTAGGACTCGACTTTGGAATTCAACTGTGAAAGAATCATCATAATAAAAACGACTCAAATTCAATTCAATTTTTTTTAATTACGACGGCCGATTTGTAAGTCTCTTTATAAGTCTAAGTTCATCCTCAATTTTTCTGATGCATTCCAATTTTAACTTCGCCACGAGATTATCGTCACTTTCATTCTCAGCGTCGTGGTTTTGTATTCTTTTATGTCCTCCAGTTTCGATTCTATCCAATTCCTCATCAATTAATCGAATCAAGCGATCTTTCGTAAAATTAGCATTTTCTTCCCGTTTGGTATTAACGATTGTAAAAAGATTTTTCGTTCTTTCATTTGCAAATTTACGGGTATTTTTTTGTGGTCTGTCTGTTTCAAGAGTATCGTCAGTCTCGAAACTACTAGACGTACATCTTATAACATAAGTTCTCTCGGAAATTGGTGAATTTGGTGGCGTAAATGCAAGTCCAGAGTTCTTATTGCGATCAAAAACGCCATTACGCAACAATTGAGATCCAAGATTTTCATTGCGTTTTCTACTGCCAACTTCCTTCCAATTACTTTTCTGTGTGAAATCGGAATCAATGACCTTTTGCTGCTAAAAAATGTATTGACAATAAGAGTGATATCGCGAAAATTTCGACCAACTCGTCTACATCCCAATTTTGATTTTGACAAATGATGTCTCATTCGATTCTTCATTTAATCGCAACAAGAACCTCTTAAAAGGTAGAGTGTGACGCAGTCCGTAAGTCTGCTTCCAAAATTATTAATGATATCGCTTGAGGTGACGCTATCGCTGATAATACGCAGAAGTTTGTTTGAATAGAACCTTGTGTTCAAAGTTTTAATTTTAACTGAAAGTACAGAAAAATTATTTCGTCGTTGGGTCCGGCTTTTTTGACGCAATTTTTTTTAACAAAACGTAATTTTGTTTTGAAAACAGTGCTGTAATTTTTCAGGAAATTAAAACTTTGAACACAAGGTTCTATTCAAACAAACTTCTGCGTATTATCAGCGATAGCGTCACCTCAAGCGATATCATTAATTTTGGAAGCAGACT
>CM055403.1:65017354-65030928 GCA_029228625.1 Pseudolycoriella hygida
GACGTACTTCGGTAGGGCCTTTGACATTACCTTGGGTAATTTCTATGGATCTTTGAAATTCTTACAGTTATAAAAGAACAGAAAACGTTGGATTGTTTGCTTATTTATATATTTAGGTACGTTCGAGTCACTTTGCAACATCTATTCTGGTTATCACATCTATTCTGATACGTACGGGTCTTTGGTTATGTTTTACATGTTATTTTTCATTCTTGTTATAGCCCTGAAGATGGGACCCGATCCCGAAATATCGGCAATAAAAAACTGTTTATCTAATCCAAGCAAGACAACCGACAAAACAACCTTTTATTTGGCTTCAATCCTTTCATAAATAAATACAAGTAGGCGCTGCTCATTGGGGCACATGTCTAGCAACAGGGAATTTTCTTGTAAAAAAGGAAACGTTTAGTTGATTCTTCACATTGATTTATTATTTCTTAAATATTTTATTAAATTAATTTCAATTCTTGAAGGAATTAATAACTAAATATCAGTTAAGTTGAATGTAGTCTTTTTTCAGATTTCCTTAAAATTATTTTGAGAGTCTTTTCACCCAAGACTGCAAGAGCCTGATTTGTGTGTCAGCCTTTATTTAATTTTTCTTTGCTATAAATGCCTGATTTGTTTTGTTTTTTTAATGCTAACTCTCGAAAATAATATTTATGTTTAGTGAGCAGGAATTTTCCAAAATAACTTAAAGTTTTATGCGTATGGTGGTTAATGTGTGATAAAATCCACACATAAAATCGTTCAATTCAAACAAATTTTCGTATAAAATATCGAAAATTGGAAAAAAAAAATCCTTTGCTGTTGAGTCTACCACCCACGTCTCAATATCCATTTACAATTTAAACTTTACACAAGAGGATTTGATGCAATTTATGAAACTTAGGTAAGCAATTAAAAAGCTTGCTGCCTTTCCTTTAACGCACACCAAATAATTAACGCTAAAGTGTACTAACTTAAGAACGAAATTAAAGCTACACAATATTCCATTGCATTGATGAAAGCATCGAATCAGGTTTGTGCTCTTGCTGATAACTGTTCGAGTCGAGCACACAATTCTTGTGGCATCACTTGTTGTGCTGCGCATGTTTGTGGTGTAGCTTGGCTAAGTAGCGCGGGTAAATGACTGTGAATGGTGTCAGTTAGTGTTGGACACACACCTAACCAGCGAGCTTTACCGCAAGCATGTGACTGTAAATATGAGAAAAAAGCTCTTAGAGAAACAATATACAAGGGGGATTACCTTTGAGGAAATTTTTTACACTTCAACTTAGAAAATCTGAGAATTCTATTATTTGATCAATGGAATTGTTGATTGAGATAAAGGCGGAAATGATATCGAAGTACTTACCATGCTGAAATCTCTTTTCCATATCATGCCACAGTTTCCATCACACAAAGGGCATGGTCTTTGAGAGCTGTAACCACCGCACTCTGAGCAATCTAATGATACGTGATCGTCAGTCCATGACACACCACATGTAAAGCATGAGCCCATTTGAGCTCGCAAGTCTTCAATCGTAATCACATTATCGACAGAAATGTCCAATGGACTTCCGACTAAATCTGATAACGATGACGACACGCTTATGCTGTTACGTCTGAAAAACAGAAATGTGTTGGACATTAAATTACGTTTTTCAATTAAAGTGTGATAAGTCGATCGATGATTAAGAGGAAAGACGCACATTTAGTGGGAAATTTATTTCGACGATGTTTTAAAGTGTCGAAAGGAAACGCAGCCCGTAGCCGTTATTCGCATCTATAAATATTGATTTCGAGTTCCAACGGATAGTAATAAAAACTTGTTTTTAAAAACAATAACAAAACTCAAGTTTTTTTTTTGTTTTATTTTGGCTCAATACCTAAGTCAGATTTGAAGGTCTTGTACACACAGTGTATGTAAGTTACTGATTTTTTTATTAGTGAGGTTTTGTAAATTTGAAAGTTAACATAACCAAAATATTGATAATCGACGATGATGTGTGTAAGGTCAAACGGACAGAATGGGATGTGCAAATATATAAATAGAAATCTCAATGTTCTGATTCATTTTATCTTCACTCAGTGAGTAGATGATCGATAAATTCCGTTTCATTATGAGACATTTATTAGTTTTTATCAATAATTGCCTGGGGAATTTCTCGTTTCTTATGAAATTTTGTTTATACCAACAACGCATACGAATTCTCAGAGTCGGGCGCGTTTAATTCATTAACTTAGGAAAAAAAAAAACTTTGGAATTATCTTCACATTTTCAAAATAATTATGTGTGTGTTATTTACGATTGTTTAAGAAATCTTTCATCTCTGGAACATATAATGAGTTGAGTCGAAACTTTCAAGTCATTTCTTTATGCAATCGAGCTATTTGTGTCATTTATGCAATCGAGTGATGATTGATTTTTTGGCACTCAATGAGCTTTTGTCAATCTAGACTGCAGGTGAGTGTGACAGTACACATTAGACATTTGTAACCATGTTGCACACAGCGTTTTTCGTAATATGAAAAAAGTTCCACGTTTTGTTACAGAGTTGTGAAAAAAACAGAAAAGAAACTTTACGCGTACGAAACAGACGGGACCTTTGCGTTTACCACGACCTTTGTAACCAGTTTGTAACCGAATTGTTCAATGGTACACGATAGTTGGCGGTTCGGTGGGCAGAATAGGTGATGGGACATCATGTTTTCTCTTTTAAAAAAATATTGGCTAGAGGGTGATTAGGGAAAGGCTTTTACGATGTATTGAGTGAAGGTTGCAATAGGGATTAAATGGTGATTTAAAGAGGGGTGATCCGACAAATCTCCCAACTTTTTTTCGATCACTCGTTGAGTCCTATTTTGTACACCTTTCACTTCAATTTCGCACACTCCGATTTCGTATACTTCCTATTTCGTACACTTCCTATTTTGTACACCCCAGTTTCGTACACTTCGATTTCGTACACTTTCCTATTTCGTACACTTCAATTTCGTACAATTCAATTTCGTACACTCCAATTTCGTACACTTCAATTTCGTACACCACAGTGCGAAATTGAAGTGTACGAAATACGAAGTCTACGAAATAGGAAGTCTACGAAATTAGAGTGTGCGAAATTGAAGTGTACGAAATAGGAAAGTGTACGAAATCGAAGTGTACAAAATTGTAGTGTACGAAATTGTAGTGTACGAAATTGAAGTGTACGAAAAGAAGGCGTGCGAAAACGAATTGTACGAAAATAAAGTGTACGAATTACGCTTGGGAGATTTGTCATAGCACCATTAGGAGGTGAGTTGGAAGAGGGATTAGGTGGACGACGGGGAGGGTGTACGAAGTAACATGGGGGAGATCGACGAGGGAGTGAGGGGAATGCATTTAATATCGTCTAGGGCTGACGAATCTGTGAAAAAAAGTCCGTTTGTTCGTACCGTCATTTTTCTTCTAAACAGCTAAACCGATCACCCTAAATATTTTTCCCTAAAAGGTCCATATGTCCCATGATTCAAAGATGAGCAAAATCGGTCGAGTGGTTCCGGAGATATATTCGAAAAAGTGACCAAAAACATGGTTTTTCGAGGGTCGACGGAACTTTTTCGCAAATAATCTCAGCACGGAAATTGTTCATTTTGGTTTCAAATGAAAAATATTTATCTCACAAAAGTGAGAAAATTTTTTTGTGGGAATCGGGTCAGTAATCTGGGCACTGGGAACAATGAAATGGATGAAATTGTGTTTCTTGCCAAAGTGGCTCAAACACAGCAATAGAGACTTTTCTTTTCATGCTTGCTTAGAGAACCGAAAGTATTTTCTGTCCTCTTACGAGGACCTCAAAGTACTTTCGGTTCTCTTAGCAAGCATGAAATAGTTATTTGTGTACCTGTTTTGAACGATTGATTTTAAGCAATACCGCGAGGCAAGCGAAAATGCCCAAAAACAATCGTCCAGAACAGGTGCACATACATCTTGTAGAACGTACGCATGTAGAACTCAATACATCACGCGAAAACGAGTAGATCTTGTGATGTAAATGACTATTCTCTTTTACTCTAACACTTTCTTCATATTTCCGTATCACTCACACACAAGTATTTTACCAGTTGACTGTAGTGAAGCGTGGGCAACAATAGTTTTGGTCTCATTTCATTGATTATTGTGTAAAAGTAAAAAAGATGCAAGAGCGAAAGGGCAACAATGGTGCAAGCCATACGAAAGCAGATCGTCTATATTGGCTCAACTATGCAATGTGCAGATTTACTGTCAACGGCAAAGTTGTAGAGAATAAAATTGTAGGGAACACGTGTTTCAAGGTTTTAAGTTAAAATGGCCCAATCCTGGAATATTACCACTTCTAGAATTAAGCGAGACGACCCATATCTCTAGAACTATGGAAGATAGAAAGATGCTTCCGAAGACAAAATTGCAGAGAATAAAATTTTAGAAAACACGTGTTTCAAGGTATTAAGGAAAAATGGCCCAATCCTGGTATATGGACACTTCTAGAATTGGGTGGGATGACCCATATCTCTAAAACTGTGGCACTTAGAAAGTTGCTTCCAAAGACAAAGATGTAGAGAATAAAATTTTAGAGAACACATGTCTCGGAGTATTCCCGAAAAATGTCTCAATCCTTGGCAATCAGTCACCTCTACAATCAGGATGGATGAATCATATCTCTAGAACTATGGCAGCTAGAAAGATGCTTCCAACAGAAAATTTGTAGAAAATTGAATTTTAGTGAACACGTGTCTCAGGATTTTCTTGAAAAATGGTCCAATCCTTGGAATTCAGTGACTTCTAGAATCAGGAGGGATGACTCATATCTCTAGAACTATGGCAGTTTAAAATTTTAGAGAGCACGTGTTTTAGGATTTTAAGGAAAAATAACCCCATGCCGATATATATCCACTTCTACAATTGCCATACTTCGGAAGGGATTTCGACATTACCTTGGGTAATTTCTGTACATCGTTGGAATTCTGATAGTTTTACAAACTTCAAACTTTTCTGCAATTTCCAACGACGAAATCATTAATTTAAACAAATTTTTCCTCGGTCGATAGTGCTTGCGACCTGAAGTTGGTTCAGTCTTTTAAGAAATTTATACGGGTCAGCGTGAGTATACTTTTTAATTTTTATTCGAAATTGTTTTCCCTCGTTTGATCCCTTTAAATCTCTTCGTGAAACCGGGAGAACAAAAATTCGTATATTCGGTAAACATTGTTTCCGAATTCGACTGCTGCGCCCGCCCGCCGTTGAAACACATTCCTGCCTTTCGAAAGATTAAAACGGGATGACACGAATTATCATGTAGACACCATGATACTTAAAACGATGTTGATTTACAGAACAGTCTTTTCCGATTCGCTGTAAATATAATGAGCCCTTTTTATTGCTGCGTTAATGTTTTGTCAATATTGACGAGGTAATTTAATGAATCTTCGTGAAGTGGCATTGAACGACATATGACACAAAAATGGACTAAAGAATAAACTTCAGTTTATTTTTAGACCCGTACGAAGAACGAAGTTCTTCGAAAAGGGCTCTTATGCGTTTACCACGACGTTTGTAACCACCCAAATTTCGACCGGGGAGTAGGTGGCGAGCATCGGTCATGGTCCTTAGATGACGAATCAACAATAAAAAAAAATGTCCGTCCGTCACCGCGACAACTTGAGTAAAACTCAACCGATTTTCAAAAACTTTTTTTTCCTGAAAAGTAATCGAAAAATCCTTTATGGGATTAAATCTGGGTACTGTCGGCCCAAGGGCCGCCGAGCTAGGGCCGTTTAAGTGGTTTTTGGTCTTTTGTACATAACTCGAGTAAATATTTTCCGATTTTCATAATTTTTTTTTGTTTGAAAGAACTAGGCATGACCGACAATTTATGGAAGAAACTTCTTTGGATTTGAGTCCTTGGACTTAGCTAGGGTACTATGACCGAGTCTACGCTAGGGCCATTCGTGTTTTTTCTACATAACTCGAGTAAATCTTTTCCCATAGTCATAAACTTTTTTTTTGTTTGAAAGATCTGGGCATGGCCGACAATTTTTAGAAGAAATTTTTTTGATTTTGAGCCCTTGGACTTAGCTAGGGCAACAAAAAAGAGTCTCCGCTAGGGCCCTACAATTTTTTGTACATAACTCGTGTATAAATCTCTTCCGATTTTCAAAAAAAAATTTTAATCGAAAGGTCTAGGAATGTCTCACATTTTATGGAAGGAAGTTTTATGATAAGATGCCCTTGGACTAAGCCAGGACCCTGAAACTAGGCCCAACGTGTTTTTGTTTACATAAATCGGGCAAATCTTAACCGATTTTGTTGATTCTTTTTCTATTTGAGAGGTAACCGTGTACCGAATTAGATTCATAAACAAATTTGCGCCTGTGCTTGGGGCTCAAGTGGGCCTTTGGTCGGTCCTAAGGTCGACCCTAACCAAAAAAACATTTTCTTATCATATTGCAGAGCAGATTGAGGGAAAAAATTTTGTCTATGGAAATATGTGTCAGAGGCATTTCTTTATGGCCCTAGTTCGGTCCTAAAGTCGGCCCTTAACAAAACAATTGTTTTTTGCTATGTTGATGTTGTAGAGAAAATTGAGGCGAACATTTTTGTCTAGTTGGAGATCAATTTTGTTCTTTCGGGAGGGTTATTTTACACCGTTTCTTCGGACGGGTTTTTCAATATTGCCCTATCGGCAATTTCCAATACAACTTAATGTGGACGTAATTTTGTACACTTAAGAGGTGAGGCAATATTGACTTAAATACGTTCGAGTCTTTTCGTAACATTAACTCTGTTTGCAACATCTATTCTGATACGTACGGGTCCCTTCATATGTTTTTAGAAGGATATCCTCGAATTCGTACGTAATTTAAAGGGAGTCTTTGGAATTGTACGGTTTCGTGCGGATGGGGGAGGGGGTCAGAAATCGCTAAAAAATCTATACGTCATTTGTGAACAGTTGCTAATTGCGTTATGTATTTCTTATGGGCGCAATTATATTACGGTCCAACTTTAGAGCGAATGCGCCAATATAATATCTCATCATTAAAATATTTCGAAAATGAATAGACCTTTGGACACACGCATTCCATGATTAAGTCTCAACCGAAGGGCACTAACTAAGAAAAATCAATTTACAACGCTTGTAATCCCATAATGTAAATCCAGACCATGTAAACAAAACACAGCTTAGAAAACAATGATACCATAAATTTATATTTATTTTTAGTTGCTAAAACTAAACATTCTTGAGGTTTGTGACGATAAAAATAAATATCCATTTTCTATGCGTACAAGCGCGTGTGAAGTGTGTAGTAATTCCCCGAACCAAAATAATAAAAAATATGAAAAAATGTCAATATCGTTAATAAGGTAACGTATATCTGGTAGTTAAGTATTTTATTTATGATTTACGTGATGTAATATTGCTTGATCATTGATGCTGACATTAATGTATGTTTTGCAACGCAATTATAGCTAAAACTAAATTAATTAACAATAAAAATAACCTGTACGAACACACAACTACGTATTTCGGATCAAGTTCGACCATCAATAACCACAAAAACCGTGATGACTCACAAAGATTACAAGATAGTGGGTTTAATCCAAGGTCGGGTTTCAAATAACTGATTCAAAAATAGGAAATAAGATCAACAATTTACTAGCGTGTAGGGGGCAGAACTAAAGCATTGTAAGACATACCCTAAAATGTTCTAACGAATTGTATTCACTTTTCGAATGAAATATTGAAGGTAACAACATTTCTGTGTTAATTATTTGAATGGCTAGAAAATCATGTTGCCTAACATGAATTTAGCCATGCATAGACAATAAAAAATGCCTTGGAATTGAAATGAATTCGATGTAAGTGCCACATTTTTTTACAACAATACACCAAATATAATTCCACGCCTTAAAGTTTATCTGATTGTTAAGTAAGCTTACAGCTAAGAAACTAATTCTTTCCTGAAAGTGTGCAATAAGCGCATTTATATCATTCGTACGAATATTAAGCGACATTCAAGTACTAAATACCACTGGAAGGCAAAATGGGAACTGTTTGGTAGAAACAATACTCAGGGACTATTTTCGCGAACTTTTCCGTGAAAATAATCCCTGAACATACTAACAAGGTATGCAGTAAGCTTGTACATACTACGTGTATGACTCGTTTTAATTTGTGAAATTCTTTCAAGAGAGTTACATCAAAATCGATAAACATGTAACCTTCACTTATCATTACAATGTTGTCAAACTGCTCTATGGAAGTTAGGTGTTATAGTCAAAAGTGTCATAACTGTTATACTCGAATTAAAACGACTATTCTGAAATGCATTTTTTTGGAAATCGCACGTTATGGACGTTTTTGTTCTTGTTTTCTCAATGAAAACCCCAATTTATAACAAACTGCTCTATGGAAGTTAGGTGTTATAATCAAAAGTGTCATAACTGTTATACTCGAATTAAAAGGACCATTTTGAAATGCAGTTTTTTTGGAAATCGCACGTTATGGACGTCTTTGTTCTTGTTTTCTCAATGAAAACCTCAATTTATAACAAACTGCTCTTTGGAAGTCAGGTGTTATAATGAAAAGTGTCATAATTGTTATACTCGAATTAAAACGACTATTCTGAAATGCAGTTTTTTTTTGGAAATCGCACGTTATGGACGTTTTTGTTCTTGTTTTCTCAATGAAAACCTCAATTTATAACAAACTGCTATGGAAGTTAGGTGTTATAATCAAAAGTGTCATAACTGTTATACTCGAATTAAAACGACTATTCTGAAATGCAGTTTTTTTTGGAAATCGCACGTTATGGACGTTTTTGTTCTTGTTTTCTCAATGAAAACCTCAATTTATAACAAACTGCTATGAAAGTTAGGTGTTATAATCAAAAGTGTCATAACTGTTATACTCGAATTAAAACGACTATTCTGAAATGCAATTTTTTTGGAAATCGCGCATTATGGACGTTTTTGTTCTTGTTCTTTCAATGAAAACCTCAATTTATAACACGGTGATTTTCCTACGGCGTTATCACGAATTAACGTAACCCATTCATAGAATAGCAAAAATTCGTAATGTTTGTGCTTACACAACTGTATTACGTCGTAAGAGATACCGACTGTATAAGATACAAGAAACGTGTTAGAAACATCAAAGGCATTATCAAATCAAGAATTAAAGTAGATCAAGGTATTTTTCTTCAACAACAAATTTTAAATTGCGCTAATCGCAACGCATCAATGAGTTAGTAATTGAATAAAGAGAAGTTCTAAGTATGTAAATGTACTTACCCCATTGAATTACAGAGTTCAGCCAAATGTGGATTATGAATATCAGCAAAAGACATATTTGATGGCACTGTAATAAAAAATAATGATTTTCGTTAATTCAATGGATAGAAAGTAACGGAAAACAAAGAAACGAACAATACACGAAATTTTGTACTACTGTCCTAAATATTTTACATTTAAATGTAAAAAAAACACTCGATTTCCAAAGACCTTTAATCAGAAATTCCAAATCGACAACTTAAAATGTGTGTCATATACGACGAATAGTTTTTTGAAATATCTACATACACATTCAATGACTCAATGTAGTTATTGTACGAGTTTTTATTTTGATGATGGTATTTTGTATACATAATAACGATGACAATGAACAATGTGTGAAATTGTTTGTTGTACACGGCAGTCGTTTAATGCGTCTCGGATTTATGAATTCCTCTCGCTATGAGTGTTAGATAATTCAACTGAAGTGCATTAAAGATTAATAAAAAGTCTTGTAATAGAGTGCATAACAATTTCACACATAAATCTACCTTGACATCGTAAACGACTCAAAATCCATTATAAATGACATCTTAAATGAACGTATTTTAATTATGTTAGTGAAAAATTATGATTTATATAAAATGTTCAACGATTAATCACGCGATTTGTACTAAACAAATAGGATCTTAGGCAATCAACTGGTCGAGTAATCATTTTGTAACACTCGTTTCGAAGTCCAGACGTCTCTACAGTTTTCACATTTAACATTTATATACGAGAGTCACAATAATAAAAAGTGGAACTAAAATGTGGATTGTGGAACTACATGGCCATGAGAATGTTCCAATTATCTTATAAAAGTTGAAATCTAGACGTCTCTACACTTTTCACATTTAACATTTATATACGAGAGTCACAATGATAAAAAGTGGAACTAAAATGTGGATTGTGGAACTACACGGCCATGAGAATGTTCCAATTATTTTATAAAAGGTAAAAGCAAAACTGAAATTGATGGAAATCAAAGCTTGAATAAGATTTTTTATCACATCAGGGCCTATAATATTATAGCCAATTATAGCACTGACTATAATCGGCTTGTGTACCTTAGGGTGATGGTAAAATACCTTCGACCATAGGATGACACGGATAATGCATCTAAATGACAAGCTGGGCAAAGGGATTGGTATCTTCTGGATGTGCAGAAATGCCTTCGGAAGAACCTGGGGCCTTTCCCCAAAAGCTATCTAGTGGATCTATACAGCTGTTGTAAGACCAATGTTTTGTCATGGGTGCATTGTCTGGTTGCCTAGGATGCAGCTAGAAACAACTAAAAAGAAACTAGCCAAACTCCAGATACTAGCATGTATGCGTATGACTGGAGTGAAAGTCACCAGTGCCACAGGAGCACTAGGAGCACTTCTTTCTATCCCACCGCTTGACCTATTTGTAAAATCTACGGCCTTTAGCTCAGTACTCAACATTAAATGCAATGGATGTTGGGCACCGATCTCGAGTAAAGGACACATGGAAATTATGAACCTAATAAAGGATGAAACTCTTCTAATGAGGAGTGACTAGATCTCGACTATGTTGGTGCTGGATGATAATTTTAGGTGTATCGTGTGGGTACCTCGGCTATAATTACGCGATTATACCCCCTTGTGTTATAACATACTATTAAAGTCTTAAGTTTTCTTAAGATTGTAGGTCGTAGTTGATAGAATCATTTGACTGGATTTTGATACCCAGATCCATGTTGGAAGCTTTTACGATTCACAGTTTTAAAAGCTTAATTCCCTGAATTACAATTAGAAAACTTATATTTTGCTCATAGTTTCGTTTCTGTTGATTGACCAGCTGGTGCACTCATACATAGAAACATAGAAAAATTTTTGCTTCTGTTGTATGTTCTTCAACTGGTTTATTGCCGTTGTGTATGAAAAGAACACAAAAGAACAACGGCAATGAACCAGTTGAAGAACATACAACAGAAGCAAAAATTTTTCTATGTTTCTATGTATGAGTGCACCAGCTGGTCAATCAGCAGAAACGAAACTATGAGCAAAATATAAATTTTCTAATTTTATAAGTTAAATTATAAGACTTGACTCCAAGTGTATGTGCAGCGTGGAACTGACTGCATCAAGTCCCATCACTCTATTTAGTTCGAAATTTACTTAAGCTGAAGGAAAGTTCCAGGTTCAAGTCAAGATGGCGGCAGATACGGACGTGTTTGTTTTGCTCTGAGTAAGTTTCGTTTATTTTTTGCCCTCTTCGCGTTTTAAATCACAGTTTCTCGTAAATAAGTTAAGTTAAATTAGTGTGTGTTTTTGTAACTTTCTTAGGTATCAATTAAAATCTGCATTTTCTTTTCAAGCAACGTAGTGCTCACATAACCTCAAAGTTACAGCGTTTTTCGGGTGTTTGTTTTGTTTTCTTCATGCAAAACAATCGGCGTTTTGTGTTTGTGATTTTGGTATAGGGTTTCAAGTAGGTGTTTGCTGCGGTTACGGTTAACTTCTTCGCTATTCATATAGCAATTCTTTTTTGGCAAAAATAAATGAGCTTGCGCTTGGCATCTCAGGCACGTGTGTGATGTCCCCATTGAGGCTTGAACTTCCAGTGCGGTTCGGCTTACCAGGCCGTCCCACTGTATTCATTATTGGTAAAAACGGTCATAGGCAGCCTCGGACGAGTGTTGGTCACGGGGTACGACCAATGCGGGACTCGGACGGTACCCCATTGTTGACGATCAGGCAATGTAAAAAGGTTGATGGTTTGTTTATTGGAAGTCTAAACGTTAATGGGGGTTTTAGGGGTCGCAAGGGTGAGTTGGTGGACTTGGCAATGGATTATGGTGTAGATATATTAGCGTTGAGCGACATTAGGGCGAAAGGGCAGCGCGGAGAACTGGTGGGCGGTTATAAAGTGTTTTCGTCTGGTGTTCAGTCTGGTAGGGCGAACTGGGGAGTTGGAATGGCTATCAAAAGGGAATTAGAAAAGTTTGTTTTGGGCGTGCGGTATGTAAGTGAAAGGATCATGTGGGTCTCCATTAAGCTGACAGGAGGTATTTATCGGCTGGTTAGTGTTTATAGCCCGTGCGAGGGTAGCAGTGCTGGCGATCTTGACACCTTTTACGAGCAGTTAGGGGATGTTGTCAGCAAAAAAGGTAGTGAGTGTGTGATTCTGTTGGGGGATTTCAACGCGAGAATAGGAAACAGTAAGACCAGTGGCGGCTATGAAAGGGTAATGGGCAAATTCGGGGAGGATGTTTTAAACTCAAACGGAAAGCGGTTGTTGGATTTCTGCGATTTCAATGGACTGGCAGTAACCAACTCTTTCTTTAGGCATAGGTGGATCCATCGGTACACGTACGTTAATAATAGTTTGGGGCACAAGTCAATAATTGATTACATGGTTATAGAGCAGGACAGGAGACAGGAAGTCAGGAACACACGTGTTTTCAGGGGTTTCACATTTGGCTCAGACCACTACCTTTTGGGTACCCATCTCTCTGTTAGTAAACTCTGTCAGGCTAAAAGGAAAAAAGTGGTGGTTCGGAAATTTCGTGTGGGAAAATTCAGGGACGAGGAAGTTAAGTCTCGCTTTATGTCAAAATTCAGCGAAGCTTTCGAAAGGCTTCCTCCGGACTGCGTAGACATTGAGGTTGAGTGGGCAAACTTTAAGGAATTTGTCTTGGGCGTAGCTGAGGAATGTCTAGGTAGTGTCTCTAGTTGGGGTAGAAACAAAAAGACAGGCTGGTGGAACGCAGATATCAAAAAGGCGGTATTAGAGAAAAGGAAGCTGTATTTGATTTGGTTACAGGATAAGACGGGCGAAAAGCATGAGGCTTACAGGGCTTGCAGGCAGGCGGTTAAGGCTCTAGTCAAGGAAGCGAAGGATCGGTCGTGGAAAAAGTTTGGGGAGGAATTGGAAGAGGCTGGTCAAGGAAGGGGTAAAAAATTTTGGTCGGCAATCAAGGATATTAGGCGGGGTGGTGAAAAGGAGGGCTGCGGTAGCATTTTGGGTAAAGATGGCGAATTAGTTACAGGTAAGGGTGAGGTCCTGAAAACCTGGCAGGATTACTTTCAGGATCTATTCGCCTCTGTCAATCCCGTAACAAGCCTTGACAGGGAAGAGGGCCGTAGCTTGGAGGGTGAGGAGGAAAGTACATTAGAGGAAGTGTCACGAAAGGTCAGCAGGCTGAAGGCAGGAAAATCCGCAGGTATAGACGAAATTAGGACAGAATTTATTAAGAATAGCGGGCCGGGTGGGGTTCAATGGCTTTGTAGGATTT
>CM055403.1:65031428-65136573 GCA_029228625.1 Pseudolycoriella hygida
GCATCGTTTCGGTGACGTTAGAGAGGTCGTTTTATAACTGGTTTTACTTTTTATCACTAGTGATAAAAAGTAACTTTTTATCACTCATTTGAGTGATAAAAAGTTACATTTTGTCACTAGTGATAAAAAGTAACTTTTTATCACTCATTTGGGTGATAAAAAGTTACATTTTGTCACTAGTGATAAAAAGTAACTTTTTATCACCCATGTGGGTGTTCATTCAAAGTTCATTCAATAGTTCACGTTTCACAAGTTGTTGCATAAAGTCTTGTATGAAACACGTTGCGAAATTGGTTGTTTTTGTCACACGATGTGGTTATCCAACTCGCTTCGCTCGTTTGATAACTTCACATCTAGTGACAAAAACAACTCCATTTCGCAACTAGTTGCATAAATAACTATTATTGTACATAGCTTCAGTAAAACTTGAGCGATTTTCAAAATCTTTTTTTCTGAAACGTAATGGCAAAATTGACTACTGTATTAAATTTAGGCATAATCGGTGAAGAAGATTCGAAGGTACGTTCGAGAAAGTGGTTGAAAATTGGTTTTTTGAAGGTCGGTGAAACTTTTTCGCTATTATCTCTAGAAAATTATCACATAAATCGCTCTTCAAGGTTTTGAATGAAAGATATGGACCTCAGGAAACCACGAAAAAAATATTAGTGATTATCGGTTGAGAAGATATGGCTGTACGGTCCTTAGTGTTTTAATAAATCAAGCTACACGACCCTACATGATAGTTAGTCGTTTTCAATGAATGATTAGGTTTTTTGTGCAGTGTTGTAGAAACTTGAATCAAACTAAGAGTTAAGAGTTGAGACCCTCTTGTGGTGCGTCTGACCTGAAATTACCAAAAGTTATGGGAGATAGAGCGTCAGTTTCTTCGTTAAATTATTAGAGTTTTGTGAGTAGAAAAGGTTGGCATCCGTGAAATACGTCGGGCTGTTGGAAAAGTGTTCAGTTTTTAGGTTTTTAAGGATATCTCCCGTTCTAAGATTTGTAGATACTTGATTCAAAGTAAGAGCTACATGGTTTTGTGGTGCCGAACAGGTAGTTAACGAAAATGAACCGGAAGTGAACGGATGTGATCCGGAAGTAATTGAAAATGAACCGGAAGTGAACGGAAATGAACAGGAAGTGTTGTAAAGCGAATATTTCTTCAGCGTTTCTTCGGACGGTTTTTTGAATATTGAAACTTCGGCAATTTCCAAACCAGATGAATATACACATTCACTAACTTAATACAAGGGGAATACTTGCAACAGGAACCCCTGCAACGGGTCCGTAAAGCATTTGTTTATGTCTTCCTTCTCCCACATCGAGGACAGCAAAAGCATCGAAATCAATACGGAACATCACCCTAAACCACTTAAGCTGTCATAGTCCGGCTGCCCTTGGCCCAGAAACACCTAAATTCATCCCCATAATCAATTTTTCTGTTGTATTTCAGCGAAAGAAAAGATTTTGAAATTAGTTCATGTTTTGCCGGATTTATCGTGCTGACTGACTAACGGACAATTGTTTTTCAGATTTATATCTAAAAATGAAAAGAATCATTAAATAAATGTGATTCTTTGAACGATGCAGTCGATTTCTTGTACGAAAAGCTTGCCGATGGCTTTGAGTGATTTGTACCTGTATTGAACAGGTGGTGTTCTTATCCACCACACGCGCAAAATTAACAACATGAAAAACCGTAAGAGTCGCGTTTTAAAGAAGCTATCAAAGTCGCACAGTATTGCTGATGAAATCAAGTATTCTGCCTTGAATAAGGAATTCGAATCCAAGCAGTTCATGGCTTACCAGAACTATCTGCATGATTTGCAGAATGATCTCACTGACAATTCACGTAACGCTTTGAAATATGTTGGTGCTAAAAAGACGAGAGGATACCCTGCCTCAATGTGTCTGAACGAGAAGAAAGTTACTATGACTAGAAGTCTGAAATTTGTTCTTCCAGTCAGCCTATGTGGAAGACTATGTACCCGGCTCAGATTTTGGAGTGAATAAGATGGCAGATATTCGTAGTTTTACACTATCTGACGCTGACGTTCTGAAAGCTCTCAAGAGCATTGATGTGAGCGATGGTAATGGACCTCATGACGTCTCTCGGCTTCTTGTTTGAAAATGTACCGAGTCTTTCCTTTTTCCTCTTCATTACGTGCTCAATCTGTCATTGGGAAAACTTTCATTTCCAAACCTGTGGAAAATATCGTACCTGACTCCCATTCATAAGAGCGGTTCTAGAAACGACGTTGCGAATTATAGAGGCATAGCAATTTTGCCGACACTTGGTAAAGTTTTTGAGTCATTTATTTGCTACCGGTTGATCGAAAAATTCTGTGGCAAACTTTCTCGAAGGCAGCACGGTTTTCTGAAAAGACGATGTACGTCGACGAACTTGATGAAATTTGTTAACCGGACACTGAACGTAATCGAATCCAGGTCTCAGCTGGCTGTCTTTTGAGAAAACTTGATGAGCTGGGCTTTCGTTTCAGGGTCGACGATCAATCACACAAATCAATTGCAGTTATTTACATAGCAGAGGTTGGTTGCGACTCCGAAGGTTCGACTGGGCTTCTGCCACATCCGTGCTGATCGGTAATAAATCACTCGACTTACATTGATTTATACAACACATTGTCAGCGTAGTTTCGTTTTAAACAAATTTTGTAAATTATGATTTTCCTATACTATAAATTGTTGATAAATAAATGTATTTCACTTTGCAGTGAAATGAAACCCCATTGCAAGTGTTCCCGTTGTATTAAATTACTGATTATGTATTGTATATTCATATGGGTTCGAAATTGTCGAAATGGCAATATTCAAAAGCCCGTCTGAAGAACCACTCTATATATTCTAATTCAGATCTGAGGCACCACGAAACCGTGTAACTGCTGTGCAAGGGTAGAAAACTAAAAAATTGTTCTTGAATAAATTGTTCAGCTTTCAAGACCTATCGATTAAAAAGAGATATATTAAAATCGAAAAAGATTTACTCGAGTTATGTGCAAAATACCCAACGGCATCAGAGTGGCCCTAGATCGGCTGCCCTTCAGCCAAAAATGACCAAATTCAATCACATAATCAGTTTTTCGATTACCTTTCTGGAAAAAAAATTTTAAAAATCGGTCCAGTTTTTCATTGCAGATATGTTTTACTTAAACCACAAAACGATTATCTGGATAGTGGTTATAAAAGTCGTGGTAAACGCAATAGCCCCTTCTTTGGACGAACTTTGTCCTTCGTATCGGTATAAAAACAAATAAATAAGCTAGTTTTAGTTATTCTTGATTAATTATGACATATTCCGCGAATTTCACGAATTTTCGCGAATTTCACGAATTTTCGCGAATTTCACGAATTTTCGCGAATTTTCGCGAATTTCAAGAATTTTCGCGAATTTTGAGAATTTTCGCGAATTTCACGAATCCAAATTCGCGAAAATAGGCCCTGGTGTATACTCTCATTAGTTAAATTAGGGAACGAATGTGAAAGTATGAATGAATAAAGTTAGTGAAGTATCAACAACCAACCAACTCAGTTGTATCAATTAAACAAATATTATAGTGATTCCTCACTTTCAACATTTTCGATGTTTTCAACTAACTGCTGAAATAACTATTTCGATAGGATAGTGATACAAATCAACACGACTCATAGAACAATCAGATTTATTTACTCTAACGTTATTCGGATTGCTGACAAATACGAGGTCCAAGTTTCTTCCGTAATGGTTGCGTACGCTGTTAACTTGGTGAAGGTTACCACTCATCATAAGATAGATATCGGCTTTCGTACCTTCACCGACTTTAGTGGGGAGCATTACATTGCATTCGAGTGAATCGTCTTGACTGCTGATCAAGTTAGCAATGCTGTCAATGTTGTCATTGAAGCGGTCTGGAGTCCAATCAACAAGACTGAGATTGAAATCTCCTAAAACACACATTTCATCATTGACATCCAGATCTATAAATTTAAGTGCCTTCTCCAATGCATCGTGATATTCGGCATATATTTTTACAGAGGAGCCAGAAGGAATGTAAAGGCAACAGACATAAGGCGAATGATTTCTAAGACTGACTTTAACTATAACCATCTCGAAGTTGTCGGTGTCAGGCACCAGAACATATTCGCTGGGGATAGATGCACGTGCAGCTATTAAAACACCGCCAAATCTCATATGTTCGCTATTTAATTCCGACCAATCAGTTCTATAAACTGAAAACAGCTTAAGATCAAATAGTTCACTGTCGATGAAAGACGAATTGAGCGATGTTTCAGACAGTGCTATAACATCGTAGTCACACGTCAAGGAGTTATTCGAAAAATCAGCATTTTTAGTTCGTAATCCACGGACATTCTGGTAATACAATCTAACGCCACTTTTTGAAACGGGGAGATTAGAGTTTATGGGATTATTGGAATCAAAATAAGTCTTAGCTGAAGTTATGGATTGCGATTTTGTTACGATATCAGCATTGGATCCCGCTGGCTGATCTTTAGGATTGAAAAAATCTGAAATAAGCGATTGAAAGGTATCCTTGCGTGTTAGGTCGTTGGTGTGACATTCGTAACCGTTGCGGTTGATTCTGTTACCACTGAAGTTTGTTTCGAAAGTGGCGTTGCAAGAGAATCGGAATTCTCCTGTATGGATATTGTCGCTGGCGATTTCGAAATCGGTAAAAAAGCGTCGAGACTTTTCCTCTCTTTTCTTCTCATGAAATTCTCCAATCTAGACATGAGATGGCCAAAATTAAGGTTCCATGAGTTTATCAAATAGTTCAACTATGCAGCTTAACCGGTAAGAAATGAACGTAAGCTCATCCATCTTCTGATCTTTCTTCTCTAAAAGACTGAAACTTTAACCGTTATTGTCAAGTTCGGGCATCCTCGATTTCATGTAAGAGGAAACCGAATCTACAGTTACATTTGGTTTAAGACGCGAAACATAAATAAACTTTGTAAGCCTATTCACTTGTTGACGAGGAGACTTAACCGGGCTACCTAGTCCATGATTGGTATCTGAGTTGGTGCCGGAAGTCAATTTGCGGTGACGAAAATCTGGATTGACGTTAAATTTTTTGCCATCGATACGGTTTTTAGGCGTAGTAGCAGCAGAAATGCTACACCATTCGGCGTTAAATCTTTATCATTACCCGCAGCAACGAAAGAAAAAAAAGGTTTCTTTGGTTGAAGAATGTGGTTGTGATTGACCGAGGCATTCTTTGATTCAATTATAACCGACGCATAGCTTTTAGTCTCAGCACGGTGATCACGAATTGACGTTTCAATTTCATGAAGTAGAGATATCACTTCTTCGGATTTATCAACTCCTGAAAGAGGTCGAAGGATATTAGAAATTGGCCGAGCAAATTGGGAAATAAAAGTTTGAGCTGGATCATTCTGGAAATTGTTATTAGCTCTGACGTTTTTATGCAATGGCGAAGCATTAGGTATCGGAGCTGAAGATTGGGACGCAATGGGTTTCGAAGCCTTTGAGGGCGTTGACAAACATTTCTTGCAAAAAACTTTTACGTTATTATGAAAAAGAACTTCATTAGCAGTCTTCGTAATTCCAATGCACATCAAATGAATTAAAGACTCACATCTGCCGCAATTAACGGTAGAGTCAGCCCTCACGTTCGGGGGTGGGCAATCATCCCTACCGCAATTAGTAGGAGGAGGCATAATTCACCGAGTGCAAGGGCACAACAGAGAAAAAGCCTAAACAAAATTAAACAAAAACAACTTTCTCGAAATCAGACAATTGCACATTTGGTAAAGTGTTGGGTAAAGCTTTTTCCCGGTGCCCGATGGAAAGTGGACTAGAGAATTGCTAAACATTAACAGGTGTCGCATCAAGCGAGTGGTTGGTGCGATCACCGGGCAATGTGGACTAAGCAAGCATCTAGCTAAAATGGGACTCTCCAATGATCCCAATTGCACCTGTGGCTTCGGCGAGGAGACGGGCGTTCACGTAATATGTGAATGTCCTAAGTTTTCCTCACTGAGGCTTAGGACTCTAGGTAGTTATGTGGCCCAGCCCATAGATAGGTTCTTGGTTGGGACTGGGAGGTTTTAGGAGATTTACATGATGAACGGATGACGAAACAAAGGATCACTAGATCTGTGTTTCATGGACCAGAAATGGACCGCCCCAACCTGATAAACATAAAAAAAAATCTCATAGAGTATGTGTCTTTTTAGGCTAATACAATTATGGAGGGTGGTCAGGTCGACTATACAAAGGCCTTTGACAAAGTTGATCATAGACGCCTCATCGAAAAACTCTATAGTTTTGGAATTAATTCAAACCTTGTGGGGTGGCTTGCATCATACCTTAGTGGTCGCTCTCAATTCGTGGTGATTGGTGTCCCACAAGGCTTAATTCTTGGCCCGCTGTTATTCATAATCTTTATAAACGATTTGCTCTCATCCCTTTCCGTAGGATCCGGTCTTGGCTTTGCTGACGACCTTCAGGTTTTCCGAACGATTGCCGACGAAAATGACTGCCTTATTCTTCAAAATGACCTGGTTCTTACAGAACAGTGTTGTGCATCTAATAACATGAGCCTCAACCATAAAAAATGCGCTGTTATGTCTAGCACTCACAGTCCTATGAAAATTGAGTTTGACTATAAGCTATGTGGGAACGAGTGCATTCGAAGAATTGGAGTCATATTCGACGATAAGTTGTCATTCAACGTGCACATTGACTTCATAACTAGGAAATCATATCAGCTTTTGGGATTTATTTTTTGCTGTGGAAAATATTTTTCAAATCACTCCATCATAACTTCGCTATATAATGTCCTTGTACGGTCAAGACTAGAATACTGTACGTCAGTTTGGAGTCCGTTCTATCTCAACTCTCAATTGATCAGAATGAACGCGTTCAGAAGAAATTCTCTAGAATGTTTAGACCCGTACAAAGAACGAAGTTCTTCGAAAAGTGGTCTTATGCGTTTACCACGACGTTTGTAACCACCCCAATTTCGACTGGGGAGTTGGGGGGAGCACCGATCGTGGTCCTTAGATCACGAATCAGCAATAAAAAAAATGTCCGTCCGTTCGTCCGTCACCGCGACGTCAGTGTAGTCGTTAAAGCGGTCAGGAGCTCATTCCACAATGCACATTTAACCATTAATATCCAGATTAATGAATTTGTGCCTATTTCTAATCAGAGGCGCCGACTTTGATTTGACTCGTGGGGGGCAAACAAAATTTTAAGCAAAATCTAGTGTGGGACAATTAAAATGTATCCTAAGTAACCTGCATGTTGAATGTTGTCGACGAATGTTATTTCAGCGAAGATTCTTACGAAGACTCGTCACCCAGCTATATTTGTTCAGACAGTCAGAACAAGCACCTCCGTACGATAGGTATTTCGGATGACCCAGACTGCGACAAGTGGGGTGGGGGGATATAGAGAGTACTGAACACTTCCTATGCCACTGCCCGGCTTAGGGGCCATCCATAAAGTACACACGCACCATGGGGGGAGGGGTTTTTTTTTTTAAAAACGTGCGGAATTGTGCGGTGGGGGGAGGGGGGGGGGTCCACAAAAGCGTGTGAAAGCGTGCGAGGGGGAGGGGATCTAAAGAATCGATTTTTAGCGTGCGTACTTTATGGATGGCCCCTTATGTTAAAGCGAGATTGCAGCATTTAAGCTCCTTCACATTGAATTACTAATCGACCTGGAGCATAGCTCTTATATTTATTTTGAAATTTATTAACTGAACAAAAAGAATCTCAATCATTGCGGGTAAGCACAATGTGCCCATCTGAGGCTTAGGTGCAGAAAATCATATTTTCCACCTACTTATTCTATTATATTCTAACATTTGCCGCAAGCACAATTCTGATTTTTTTTTTCTAGAAATTCACAATGATTTCATAGGAACATAGGAAATCAAAATGTAGTCTCAATAAGTTGCGTCACACGCGAAATTTTCAGTGTTTTTTCTTCAAGAAATTCACTATGATTTCATGGGAATATGTGTGACAGTAGATGTAGTTGAAATGTACTGTCATTGAATTGCGCCGCAGGCGAAATTTTCAGTGTTTTGTCAAGAAATTCACTTTGATTTAATAGGAAATTATTTTTCGGTCTATTTCTCGTAGGGGGCACTGCCCCCCACGAAATCGTCCGTGGGGGGCATTAGCCCCAGCTAACCGTGGAAGTCGGCGCGCCTGTTTCTAATGCATCATGATATTCGCTGTATACTTTTGCAGAGGAGTCAAAAGAAATGTAGAGGCAACAGATATAAAGGGAATGACTTTGAAGGTGAGCTTTAAATAAAACACTTTTGACGTTGTCAGTGCCAGGCACCAGGACACATTCGCTGGGAATAGATGAACGGATCAAAACTTGAATCATGGGACATGCGTACATACCTTTCAGGGAAAAAAAGTTTGGCGTGATCGATCGAGTCGTTTGGGAAAAAGTAGAGAAGGACGGACGCACATTTTTTTTATTGCTGATTCGTCACCACTAGACGATAATTGATGTATCCTAATGTAATGTACCTTACACGTAGATCTGCCCCATGTAACAATAAAGTTGTTTGGAAAAACATGTAGGACCTTTGCACCACGTACGGGTCCAATAACTAAACTCTCCACATAAATTTCAAATTCAACGCAGGTAAAGGTCAAAGAATCAGATTTATCAATAATGAATACTCAGCATGATGATTGTTTTGAACAGTTCAGTTCAACCATCACATAACCATAGCTGAAGTGAATTGGGAAACCCATTCTTTGGAAAATAAAATGTATAAGACCCAAACCGATGAACCTGTGCTCATATACCTCATCTCTCGCATGATGGCTACAAACTATAAATAGTTTGATATGCATACCATTGGGTATTGGATCGAAGCCGGTTTCATTTGTAATAATCACATTGCGGTGCTTCAATGACCGAATATATTCAATAAATTTGAATATAATATGATGGATAACAAAACATTTTGATGTATGTTTGTGAGGTCTAGCACGGTGTGAAAGACAGTTATGATTTATTGATGTAAATATTTTTGTTGATATTTCAATATGTGGATGTGGAATGATTTGATTGTTGTAAAGTTGATAATAAACCGTTTTGGACGTATTATGCCTCAGTTTATGTTATATACAATTTTATGATAAGTCACGAATGACTGAGCAGAAATGGGTGAATTATGTTCTCTCATTTATACTCAACTTAAAAATTAAATTTTCCAAAGCCGAAAAATGTTACTTAAGAAAAACATTATAGCCAAATCTACTCTTTTATTAAAGTATTTTTTATAAATACTTCGTTTCAAAAATATTCTTTTAGATCATTTGAGATTTAATCACAAAGCCAACAAATACATCAAACTAAATATTTAATTCAAATTGTTTTGATGTCACTGTAGCACAGAGATGGGATCCGCATAGCTAAAGCAGCTAAAGACTGATGAGTTGCTCATACGTGCGCCCATTTCTGACGAATGTTCATGTCATGACGAATAGCCATGTACAATTTAGGACCACTTACTTATCTTATGGTTACTTATCAAAAATTGAAATTACGTCCAAATTAAAGTGGGTTGCAAATTACCGCAAGGGGAATATTGAAAAACCCTAAATTTTCACGTCTAACTTTAAAAAAGATTTTATAGTTAGACCTACGCTGCAGTCCGAACCCATGAACCGATTTTTATCAAGACTTTTTGTAGTTTCCTGTTCCCTGTTATGTTCATACCTTTCATTTATTGCTCAAAATGCGACAATACATGTATTCTTTTCCTCTCATCTGGAAATATATATATGGCGATATATATATATATATATATATATATATATATATATACATATATATATATATATATATATATACATTACCGTGCGCTACAAAGTTTCGGTTAGTCGTATGTCGTTGACTTTACAAAACATTTAATCACAAAAATTTAATACATACTAATTAAAAAAAAGACAGGCTGGTGGAACGCAGATATCAAAAAGGCGGTATTAGAGAAAAGGAAGCTGTATTTGATTTGGTTACAGGGTAAGACGGGCGAAAAGCATGAGGCTTACAGGGCTTGCAGGCAGGCGGTTAAGGCTCTAGTCAAGGAAGCGAAGGATCGGCCGTGGAAAAAGTTTGGGGAGGAATTGGAAGAGGCTGGTCAAGGAAGGGGTAAAAAATTTTGGTCGGCAATCAAGGATATTAGGCGTGGTGGTGAAAAGGAGGGCTGCGGTAGCATTTTGGGTAAAGGTGGCGAATTAGTTACAGGTAAGGGTGAGGTCCTGAAAGCCTGGCAGGATTACTTTCAGGATCTATTCGCCTCTGTCAATCCCGTAACAAGCCTTGACAGGGAAGAGGGCCGTAGCTTGGAGGGTGAGGAGGAAATTACATTAGAGGAAGTGTCACGAAAGGTCAGCAGGCTGAAGGCAGGAAAATCCGCAGGTATAGACGAAATTAGGACAGAATTTATTAAGAATAGCGGGCCGGGTGGGGTTCAATGGCTTTGTAGGATTTTCAATTTAGCATTGAAGTCCTCAGTAGTACCCGCTGACTGGAGCTTCGGTGTTATTGCTCCGATCTTCAAGAAGGGTAACCGCAAAGTCCTTTCCAACTACAGGGGGATTTCACTCTTGAGCGTGGTCGGGACGGTTTATACAAGTGTGCTAGTAGACAGGGTTAGGGTTATAGTGGAAGGTGTTCTTGACGAGGTTCAGAGTGGTTTCAGACCTCTGAGAGGTTGTCAGGATCAGATCTTTTGTCTCAGGCAGGCTATAGAAAAGCTCTCTGAGAGAAATATTGATTTATACTTGTGCATCATCGACCTAGTAAAGGCATTCGATCGGGTACCGAGGCAAAAGCTGTTCGAGGTACTTGGCGAATACGGGGTTAATGGAAGTTTATTGGGCGCTATCAAAAGCATCTACTCAGGGAGCAAGGCTGCGGTAAGGATAGATGGTGAAATTAGTGAGGCTTTCGAAGTTAATGAGGGAGTTCGTCAGGGTTGTTGTCTCTCCCCTCTTCTGTTCATAATTTTTATGGACAAGATTATCAGGCAAGCGAATTTGCAAGGGAATGTGAAGGTGGGGAAGTAATCATGAAAATCCTGGCCTATGCGGATGACTTAACTCTATTAGCAGATAATGCCAAGGATTTGCAGGAGAATTTAGACTGCCTGAATGCTGCATGTGAGGAATACGGCATGAAAATAAGTGTCAGTAAAACTAAAGTTATGCATATTGGCAAATCCCGGAAGGATGTAGTTTGCAGTTTAAATGGGGAGCAGTTGGAACAGGTCTCTGAGTTTAAATATTTAGGAGCCATTTTTTCGGAGAATGGCAAGTTAGTTAGGGAATTTGAAGAAAGGAGAAGAATGGGAAATGCAGTGGCCAGTCAGTTGAGGTCGTATGTGTTCAACAAAAAGGAGTTAAGTAGTGGCACAAAGCTAGCTATTCACAGGTCAATCTTCAGACCAACGATTTTATACGGTAGTGAACGTTGGGTGGACTGCGGATACCTTGTGCATGACCTGGAGGTTTCTGATATGAGGGTTCTTAGGAGCATAGCAAAAGTAAATCGGAGGGAACAGTGGGACAATCATATTAGGAACGACGACATCAGGAAAAACTTAGGGGTTACATCAGTGGAAGAGGCGGCAAGGAGTAGTCGTCTGCGGTGGGACGGGCACGTTCAGAGGATGGGTAATAGCAGGCTACCAAAGAGGATATTGGATGCTCAAGTCCCGGGTGTGCGTCCCAGGGGTAGGCCAAGGAGAAGGTTTATAGACTCAATTAAATCCGATGTAGAAGTTAGGGGACTTTCTCTAGGCGAACAAACCATCTCCTTGGCACAGGATAGGGGGGTATGGAGAAGGGTGGTCCATGATCAGTAGTAAAGACCTCACACCGAAAGGTACAAACGGTCTATAAAGTGTGATGATGATGATGATGATGATGATGATGAAGGAAAGTTCCATCATTTTTCAATGATGACGTAACTTCTGAGTACACTTTGAGATGTAGGGCAATGTGAAAGTGCCATTGAAGTACTTTACTTATCAGTGGAGGGTGAAAGAACGATTGTATGGATTTGATAAAGAAATTGCTAAGTACATCACTCTCTTAAAAATGCCTTTCAACGAGAGGATTCGTTCAGTTTCGCTGTATTAAAAAAAACGGCGAATGAATCAACTTGTTCAGTTCAAACACTCTCTTGCACATGTAAAAGAAAAGAAATCAACACAACTCTCTCACCGATTGTTTCCATTAAAACGACTTAATTGAAAATTTCATGCTGTCATGTGAGCTAGTGTCATTCAAATTGACAATATGACAAAAGTAATTTATATTTCGTTTATAGTTCATTATTGCAAGGAAGAAATTAACAGCGAAAGACACTCTGCTTTTTTGCAACAGTCCATTAGAACGCTACAAAGTGCCGTTGATCGTTAAATATAATTTCCAATTATTTTTGTATTGAATGCTATGCCATGCCGCCTAATTTGCACATTTCCTCTTTTGATGTGATGGCGAGCCAAATTCATCTATTAATAATTACCTCCGCTATTAAAGAGATTGAGTTTTAAATGTTTTATAAAAAATCGCCAATCCGTTAAGAAACTCATTATGAGTAACAGAAAATTAGTTCAGTCATTACAGTTTTTGCATTTACGATAATAATGCAAAACTAAAACTACTTATTTGCAGACAATGGGACATTTGTACAAGTCACAATGATTTATTGTGTCTAGCAAGTAAAGGCAGTTCACAGTAAATTATTGTAGAGTCGCTTAACTTTGACCTCAATCTAAAAAAAAATTGGTTCGCTTTATTATGTCTAACGTTTGTTCAATTAGAATGATCTGCACGTTAGTTTTAGTCACGATTATGGTTTTTATGACTCAATGTGAGTAATTCTTAGCGGAAAGAAGTGGAAAATCCGTTTTTTCTGGTTAAGATTGGGACAGGCGGTTGTTAAGAAAGAACCTGCAGTTGACTTGTGAAAATCAAATTCTATAGAACATTCCATGTATAATATATGAGAGTACGTTCACTTTCAATTGCTTTATCTTGTTTTCCTACAGAAGTCTTCAATTACATTACTGTCATGAACAATACATTACCATCGGTCAAAGTTACGTGACTTTACGGTAGCTTCTTTTTAATGCAATTTTTCCTCTGTTCAGTTGATACTTTCATTTTTTTAATTCATTTGTTATAAACTTCGCAAAATGCAAAAAAAAACCTTTTTCCGACTACTTTTAAATTACAGGAACGGAAAAGTGAACACCGACAAGTTTCTGATTTATCATACGAATTTACCATACAAATCAGAAACTTGTCGGTTTTCACTTTTCCATTCCTGTACAGAAAAATGCAGAGGTTTTTAGCAAGCGAATATTTTCTATAATCTGCAGGTTTTCTGAGTCATAACCAAAGCCATTATTTATTCATTCAATTTTTTTGTTTCGATTAAAAGGAAAATTTTCCCTGTGTCTAACAATAATAGTTCTGACATTTTTCAAACTTGACCTTTACATTACTGAAGGAGATAATGAAAACTGCTGAAAAACGATAAAAAAAGTTGTTTTACATTCTAAATCCAACAAAAATAAAAACAAATGGCGCCACAATGACATGCAGTTAATTTTATATAATTCATATAATTTCATTGTTGAGTAACTCATACGAGACGAGATTAAAGACGTTGTAATTTATGAAAATCGTAATTGAATAATGAGCTATCATTCATGCGATTAACTTTAGTTAGAAATAAACTGAAAAAAGGTACAGAATTATCAAATAAAGTGAAGCGTATCAATCTTAACTGACGGTGGACACAATTACGTTTCAAATTTTGGTGACGTCAATTTTATCTTTTTCCCCCTGTCTGACGAAGGATATCGATTAACCTGTCATCACGTAAGGATTATGATAGCAACGAGACAACCCACGTAACGTTGTTTTCGCTTGTATAAAATTTTAATATTCGAAAAATAAAGTTTTTTTTTCTTTCAAATCGTCGCAATTTACTTGCTATTTTCGTGCATGCACTGGCAGTAAGTTTCGCTAATACCAGCTTTGAATTTTATGCAAAACACAAGCATAAAGTTACGTTTTATAACTGTCTAAAATAAAATTGCATTAATTTTAGACACACCAAACGTACGGCGCGGCGGCGTCAGTCTACGATTTAAAATATTTAATTTTATAAATACAATGTCACGAGCCACACCACCATTCATTTATAAATTATAGCAGTCTTGGTTTGCACAGGAATTACCAGTGAAACATTAAGGTACACATTATTGTTGGAAAAAGACTAAATTCAAACGTTTTTTTTTAATTGAGTTTTCATTCTCGTACGATGTGTATGAGACTTATGTATTTATCGTTTGTAACGTTGCAACGTGGAACATGACTTATGTTGTCCGCCAAGGTCAAGTTTGCGATCAGGAAACTAAGAAAGGCATTTTGAGATAAAAATGATCGAGTAGTTCCGAACTACTAGTTCGTAGTAAGCGTAGCGGTAGCTACTTTATGTTTTCACTCTTCCTCACTCTTCCGTCCAAAAATTCTGAAAAAAATAACTTAGCCTTTTCTCACCCATACACAATTTCGTGACTACTTTAAATCGAACTTTTCGACAACTTGCAAAAAAAACACCCTACGCACTTAGCTGCACTTTACTGCACCTAGATGCACTTTACTGCACCTAGCTGCACTTCACTGCACCTAGCTGCAACCAGCTGCACCTAGGGAATCAACTTCTTTGACCTCATCATATCGCTACTTTCCTATACCCATTTCAATGGTTTATTTTATAAAAACTAATTACATTAGAGAGTTTGGGCAAAGCGACTTATAGCCAAATTTATAACATATACATACAGCTGTATGTTCCCGTTATAAGTTACAAGTTTACGTTATAAGTTATAAGTTTGCGTTACGAGCTATGAGTTATAATTGATAAGTTGCAAGTTTGCGGTATAATTTTGGGCATCTTTATAGAAATGGAGTGCTGTGAAACTTAATTAAATTAAATTGCAATAAACTGTCCTTTTTGTTTCGCAATTTTATTAAATTGTGAAACAAAAAGGACAGTTTATTGCAATTTAATTTGCGGTATAAGTTATAAGTTTATAGCCCAAATCAGTATTGTAACTGATCCTGATCAATATTGATCAGTTTTAAAACTGATCCAGATTAGTACTGATCAGTTTTAAAACTGATCCAGATCAGTACTGATCAGTTTTAAAACTGATCCGAATTAGTACTGATCAGTTTCAAAACTGATATGTATCAGTACTAATCACTTTTAAGACTGATCCGGATCAGTACTGATAAGTCTGAAAACTGATATGGATCAGTTTTAAAATTGATTCGAATAAATAATAATTAGTTTTAAAACTGATTCGCATCAGTACTAATCAGTTTCAAAACTACTAATCCAAATCAGTTTCGAAACTGATCAGTTCTGATGTGGATCAGTTTTGGAACTGATCAGTTCTCATGCAGATAAGTTTTGGAACTGATCAGTACTGGTTTGGATCAGTTACAATACTGATCTGGCCTATAAACTTAAAATGTTAATTTATAACGTAAACATATAACTCAAAGCAAATAGCTATATGTATATGTTATAAATTTAGCTATAAGTAGCTTCGCCCAAACTCTTCATTCATTACAAAATGCACTTTTACTGATAGGTTATATGTTGCGCGCATCTTCTCTTAGTATAAATTAAATAAAATTTCCTTTAAGGCTTTTTTCAGGATCGCATGGGTCTGGGTAATGTTACGAGTAATCGATATCCGACGGCTTTTATGAGTCTACCAACAAAACTATAATGACACACGCAATTCATTGAATATCATCATCTTTTTATCATAAAACATTCAGTGTATGTAAATTCTACATTCCGGACATACGTCTAGACTCATTCTTAATCCTCGTGGAATATTTGTTAACTTATTTTTAGGTTAAAGATAAACTGCAAACAAATATGTAGTCTGTTAAAGAAATTGAGGATCTAATGAATGCTAAAATAAACACAACGAAAATTTCCGATTTTAAATGAAAGAGGTCATCAGCTACGGTTGTGGATCTGAATTCTTTGCATCCTCAAAGTAGTCGAAGAATAACAATCTTAGCATAGAAAAAGTGACATTTGAATAACAAATATTTCTGCGTTTCACTTTACCCAACATTGCATACCGAGAACAGTGACACTTTACTCAATACTATTAAATTATGCAAGACGTTGAATAAAAATTTTCTCATAAATCGATAAACGAACTATAAATAGTTTACAATCGAACTTTTGTAGGATTTAGTCCACCATAAAAATGCAAACACACGTTTTTGTAAATAAAAATCACGTTCGTTGGAACCAGTAGTTAACCAAATGAAATCTGATCAATTTAATCACAAAGTAGTTTATTAGTCGAGGGAACTCACGAAAGAAAACATGTGAGGAGTTGGCCGGAGCGATTAGAATCTACGGTTAACGAAATTTTAAATCATGCGAAATTTGAACCAGATGTGATAACGAATTTTCTGCTCATACACGTGCACATGCTAATTATACTGCCACATAGTCTCATACTGATATAAATCCAGGACAGTAGCAGCAAATTTTCAATTTCAATGAAAGTTGTAGAATTCATAATGTAAGACATTAGCATGTGAAATTTCAGTGCCATGTGCCATCATTATGCACCTGCGGGGAAATTTTTTTATCTTCGAGGGGGAGGTTTGTATCCCGAGCGAAGGTGAGAGAACAGAGAACTGTAATTCTCAATCGCAAAAAAAAATTTCTCAAAACTTCAAATTTTCAACTGCGACCACAATACAAGATAGATTTGAAATTTTTTTATCATTCTCGACTAAATATGAAAAAACAAAGCAATTCAAGCAAAAAAAGTTCGACAAATCACTTTCCAAATAAATCATTGATTCAAGTACACCGCATTGATAAGTATGCTCTGAACTGAATGTCAAAATCCAAATCGTTAGAATTTTTTTTGTTTAAGTACACGAATATTGCATTAAAAATGGAGAGAAACTAGTAATTCTCATCCATTTATTGAACACATACAATATTTTGCAAGTATTCCCAATTAAATGTGAGACCATGAGTGATAATAAAAACAAACATTTGATTGACTTTCATTCATGTTTCCATGGTGATTTCATTCACGGTGACACAGGACATTTATTTTCGTTATTCACAATAACCTCGACTAATAAATCCATAATAGTCGAGTCCACCAATAAATGTCCTATGTTTCTCTGTTTTCTAAAACATGGGCATTATTTAGTCTCGACTCGAGAATGATAAAAAGATATTTGTACACAAAATTAATGGAATATGGGTGACGCATGACGTCATTCTTCTGTGTACAATTCGTTGCGGCACCAAATTCACAACTACCCATATTATGAACCCTGGGTGTGCCCAGGAACCCCAGGAACCTTACTTTCATGCTATACCTTGAAGAAAAATCCTATTCAGAATTTGTCCCCACCAGGATTGAACCCGGATATTCTGCGGTGAATAATAGTATATCATGCTACAAGGGCTATAACATTGTATCTCGAACCTCGAAAGAGTTGAAGCTCCGAGGCGTCAGCCCAAGGTTCTTCAACCCTCCGAGTTACGGAATACAATCGTGTAACATACTATACTTTATATACGAGGACATCAAAGTTTGGTTTGAAGTCTGTAGTAAGCGTATTATAGACCCATGTGCTGTAATACTACATGGGGTGAAAAGTCCGCGGCCTTGCAATGAAAAAACTAACTTTTACATATTAAATTAATTTTATTCTTCAACGTAGTCTCCCTGAAGGGAAATGCACTTAGTCCAACGGTCCTGCAACATTTGGATACCTTTGGTATAATAGGATTTCTCCAACCCTGCAAAATAGGCCTCTGTTTCGGATATCACCTCATCATTAGAGTACAATCTTTTTCCCTGTAGCCATCTTTTTAAGTTTGGGAACAAATAGTAGTCGCTGGGGGCCAGATCTGGAGAGTAAGGTGGGTGGTGGAGTAATTCATAGCCCAAAGAGTCCAGTTTCACAGTTGCTTTTATGGATGAATGCGCTGGTGCATTGTCATGATGAAACTGGATCTTTTCTTCTGCATATGCGGTCGTTTTCTCTTGATCTCGTTGTCGAGCTGTTCCAATAATGTGACATAGTACTCGCCAGTTATTGTTTTTCCTTTCTCCAAATAGTCGATAAATATTATGTCATGCGCATCCCAAAAAATCGTGGCCATAACCTTGCCTGCAGAACGCTGTGCCTTTGGGCGCTTCGGTCGGCTTTGACCAAATTCTAACCACTCTGCAGACTGTCTATTGGACTCTGGTGTATAGTAATGAATCCACGTTTCATAAATCGTGACAAATCTACGCAAAAACTCCGTTGGATTACGCTCGAACAAAGCTAAATTACGCTCTGAATCGTCAAGACGGTGGCTGCTTTTGATCAATTGTTAGAAAACGCGGCACCCATCGCGCAGAAAGCTTTTTCATGTCCAAATACTCGTGTAAAATGTGTCGCACCCGTTCTGTTGATATTTTGAGGATGTCAGCTATTTCACTAACTTTAACTCTCCGATCAGCCAAAACAATACGATGGATTCTTTTGATGTTTTCTTCAGTAACTGCTTCACTTGGACGTCCTGAACGTGGGGCATCATCGGTGCTTGTATTACCTCGTTTAAATTCAGCATGCCACTTCTTGACTGTTGTATACGACGGAGAAGATGTGCCATAACACTTATCCAGCCATTCTTTGCTTTGCACCGTATTTTTTCCCATTAAGAAACAATGTTTAATCAACACACGGAATTCATTATTTTCCATTTTTTACGAACAACAAAAACCTGCGTCACTCTATTGACAGTAATTCGAAAACTATGACACCAAATGCCAGGACATTTTGGCTGTAGACAAGTAAAGGGTGGTACTACTGAATGTTAACAAAAATTCTGAAGTAATGACGCCATCTCTATGTGAGGCCGCGGACTTTTCACCCCATGTAGTAGTATATTATTAACCAAGGGATATAATGGCGCGATTATAGTCGAGGTGAAGTGAATGAGACTATAATCAAGCTATTTATCCCTTGGTTAATACGATAGTTTATATCATTCGGGCATATAATTCGCCATTTGACTCGTGGCTTTTTTTTATTTCCTTTGAGATTTGACGTCATGATATCATAATCGGACTATAATGAAAATTATAGTCGAATTATAATAAAAATTATAGTCGAGTCGATCATAATTTGTCTATTTTATACCTCACAGTTTGTATGAAGCTCGACTATAATATGGTCATTATACCCCTACTTTCAGGTATAGAAATGGCTAATTATATGCCCGAATGATATAAAATATATTACAACACTAGGTGAAGGTGAATTGGATTATCGTTTGACTTCTATACTGCCGTGCAACGCATAGACATATTGCCATGAAAGAGAGAAAAGATTTTGGGTGGATTTATTCATCGTTGAACGGCAGTATAGGTATCGAGAGCGATCCACCCCTTTTATTATACGATATTTTCAGTCTCATTTCGTATGAAACTCGACTATAACGTGTCCATTACCCTTCTATTTCTAGAAGAATATACCGCAGAATATTATTAATTAATGTACATAAATTTCATTTTCATTCAAACTTTCAAACTCCAACTGTTTTCAGAATTCAGATATTTAAATTTCTGCAGTCACATGATTTGCGTTACACAAAAAACAATTGGCGTTGGATAAATTGGTAAATATTTAAGTTTCACGTACATATTTCAATAAAAACAAAATTTCATTACCGACACAGTATACCCTAAAGAAGATTTTCTTATATTGCATGTAAATACAGCTGTCGATTGATTTCAAATTATTGGCATATATTCCGTGCGTATTTCCTTAATTCGTATTGTGGCAAATATTTAACAAAAATGATAAAACAAAAAAAAAGTAAAAACAAGTTATTATCATAAATTTCAAAATTCGATCTATGATCTTAACACACTAAACTTGTTGTGTCAACCAAAAAAGACCTTGTTCAGAATATTTATTGAGCCTGGTTACTACGGAACGAATTATGACGAAGGTACATACCTAATTTGATTAATATTGCGATAAGAACAATTCATTGCTACGTCATTTGTTTCAACCTGCGTCTTACAGTTGTGAAAGAAAACAATTGAATTATCAAAAGCATTTGATGTTATTAATTTATACTGTTCAATGAAAAAATAACGCTCAGTAAGAATGTATTTTCATTCCTACTGTACACTAAAATATTAATGGAAACAACCAAAGTTGTCACAAAATGACAGAGGGGGAGTTTCCAGTTCAATAAAAAGTGATGATAATAGGAAGAGCTTCGAATTTTCGAATAGGCATTTTATTGCAGTGCAATATGTCTGCAAACAATATACAGTGGCGATGAGTTGCTGATTTTTTGTGGAAATTTTTCGCACAAATAAACGATATCTACCCGAGTCACTTTAAGTTGTTGATTTTTTTTTATTGCTGCTACACTAACCATGATAAATGGTTAAATGAACATATTTTTATCAGCGACTCGTCACCACTTCACAAAAGTTCCACCATTTGTAGTGAAAGTAAAAAAAGTAATTGGAATTTAGTCGCAATACAACCGCTGATAATTAAAGGCGATAAAAGTTATGAATGAATATTTGTTTTCTTCGTGGGGATTTACTTAGCAATTATGCAAACATGAATGAAGTGAATGCCATTCCATTGGTCGTTATTTAGTTCAAGACGAAGTGATATTTTGGGACGAAGAGCATCAGCATAGGGTCAATAATTTCAGATATCTCATTCTCTGTTTCTTTCTAAAATGATTTGGTCGCAACCTGCCAGTTTTTTGATACTTTATTGGAAGAACTGATTTGCATCTAGGTTGTGTTTGATGATCATCATCATCTGTGCCCTACTCCACAAAGTCCACAAAGTGTCGCCATCGAATTCGGTTCTGTGCGAGCGCCTTGACTTCACTCGATCCCTTGCTGGTTTTGCTCGCTTCGTCGACAACCGTTCGTTTCCACGTCTGCTTTGGTCGGCCTCTCCTTCGCTTTCCCTGAGGGTTCCAGTCTAGTGCGGTTTTCGCTATGTCGGCTACAGGTATGACCGATCCAATTCCATTTCCGACGTTTGATCAATGCGTTTATTCGTTCGCATTTGGTTATCCTCCACACCTTCGTGTTACTCATGGTTTCTGGCCAGCGTATTCTCAGTATGCGTCTGAGGCACTTATTGACGAAGACTTGTATTCTTTTCACGATGGTCAATGCCATTTTCAGGTTCCTTGTTAGCTGTGTCGAATTCCAAATGTTGTTGAGCGAAAAAAATGCTTGGCGCGCTTTCTGTATTCGGCTTTGTACGTCCAAGTCGGCTCCTCCGTCCTTTGACAAGAGGCTTCCAAGATAGCAGAAGCTCTCGACTTGGTTTATCGTTTCGCCTTCGATCATCAGAGTGTACGGTGCGGTTGTGTTAATGCGCATCAATTTCGTCTTCGTTACGTTTATCTTCAATCCAACTTGTCCGGCATACTTGACAAGCAATCGTAACGATTTTTGTATATCACGTGCAGTCTGTGCCATGAGGACTAGATCATCGGCGAAGTCAATATCTTCCAGACGTTCGGTAGGAGTCCACTGAATACCTCTGCCAGTACTCACTTTTCGCATAACCCAGTCCAGTACGAGTAGGAACAGGAGCGGGGATAGCACACATGACAATAACTTCATAAATTCTATTCGCTCCTCATTTTTGGACCCGTACGAAGTACAAAGGTCCAATACGTTTACTACAAATTCAGGGCTCCCAAACATCCAATATTTAAAAAATCGTCCGTCTCCACTTTTTTTCGAAATGGCTGCATCGATCACCCTGAACTTTTTTTTCGCTGAAAGGTACATACTACATGGGGTGAAAAGTCCGCGGCCTTGCAATGAAAGAACTAACTTTTACATATGAAATTAATTTTATTCTTCAACGTAGTCTCCCTGAAGGGAAATGCACTTAGTCCAACGGTCCTGCAACATTTGGATACCTTTGGTATAATAGGATTTCTCCAACCCTGCAAAATAGGCCTCTGTTTCGGATATCACCTCATCATTAGAGTAAAATCTTTTTCCCTGTAGCCATCTTTTTAAGTTTGGGAACAAATAGTAGTCGCTGGGGGCCAGATCTGGAGAGTAAGGTGGGTGGTGGAGTAATTCATAGCCCAAAGTCCAGTTTCACAGTTGCTTTTATGGATGAATGCGCTGGTGCATTGTCATGATGAAACAGGACCTTTTTCTTCTGCATATGCGGTCGTTTTCTCTTGATCTCGTTGTCGAGCTGTTCCAATAATGTGACATAGTACTCGCCAGTTATTGTTTTTCCTTTCTCCAAATAGTCGATAAATATTATGCCATGCGCATCCCAAAAAATCGTGGCCATAACCTTGCCTGCAGAACGCTGTGCCTTTGGGCGCTTCGGTCGGCTTTGACCAAATTCTAACCACTCTGCAGACTGTCTATTGGACTCTGGTGTATAGTAATGAATCCACGTTTCATCAATCGTGACAAATCTACGCAAAAACTCCGTTGGATTACGCTCGAACAAAGCTAAATTACGCTCTGAATCGTCAAGACGGTGCTGCTTTTGATCAATTGTTAGAAAACGCGGCACCCATCGCGCAGAAAGCTTTTTCATGTCCAAATACTCGTGTAAAATGTGTCGCACCCGTTCTGTTGATATTTTGAGGATGTCAGCTATTTCACTAACTTTAACTTTCCGATCAGCCAAAACAATACGATGGATTCTTTTGATGTTTTCTTCAGTAACTGCTTCACTTGGACGTCCTGAACGTGGGGCATCATCGGTGCTTGTATTACCTCGTTTAAATTCAGCATGCCACTTCTTGACCGTTGTATACGACGGAGAAGATGTGCCATAACACTTATCCAGCCATTCTTTGCTTTGCACCGTATTTTTTCCCATTAAGAAACAATGTTTAATCAACACACGGAATTCATTATTTTCCATTTTTTACGAACAACAAAAACCTGCGTCACTCTATTGACAGTAATTCGAAAACTATGACACCAAATGTCAGGAAATTTTGGCTGTAGACAAGTAAAGGGTGGTACTACTGAATGTTAACAAAAATTCTGAAGTAATGACGCCATCTCTATGTGAGGCCGCGGACTTTTCACCCCATGTAGTATGTCCCATGGTTCAAGTTCAAAGATGAGCAAACTCGATCGGGTAGTTTCGGAAATAAGGTGTCCAAAAACATGGTTTTTTGGGGGTAGGTGAAACTTTTTCTCAGATATCTCTAGAATTAAGGCAGTTAGAAAGCAACTTTCTGAGACAAAGCTGTAGAGAACTAAATTTTAGCGAACACGTGTTTCAGGGTTTTCCCCAGAAATGTCCCAATCCCGAGATTTAGGCACTTCTAGAATTGGAAGGAATGATCCATATATCAAGAACTATGATAGATAAAAAGTTGCTTTCAAAGGCAAAGTTGTAAAGAATCAAATTTTAGCGAACACGTGTTTCAGGGTTTTCCCCAGAAACGTCCCAATCCCCAGATTTAGCCACTTTTAGAGTTAGGAGGGATGAGTCATATCTCAAGAACTATGACAGATGGAAAGTTGCTTCCAATGGCAAAGTTGTAGAGAATTTAATTTTAGGAAAACGAGCTTCAGGGTTTTCCCCAGAAACGTCCCAATCCCAAGATTTAGCCACTTCTAGAATTGGTAGGGATGATTCATATATCAAGAAATATGACAGATAGAAAGTTGCTTCCAAAGGCAAAGTTGTAGAGAATTAAATGTTTTCGAACACGTGTTTCAGGGTTTTCCCGAAAAATGTCCCAATCTTGAGATTCAGCCACTTCTAGAACTCAGAAGGATAAGAACATTGGACAACGCGTGATTGGTGTCAGAGTTCAGAAAATGTACTTCGGGAGGGCTTTCGACATTACTTTGGGTAATTTCTGAGAGTCGTTTAAATTCTGATAGTTCTAAAAGTACTTGACTATGCATTCTGATGAGAATTATATTATGTTTGGTACATCGAAGATTTTCTCACGTGAAGGCTTTCCACTGGTCAAGGCTTTACGTACGGGTCTTTGCATATGTTTTCTAATTGAATTTGCCTTTCTATGCGTTACACTCGCACGATTTTAACTTTGGATGTTTCTTTTGTTTAGAACAAAAAAAAAAATATCCAAAGTAAAAATCGTGCGGGTGTAAGTCTTATATCTATATCCGAATGATCTTTCTTCTGGTTGAGGTTCAGGTTCTTTGACACTCCCAGCAGAAATTTTTCAGATTTATTCAGAGTAGTGATCTCTAAGTCACATGATGGAGGCGGTTCTCCATGACGCTTGCCATAAGTAACGATTCTCTGGTATTCTAGCGTGGCTAGACAATTGAATTGTACATTGCATATAGTCAATAAATAAAAAACCACACCATTTTCGTAGAAAAACTTGATAAGATCTTGAGCTACCTTTGCAGGCATGACTTTCAAAAGTTAGAGTAAGAAATCGTTGGAACTGCTTCCAATAGAGGGCGATTGTGAACGTTTCTGTTACGATTCGCTAGTCCCGGCAATACCTCTAACTGAGATGAATAGATATGATAACAAATCGTCCTTCATGTCCATCAACATAGTAAGTTGAATGACTTACCTGATGATTAGTGCCGATATGCCGAAATGTTGATCTCTTCTAATAATCTCCGTAACACAACTGTTCTAGATGTGTTAATGTCTGAGCGTCAAAATAATTCATAACATTATCAAGTAACGAAAAATGGTTTTATGTTTAAGAAATTTTTCAATTCTCAGTGAAAGTTTTTCATGTGAAATGCTATTTTACGGACAGTATGATAAAGTCATAATAATGAAAAAATCCAAAGATAAAGGTCGCATATAGCATGGTGAATTTGTAGTGATTTATAAGAAAAACGAATGCTGACGCCCTTTGCTAAACCATTTGCAATATCAAATTGAACAAAAGACGTAAATAAACAAAGATGTAAACGCAAAAAATATGTTGCATCGCAACAAATTTGTGATAAAAATGCGCAACAAACAGCAGGTGGTACAAACATGACAGTGGACAGAAGTGAGATTTGCGTCACATCTCCCTAATTTTGTAGTTCTTTCGATTAAATTACAAAAAAGCACTGAATGAAACGTTACGCCTCTTTTTTGTCTATGTTGTAGCAATTACCAGCTGAAAAACTGCTGAAATTTCGAAAGTATCAGCCATTTACTTTGATAATTGTTGCATTAACTACAAAGTTTAGATTGCCGTTTTTGTTTATTTTAAGTTCAGATTGACATTTTTGTTTGTTTAAATGTTTCATGTTTGAAGAAAATGTCCTGATGTGTAAACAGTGTGAGTTGCAGAGTATGCAAGTTTATTACGACCACAATATGTTTGCTACAAAAGAAATATCATTTCCGACAACTCGAATGAATATGGTTTTCTAACTAAAAATAAACAAAAATTTTTTTTTTGTGTTTACGAAATTACTTTGCGATTGCGTCAAATGATTATTTGATTTGCATAGGAACGAAATATTCAATTTTTTTTGTAAAAAATGTCGATTGTGATGAAAAAATTCAGCCGCAAAAAAAAACTTCCTGTCTCATTGTTATTGGAAGATGATAAACGCAGTTTCCTATTATACAAACTACGTAAATTTACCGAGAAAACAATCATGGAAATTGAGTTGTTACATAAATAATTCAACGGAAAATGCATCTCTTTCCCTCTCTCTCTGTGGATGCGAAGTGATGAAGTGCTATAATTTCTATGAAGTCAACTATTTTTAGACCGAAACATAAGGTGGCTTTTTTTTCAATTACACCAAAATAGCATTCAAAGTTGAAAGAACTAAAAATAAATCTTTGATGGAATTCTAAATTTAATCGAACCAAAATAAACTAAAAATGTTAAGTGAGTTTTAATGTCAAGCAATAACTCTTTCACTTCGTATATGAAAATGATAAGAAAACCCGTTTAAAAAGTGTTTCTGTTTCTTGAATTGATTAAAAATTTCGAAAACTAATGTTAAGTGAAAATGGAGCAAAAGATTAAAAGTTAAAACAACGCAAAATGCAATTTTTAGTTCCCAAGTAAATGTGAAAATGAATCAAGAGAAATAAACATAGCATTAAAATAAAAAATCATTCGTAAATTACAGTTGCACAATTTCACAGTTAAAAACCGCAGGTATTGATGGAAATCTTAACGTAAAAATAACGTGTAGTTGTTGTACTTACATTCGACTGAGTTATCCGACATAAAAAAAAATAATAAACTTTTCCGATTTGAATAACAAGCCCACTGGATGTTATCAATTTCTTTTCACAGAATCTGTTTGCTTCAATTTTTCAAATAATTTTGTAACTGAAACTTTTCTTTTAGATTTTCTTGAATGAACAATATCTCGCAATGAATTGAATTTGAAGACAAGTTGCAAGTGCAAGCCCAGAACTTATACTGACTCGCACAGAGATGTTAACGCTAATTTATAAACTCTTAAAGCACTGAGATCAGGTGTGAGTGAGAATGGGGGGTATTCGAATGGTTTCGTATGCCTTTTCGTTGTGTGTATTGCGTCGCGTCGTGTGGGGAACACTGTGGTAATGTTTATCGTTATTTAATAACTGAGCCGCTCATCGACTGTGTATATACATATTTTAACGATAAGGAAAATGAAAAGAAAAGCGTCACTTTTATTGTTTTGTGTGTTAATAATAAATTGTTAGAATTTTCGATTAAAAATGAGTTTTTGATGGCCGTAATGTTTTTTTCGATTTAAAAATATGTTTTTAAGTTATTAGGAAGCAGTCGTCATTTATAATAATTTGAAAATATATTTTGCGAGATGTGAATCTGAGAATACGAAGAAAACATTGAGAAAAAGTTAGCATGTGCAAACATACAAATACCGGATGGATGGAACTACCGGTAAATTCGATATTTTTAGCTTGAATTTTAGACCGAGAAATGTTTCAAATGCAGAAAAATGCGTCGCTAAAACAAAGTAAAGTTATCATGTTAAAGTAGATAGGAAGCAGGTAGGAAACCGGACGTTACCATTCTTGTTTTAACTGCTTCTTATGTGAATGTGCAAATATGGATTGATGCATTTCATATATGCATCACATCAGTAATGATGTAATGCGATAAAACTGAAAATCATCTTGTAATTCCATATTCGAACTTTTCATTTGACTTGTGAGAAGTCTGCGACGTAAGCCCAAGGCGAATGTAATTCAAACATATGGAAGGATACAATTTCAATCAAAATACGGAGATTGTCTAAAATGTTCGAAATTTATTTCAATGTACTGACGATGTACTAAAGCATGGCTTTCAGACTTCGACTCTGACCTTTTTCTTATGCCTGCACTTTTCAGGAACAGTTTCCCAAAAATTCTGAACTTTTTAGCGAAATCTCAGATTGTTTCAAAAGAATTGAGTAAAGAATTAGTTTAATGTTAGCCCGTATTCAGCTATGAAAACATGGATGGCGCCACTAGAGAAAAGGGACTGATTTTATTGACTCTATGTTGAGCTATGATTCAGCTATGAAAATAACAAATGTGTCACTTCTTGAGGTTCAAGGACAAAACATGATCAATATATCGAGAAATTCTTTGAAATGTGTCTATTCAATTGAGAAACTCACAAATTTAAAAGAATTTCAAGAGCGTGTCAGATATTTTGACAGTTCTATGTTTTGCGATGTTTTTTCCTTGCATATTTCTTAGGCAGTGATCATCAATTTTAAATTCCCAAACATCTGCTGTTTGCATAACACATCCCTTTATAGATTCTGTGAATCAGAATACATAATTATTGAGCCTTAGCGCCAAAATTTGATCTGAAAAAACATCGCAAAGACTCGGCCTTAGAAATATGCAATGAAAAAACATCGCAAAACATAGAACTGTCAAAATATCTGACACGCAAGGGCACGTCGCAAAAATGTAAACTGTCAAATTTGCGATGTTTTTTGGAACATAATCCTGCGTAAACAACAAATTTTTCAAAATTATAGCTCATGTTCCGTGAGTGGATGAATCGTACGAAAATAATAGATGAATCAGAATTCAAAAAGTTTAAGTATGAAGGTACAAATTTGCTCTGAAATAACATCGCAAATGAACTTGGAATGCGATGATTTTTCAGAGCACCTTTCGACCTTTTATTCGTGTAAGAGTCATCCTCTCACAGTACGTGAGCTTTAAATTTGAAAAATTTGTTGTTCACGCAGGATTCTGTTTTAAGAAACATCGCACGTTTGACAGCTCACATTTTTGCGACGTACTCTTAAGAGCACATTGCAAAAATATGAACTATCAAATTTGCGATGTTTTTTTAAAACAGTATCCTCGATAAATAACAAATTATTGAAAGTGATAGCTCCTGTACTGCGAGAGGATGACTGTTACACGAATAAAAGATGAATCACAATTCAAACATTTTGAGTACGATGGTCAAAAGTTGCTCTTAAGAGAGTGTCAGATATTTTATGCAGTTCTATGTTTTGCGATGTTTTTCATTGCATATTTCTAAGGCATTGATCATCAATTTTAAATTCCGAAACATCTACTGTTACACATCCCTTTATAGATTCTCTGAATCAGAATATATATAATTATTGAGTCTTAGTATCAAAATTTGATCTGAAAAAAACATCGCAAAGTACTCGACTGCATAATACAATGCGATGTTTTTTCAGATCAAATTTTGACACTTAGACCCAATAATTATACATTCTGATTCATAGAATCTATAAAGGGATGTGTTATGCAAACAGTAGATGTTTTGGAATTTAAAATTAATGATCATTGTCTTAGAAATATGCAATGAAAAAACATCGCAAAATATAAAACTTTCAAAATATCTGACACGCTCTTAAAAATCATCGCATTCCAAGTTCATTTACGATGTTATTTCAGAGCAAATTTATATTATGTTTATGCTAAAACTTTTTGAATTTTGATTTATCTATTCTTTGCATAAGAGTCATAGGAGTCATCCTCTCCTCCTGATGATAAACACGGTTTGTCGAAAGCTTGACAATAAAAAATTTTAAAAAATTTAAACCACAAATCCAATTATTTCAATAATTTTGTATAATTTGTTATTTACGCACGATTCTGTTCTACAAAAACATCGCAAACTTGACAACTCGTTGCTTTTTTTGTGAACATTCCTTTTTGTGTATATTTTCTTCACTGCGATTGTTTTTGTACAATTTGTATACAAATAACCACAATTTATTGTACAAACTCATAAAACTTATGTTCAAAATAACAATTTTTGTGTACAAAAACATTTTTTTGTACAAAAACAAATTATTTTGCACAACGCGGCACCAGGCTCTGCCTTTTCAACATAGAGTGCAGCAGTAACCTGGTGTCAAATTGAAATTTATATGACATTAATATTCTTTACTGCCGTTGCAATTACTTTAAGAGTACGTTTCAAAAACGAGAAGTCTCAAATTTGCGATGTTTTTAAGTACTAAATCCTGCGTAAAAAACCAATTATACAAAATTATAGATCCAGTACTGTGAAAGGATGACACGAATAATAGATGAATCAGAATTCAAAAAGTTTTAATATGAAGATTGAAAGTTGCTCTGAAGAATCATCGCATTCCAAGTTTGTTTGCGATGTTATTTCAAAGAAAATTTGTACCTTCTTATAGTAAAGCTTTTCGAATTCTTATTCATCTTTTATTTAAGTAGGAGTCGTCCGCTCACAGTACATAAGTTATAATTTTGAATAATTTGTTATTTACGCAGGATTTTGTTCTAAAAAACATCGCAAATTTGACAGCTCACATTTTCGCGATGTGCTCTTAACAGATTTTCGGCACCAGGCTGCCTTCTATAAGGTTTCATCATCCAACATTGTCAAAGGAATTTTTTGGTACCGGGTTGCCCTCCCGAATCGACCAAATAATTTTAACTGACTGCCAACTTTGTATTCAATTTGCCGCCACAGTCTCATTCTGTCTTTTCTCACCCCTATTTTTTTAAACAAATGTTTGAACTTGGACTCGTGCTCACATCAATTCTATATATTTGAATATTTTTAGCATAACAAACAAAATGTGCGAATTGCGGCGTCTCTTATAGAAAGGTTAGTCTACTTTCCGACAAAATCTAAAAATAAACTAATGTTTATTCGTTCAATTAGAATCCGATTAGACGCTTCATATTTACGCGTACGAAGCTGGGTGACATTCACGATGCACTTTTATTTTCGAGTCTATTCTCCAACTAGTAAATATTTTGCTCAAATTAATTGAGTGATAATTTAAAATCGTTGTTGTTGATATGAATTGAAACAAACAATAAATCTTTCCATTTTTTTCTATACTTTTTTGAGTGACGTTTACAGAATTACGAAATTGCTATTTTACGATATTGTTGGCCGACCATCCGGTTGTTATAATTTTCTCAATGAAAAAATCCTAAAAATATTTTTATATGTTCAAAATATCTCTAGAAAAACGTTAAGGGGAAGTGTGACGCACCTTTTGCTTAGAAAGTTATTGTACGGTGTGGGCTTATGTCAAAGTATAGTATACAACAGGACGAAAAATGCTATTCCTGTCAGCTGATCTGGCTCCCCTTCAAAATCCGGAGGCACAAAATCTAGAAGTGGCAAAATCCGGACGAAAATTTCGGAGGCACCAAAATCCGGAGGAATCAAAATCCAGATTAGCGTCCGGATTTTGTAACCTCCGGAATTTGTAGTCTCCGGATTTTCAGTAATTCTAAAAGTAGTAAATTTCCATGTTGTAGTAATAACAATTTTTGTTCGGTAAATTCTTTTAGTACACTGAAAACTCACAATGGTGATATGCTGCATATTTAGTTACTAGACCCTCTTTAAATGTATAATGCTTACGTATTGTATAATATAGTTGTGGGCTGTATAATTATACAACATGTATGTAAATTATACAGAATGAGGGTATGTTATACAAGTGTGTTGTATAATTATACAGCCAACAACTAATGTATTATACAATACGCAAGCACATTTAAAGAGGGTTTAAGATGCAGCATATCATCCATATCATCATTGCGAGTTTTCTGTCTGAGGGCTTGAAAAGTTTTCCCTACTGATCATGCTACTTACCAGGCCAAGTCACTTATTTTTTTGCTCAAACTTTTGAGTCGTCACGACTTTCAGTTTTCATATTGAAATTTCAACATTTGTTCTACCAAAACATCATTAAAGATAGTTAATAAATCTTTGAAAAACTCAGGTAGTTAGAGAATTTTATTGGTAATTCAAGATCGTTTTGAAATCGGAGACCGACTCACACGGATTCTGGTGTGACAATGTATTTCACTTAAAAAATTTAAAAGTGAACAAAAACGGAAATAAACGCAAAAATTATCACTTAAAATGTTTGTTATACATTTCACAATGGTTTTTCGAATCAAATTGATAAACTTTGTAGCTACTAGCTTTCGGGTTACCGCAATGATTTGAGCGTTCTTTGGTCAAATATTTTGTTGATGCTGTCCAAAGTTGAAGTTCACCTAAAGGAAGCTTTATTTTGCAAGAAATGGTGTGATAACTGTCAAAGTGACACTCTGACATTTGTTTTGTCAAAAAAATTACTCTACCGTTAATTTCTTATACCATGTCAATGGTTTTTAGGTAGCGGTAGTTACTTTATGGTTATGATCTGGCTGTCTGCCTGTCTGTGACAGTTACAGTTGTCATTTTGATAGCTGTCACACCATTTCTTGCAAAATACAGCTTCCTCCAACTTTGGACAGCATCAACAAAATATTTGACCAAAGAACGCTCAAATTATAGCGGCAACCCAAGCCTCCGGATTTTTCATCCGGATTTTGACGCCTCTGGATTTTGTGTCTTCGGATTCTGTAGCGACACCAGCTGATCCACTTTATCATGAAATTTCGTATGCTTTGGGGTAGAATTTTTTTTATTAAAAATTCTTTAAGAATCACGCGAAATCCGTTGTGGATAGAAAAATATTCTTTTTTATAAAAGTTCCACGAAAATTCTTATCAAACGAAAAAAGCGGTATTTAATCTTTACAAAGCCTAGTTCGAAGCTCGGAGCGGTGACGAACATCGATTATATAATAGAAATTCTGAATCCGCATGGATAGCGCCACTAGAGAAAAGGGAATATTTCTATGTATTCATTCCAGGGCCTATTTTTGAAATTTTTTTTTTCAAATTTTCTCGAATTTTCTCAAATTTTCACGAATTTTATTTTAATGAAAAATACGTTCAAACAAGTTAATATTAGCGTAGAACTAATAAGAATCGACGTAAAGTGTATTCTGAACCATATTAGAGGTCGTGCAGATGAAAAAAATCACAAGAAACCAAGCATGAATGGATGACTGAAAATTCAGCCCTTATTACTTATATTAATAATTCTTGGATGCCCGAAAACACCTAACATAGGTCGTTTGAACAATTTTTCGAGTAAAAAACATCAATAATGCTCCAAAATTTTTATAAATTTTCAGAAAAACTTTTAGAAGTTTTAAGCAAATTTGAGAAAATTTTCTTAAATTTTCTCAAATTTTCTGAAATTTTCACAAATTTTCTCAAATTTTCACATATTTTCTCAAATTTTCTCAAAAAATTTCTCAAAAATAGGCCTGATTCATTCAGCTATAATAATAACATAGGTGTCACTAAGTGAAGTTCGGGGACATTGAGCTGTAATCGACCTTTATAAAATTCTTTATATGTCTCCCTAGGAGTAAGTCAAGGAGACTCAATTAAATCAGATTTAGAAGTTAGGGGACTTTCACTGAGTGAACAAACCATCTCCTTGGCAGGGGATAAGAGGATATGGAGGAGGGTGGTCCAAGATCACCCGGTTGTGGCGTAAAGACCCCACACCGAAAGGTATAAACGGTCTATAAAGTTTGATAATGATGATGATATTTCGTCAATTTTGAGGTTTAGAAGGTTTAGAGAATCGTTTTTAAAGGTAACATTTAAGAATAGATTGTAGTTTTGAGTGACTCCAATTATTCATGCTGAATACGGTCTCTGGTGATGCCATCATTGTTTTTGTAGCTCGATACACAGAAGCGTTTGACTTATTCCAAAATTATTTTGGGACTTGCATCACGACTGCCTGCTACCGCTACAAACATGATACAATAGTTCTTTTCATAAAAAAAATACTACAATTTACTACAATAGCTGATATATTAACTTGCTTGTATTGACTGGTGTATTATAGAAATGTATTTTTGGAAAATTGACGATTCATTTTTCGAGAAAATTATGTGGACAAGGTTAATGGATTTTATATAATTATCCTAAACGCCCGAACGATGAAATTGGTGAAGTATATTATGTTTACAGGCATCACATGACTGTGAAAAATGCTCATCATTTGTCTTGTTCAATCCAAACAATTTTCAAGATAAAACGTAACGCATAAAAGAAGTTAACGTTATTTTGTGGAATCATCTGCTACACTCATTTCATATTCAGGTAACGGATTTCAAAACGGACGGACTCATATTATGTTATAAGTTAAAAATAACTTTTTTTTAGAGAAAAGATTGTTTGCATTTGAGTTATTGTTAAACAAAAAGCTCTCATTTAGCAGAAGATTACGAAAATTCAAGATCACTAAGAGTGGTTTTCAAAACTGCGGAGCGGAAGACTGAAAAAATTGTTTATTGCAAACGGTTTGACCTTGCGTGAAAGTAAATATTTGATGACTATGTTTGTATTAAAATAATAGAAAGGATCTTATGTCGCGTGTATTTTAATTTATCTAATATTTGAGGAATAAATGTTTGTTGTTATTACACATTTTTAAACAAATTTGCTCTGGCAATTAAATTTAAAATTCTTAATAGAATTGTTAAATAGTTTGCTTCAAGTAAACACATCATCGCATCATTTCACATTGAGATCACATAAAGTCTACTAAGTGGAAATGAAATAGTGAATTACTACACGTAAGTTATAGGCTGAAAAAAACATGCTTGCAAATGCATTCCAAACAAAATGAAAGTAGTAAATAAAAGTTTAAGATAAAGGATAAGGAAAAGACTGGAGTTCTTGCTACCATTATCCATTTTGTCCATTAGGACGGCAATTTAATATTTTCAAATCGACTGAGCCTTAGTGGTAATAGGAAATGAGATCCCATAAGAAACAACTTAAAATGTAGATGTGACGCAAGTCTTTTGTCGTCAACTTGTGAAAGTTGTGATATTAGTGGAGGTAATAGGACGCTTTTGAAGGAGAGTTACGTTTCATTAAGAAATTTTGGGAATCGAAGGTACGAAGATGCAAGAAGCGGACGTGTACAGCCTCATTAATAGTCTCTTACCAATAGCTTTATTGAAATGAGCGACAGTTGATAAAGATGACTTGGTTCAAACGTAGAAAATCCTTTTGCACTCAAAAGAAAATCAATCGAAAGGTGACGACCCCTCAGACGTTGGTAACTATAGGCCCACATCGCTGCTGCAGTCCCTTTCGAAGCTTTTAGAAAAGATATTGGCCTGTGTGGACCCGCGTATGATCTCTTGGAGAGCTATTTAACGAAGAGGAAGCAATTCGTTAGTGTTGACGGATCCGTTCTGAACGTTAAATGCGGAGTGCCTCAAGGCTCTAAGCTTTCATCTCTGCTGTTCGTAATATTTCTGTACGATTTGTTTAGTAGTGACTTTGGAGGAAATGTGTACCTCTATGCTGATGACACCACTTTTCCGTATGCTACGCCTTGCGTAATAAACATGGCTTAAAGTCGAGAGATTCCGTAAAGCGTTACTTTGACTCATCAATTTTACCTATTGACTATTTTAATCTGTACCAAACAGTAACATTGATCTTTTCGCTCAACAACGATTTGATTAAGCATGATATGTTCATTTAAGTGAACTCAGATATGCACGGGTACTTCACGAGAAAAAGTGGTCTCCTTCACCCTTCCTTCTCACGTACTCAGTTTGGACAACACGCGATCATGGTTTTCGCTTTTTTAACGAACTGCCTGAAACCCTTCATTCCGTTAGCAATCTAGTCACTTTCAAGAGGCAAAAGGAGTATTTAATGAATAGATTTCAGGAATCACTGAGCTATCATGTCTCCTGTTAACTTCATCGCTTATTGATGTAGTTAAGTCGGATCCAAGCAGGACTTAGTATCCTTGTTTGGACTCGATCAACAGGTGTGTTACTTCTTGGAGCGATCGGGGTTCTCGGACGGTCAGCTTGTCGGCGCGGGGTTTTCGATTGGGCCGATGTTGTGTCCGTCTGGAGGGAGTTGTGTCACCGTTTAGGGTGATACATCTCCCTTCGGATGGCTGCGGGATCAGCTTCGTCGGGGGACTTGTGTCGATGAGTGGATCGTCTGAGGGTTTTGGTCCTTTGGGGGGGGGGGGGTCTCTCACCGGTTGTTGTTTTATTGATTTATCGATTTTCAATTACATTTTCTTTTTTCGATTTAATTTGATTTAATCTGGGCTGCGAAGCATAATTTGTACGTTTCTATTAGATTTATAAGATTTATGTACACAACATGTACGGGCTTTGAGCCTACATTGTATTGAAAACCATTAATAAATAAATAAAAGATTGCAAGAAAATCCTTCGAAATCAAAGTAAAACCTTGAAAATCAAATGAAAATCCCAAAAAATCGTCTAGAAGTGCTGAAAATATCTAAGAAATTGACCAAGAAAATCCTTGAAAATCTAAGAAAACGATGGGAAATCATTGGAACTCAAAAACAATCCTTTGAGGACTTTCTTTAGAAATCGGAAATTTTTGCGAAAAGAGTTGGTTCCCGTCAAATCAAGGTTTCACCGAAGGCCAAAAATTTGGAAATCCTAACTCGTGTGTTTTTTAGACCCGTACGAAGTTCTTCGAAAAGGTGTCTTTTGCGTTTACCACGACGTTTGTAACTACCCGAATTTCGACCTGGGAGTAGGGGGAACATCGATCTTGGTCTTTAGATGACGAATCAGCAATAAAAAAAATCTCCGTCCGTCCGTCTGTCACCGTAATAACTCGAGTAAAACTCAACCAATTTTTGAAAACTTCTTTTCCATGAAAGGAAAGGAAGGATTCAATCTGGGCACTGTCAGCTAAAGGACCGCCGAGCTAGGGCTATTTAAGTGGTTTTTGGTCTTTTGACATAACTCGAGTAAATCTTTTCCGGTTTTAATAATTTTTTTTTTCGTTTGAAAGGTCTGGGCATACCTGACAATTTATGCAAGGAACTTTTGTGATTTTGAGGTTTGGACTCAGCCAGGGCCCTAGAACTGAGTCTTTACTAGGGCCCAACGTGTTTTTACATAAATTGAGTGAATCTTATTCGATTTTCAAATTTTTTTTTGGGTGAAAGATAATCGAAAAATTAATTACGCGATTGAGTTTGGGCAAAATCGGTCGAAAAAGTTGTCAAAAACATGGTTTTTTGAAAATCGGTGAATTAACACGGAAATCCATCTTCAAGGTTTAATGAAAGAAATGGACTTCCAGAAATCACGAACAAAAATTAGTGATCCGAGCTGTAGAGTCTTTAGTGCTGGCCCAACTCACGCTACTACACTACACGAAATTTGGTGGTTTTTCGAATGATGAAGTTTTCTGTGCAATTTTGTAGAGAAAAAAATAGCCAAACTTTTTTCGTCGAAGTATGGGTCCGAGGTAACAACTCGATAGCGTAGTGGTTAACAGGTCTGCTTGCTACTATGAGATCGAAAGGTTCGAAACTCAACCGCAGACGGATTTGTTCCGATTGTTAGATTTGTAAACAAAACAAAGCTGATTGAATCGGTTCAAATGATGTGAAGTCGAGTGTAGGGCTATGAGGTGAATTTCGGATGAATAAAAACTTGAGAATCATAGAAATAGGGAATACTGCGATATTACAAATAGTGGGTCATTCTTATTGTGCATATGCATATCTGTACATATACGATCTAATAAAAAGAACAAGAAGATGAGGACGTAAAAATTCTCCCTTTCCCCACCGATTCATTTCCTGTCAGTACACTGTCACCACATTTGACGAAACTGAAAGCAAACATTTAGTGCTTGGTGAATGCCTTGCGAAATTTACTTTACACAGACATGATAGACACAACTAGCCGCCCACTGATGCGATGAAAATTATTGAATTGAATCCGATGTGTTTCGTTCGAATTTTTTCGTATGTTTGTTATCTTGGGTCAGTTCGTTAGAAAAATGATGAGTTATCAGAGTCACAGCAGTAACACCACGCTATTCGCAATATCACGTGCAAAGCGAAACAGTTGACATGAATGAAGATAGTATAGTAGGTGCGTCTTACGAACTGCTATCAATAAATCCAGTTACTTTATTGAGATAAAAATTATCAAACATGGAGTAGGTTATTCACTTAGCTTTAAATATAGATGATCGAATGTACTGCACAGGCCGAGTCAAACACAAAGCCTATTCGAAACAAATAAGCTGCTAAAACTAGCAGTGTAACTATAATATTTTCAAATGCCTTGGTTTTTATGTATCTACTGTTGAAATTCCAGAAGTCCACATTGTTAAGAACAAGCCTTGCACAAACATTGAGTTAACATTTTTTTGTTGAAAGTAAATTGTTTTTTAAATGTAAAATAAAATCCAAGATATTTTGTCTCTGTCAAGCGTTTCAATAACAATGTTATCTGCTTAAGTGTTGAATGTAGAGGAGATGAAATTGTAAAAATTGGTGATAATAAAGGCATTTTCAGACATTTTTTTAAGAAATAGTTTCAATGTTTGCTCTTTTTGCTAAATTAGCAAAAAGTGTCCAATATGAACACAACATAATACGTGCACGGCGTTCGTAATACGTGCATGGTGGAAAAAATACGTCGGCGGCGTATATTATAAACACCATTCCTACGTGGCTTGTAGATATTTTCCTCAGTGCAGTGCTTCTCATAGGGGCGAAACTAGTAGGGGTAAAATTACATCGGCAACTCCCGACAATTCCACCGGTAAGCCGTACGATGGCGCTGCACTCAACTTTACATGACTTGAACCGATTCGAACAATTCCATCTGCAGTTGAGTTTCGAATTAGCACACCCAATCCATCTACGAAAACGTCAAAATGAAGAAACAATCACGCTGGCTTCGGTTAACAGATGCATTCCAGGTTCTGAGAGATGTGTTGGGGTCATTCATAAAGGATGTCACGCTTGCTATAAACTCCACAAAGTCCATATCTCCTAACTGGTCAGAGATTTGGGGGGTAGCCAAAGTTCTATAAACAGAATTTGCTGTCCTGACTGAGTTATTACCTTTTTATGGATACTCATTTTTTATAGCAAACGTGACATCCTTTATGAATGACCCCTATGGATAAGTTTGTTGTTTGAAAGAGGTTGAGGAGGGAGATTAGAAGGGAATGGCACCGAAGAATAGGCCATTTGCAAGTCCACAAAGTAGCGTTCGTACAAGCAAGCAGGAGCCCACAACCCTGCACTGGTGTAAAAAATTACTCTTTACGTTACAGTTTAGTGGACAAATTAATATTTAATTATTGGAAAACCAATAAAGTTGAGATCTACTTCGGCAGTTATTTCTTAATTGTCTGGCATTTAGAAAGTGAGATCCTGTTGATTTATATCCGATTTTATGAAGATTTAGCGTCTGTTTTATAGAACTATAATTGAGCGTTCACTCTAAAGTTGGAGTGTACAGAATATTGGGACATAGAGAATGCATGCCACCCCACTTTTAGAGCGAATCAGTCAATATATGGGCCATTACACTCAAAAGTTGAAAATAAAAAAGTAGATGACCTGCAGTTAAACCGTTCGTCTGGCAATGTCTTTTTGTATGAGAGACTTATAGATAAAGTTTTTCCTGAAAAATGTTTCATACATCACAACTCTCACACTTTTGTACGCTTCAGGAGATTGACACGGTTCCCAGGTCATATACAAAAATTGCCCATATCACAGTTCTCAAAATAAATTACATTTTTTAAGCTTGGAATTTAAGGGTCGTGCACATATGACGGCACACTTGCTATAAAATCCAAAAAGGCCATAACTGCAAACTGGTTAGAGATTTCGCTCCGGCTACCCCCAAAACACACCCCCTATTTGGGGGGGGGGGGGTAGCCAGAGTTCTATAAACAAAATTTGCTGTTCTGACTGAGGTATGACCCTTTTATGGTTATACTAATTTTTTATAGCAAGTGTGACGTCATATGTGCAGGAGCCCTTAATTGTAATCAATTTTAGAAAAAATTCTTATTTAAATTACGAAATTACACGTCTTTGACCTTGCAACAACAGTTGGAGCTCCCGGTATATTTGGGGCTTCTTTTCACTTGTTTTTGTTTTCGTGAAAAATACAATTTGAATATTTGCTTTACATTTTTTCCACTCCTATATTGAATCGGTGCTAATTATTCACACGTGTTTTGATCGGGACAATGTGTGACTAGAACATCGTTCTGATTTATTCAAATTAATGCAATGAACAAACACGCAAAAAAATACTTTTACTGTTTTTACTTAATTTTTTGAACTTTGAACCTGTTAAATTTTGTAGATTTTTCTATCCATCCGAGTATTACAGACAGACACCTTCAAATTATAAGACTAATCACTACCTCATATTAACATTGAAATCCTAGCTTTGCTGTTGGTTGAAAAATGAGTATTGTGCAATGAATATGTTTTTTGCTACGAGTTAAAGATTATGATAGTCGATACAGCTGGATCCTCTATTCACAATCGCATCGCTAAGAATTGTTAATTAATAATCAACAACTCGCAAAATTATTTTGGAAAGAACTTTATCGGTAGCTGATAATGAAATGACGATGTTATTTCGTCGACTCTTGAATTGCCGTTAAAAAAGGAATTTCCCATTTATCAATCATCAATTGCCTAATAGAATTTCGAAAAAAATACCTCACCCAACCTGTACTTACACACACGTTTCTCTGAGTTTCAGAGGTAATGGCTAAATAAGTAGTGTTTCAACATTTTTGAAGAATTTGAGAGAGAATGGTACAGATATGCCGAACCGTTTTTCAACATTCTTTTTGCACATAAAAAATAGTGGAAAAAGGGAGCTCATGTTTAGGTCATGGGGCATTTGGGTTGAGAGATATCTTAAGTAGCCATTTTTCTTGATTATACCGCTATAATCAAGAAAAATGGCTACTTCAGCCAAATGGCTACTTCATCCAAACGGCTCAACCGATCAGCCTAAAACTTTTTTCCCTGAAAGGTACATGCCTCCCATGATTCAAGTTCGAAGATTAGCAAAATCGGTCAAGTAGTTTCAGAGATGTGGTCGAAGAAGTGGAGGTCGGACATGGATTATCGAGAGTCGGTAAAACTTTTTCGCGAATATCTCAGCAAGAATAACACCGAAATTGATTATTTTCCCAGATAACACATATCACACTTTTTAATGTGGGCACTGAATGTACATTAAATGTGCGAAATTCAATGTTGTTGATAATATGTACATAAAATGTACAAAAAATGTGCCTGTACATAAAAAGCACATTTTTTGTGCTATTAAAACTCGAAATTATTGCACTAGATCACAAGTACATTTTTCGCACATTTTATGTGCGTGATAAGGTGTATACTATTCCTATCACATTGAATGTACCAAAAATGTGCTTGTGATGTAGTACATTTTTCGATGTAAATAAAAGGCACATTTTTTGTGCTACAAAGATCACAACTACATTTTTTGAACATTTTATGTGCGTGATTAGGTGTACACTATTCCCAACACATTTAATGTACCAAAAATGTGCTTGTGAAGTAGTACATTTTTCGATGTAAATAAAAGGCACATTTTTTGTGCTATTAAAACTCGAAATTATTGCACGAGATCACAAATACATTTTTAGATTATGTGCTTCGAAAAATGTTCATCTTTTTTTTTGTATATTTTTAGTCCGTTAATGGATATCACGACTGCTTTTGGCTGGGTAACATATCGAATTTTAAAAAAAAAATGTGCTCAAAGAAAAACGTGGAATAGATTTTTTATTGTTTCGCATAAAGTCAATTTCAAATAACAATTAAACAATGAAGATGATACAATAATTTGAATGCAGCATCAACGTGTGCAGGGATATAAAACGTTTTTGTAAATGTACAACCGCTACAGTGTGTTCGATCAAATAAATTTAAATAACACTCTGTGGAGTTTGTTTAATTTTCATTTGCTAGCATATCTTCCAAAACTTTTTCTCCCAGGAAGATGCGGGAAATTGACATTATATAGCGTTTAGCATGGCTACATTAATTGCTGTCCATTTATTTACAATCCGTCCGACCAAACACTGATCACCCCCTTACACCAAACACGTGAAGTACAATTTCGTTTGGCAGATGAGATGGTTTAAATTCTTGGAAATTCCAAGTTTGGACTAAAAGGTCCATTGACTTATTGATTTCGTAATGTTCCTCATCCAAAGACATAAAAAAGTACGACGACAGTAACTGAATTGCTCATTGTTGTCAAATTATACGATCCACATACTTGCAACATCAGAATCAATAACGAACCTTTCCTAGTTATAACTTTTATTTTTTATCACAGAAGCAGCGAAAGTTCGTACTTTCGCCCCTCAAATCGGGGCTGAAAGTAAAAAAATGCATCCCACGGGGTGAAAGTAAAAGAAGGAAGTCAAGAGAACGAAAATATTACAAATGAACAACTTTCGTTCCTCTCTAACGTCAACCAACGACTAAAATTTGCGTTCACTTGACAGAAAGATCGTTGCCATCACACAAGATGAAGTGGTTTTGATTTTGAGCGGCACAATTTGGCACAATTGGTAAAGCAGTCGACTCATAATCCAGAGCGTCTTGGGTTGAAGCCTCGTAAATGGCAGAAATTTTTCTAATAAAAAAAAATGAGAGCTTGGCATAAAAAAATGTAGATGGAGGACGTAGCGATCATCAGAATATGAAAAACCGAAATAGAAAAGTCGGAGAACTAAATTAAATTTTCCTTTCTTTTCTTACATTACATGTACATGTACAAAAAGTACATTAAAGGTACATTAGTTGTGTATTCAAAGTGTTTTAAATGTACATTGGATGTACATGTAATTCACATTTAATGTATATTGAATGCACTTCACGTTCCAAAGAAAAGATGTAACGGTAAGGGCACTTTTCAATATACATTAAATGTCTTGGAACTGGAGCACATTAAATGGGATCAGCACATTTTCCGATGGCACTTTATGTACATTTCGTGGGGTCAATTGTTATCTGGGTTTGGTGTCAAATGAAAGTATTTGATCTCATAAAAATGGAAAAATCATTTTAGTAGAAATCGGGGCAGTGGTCTGGGCACTGCGATCAGTGGAATGGACGAAATTGAGTATCTTGGCCATATACGAAAGCGGATGGTTTTTCGTATATATTTGCTTAACTATGCAATATGGGGTCGTCTTTAAATTACGTAACGCTTTTTCAGTGTTGCCACAAATTTGAAATCATCAATATCTCGGGATAGACGCACTCCAGAGAGGTTAAATGTATGGCCGACCCCCCTTTTATACCCCCTAAATGGGGTGTCGACCATACATTTGACCTCTCTGGAGTGCGTCTATCCCGAGATATCGATGATTTAAAATTTGTGGCAACACCGAAAAAGCGTAATTTTAGGGACGATCCCTATGGAGATTTACCGTCAAGGGCAAAGTTGTAGAGAATAAACATTTAGAGAACACGTGTTTCAGGATTTTGAGGAAAAACGGCCCAATCCTGGTAAATGGCCACTTCTAGAATTGGACGGGATGACACATATCCCCAGAACTATGAAAGTTAGAAAGTTGCTTCCAAAGACAAAGCTGTAGAGAGTCAAACACGTGTCTCAGGGCTTTGTGGAAATATGGCTTTAATACTTGGAATATGGTCACTTCTAGAATTGGGAGGGATGACCTATATTTCTAGAACTATGAGAGTTAGAAAGTTGCTTCCCAAGGCAAAGTTGGATAGATTAAAAATTTAGAGAACGCGTGTTTCAGGGTTCTAGGAAAAAATTATCAAATCCCGGGATAAAGCAACTTCTACAATTGGGAGGTATGAGACATATCTATATAATTACGGCAGTTTGAAGTTGGATTCTTAAGGCAAAGTCGGTGAGAATTACATTTTAGAGAAAAAAGTTTCAGCATTTCTTGAAGAAGTTCGTCCTCTTTTTTATATAGTGCAGGGGAGAACATTAATTTAAGCCATCAATGGTCTCAGACGTACTTCGGTAAGACCTTTGACATTACTTTGGATCTTTAAAATTCTTATGGTTATTAAAGAGCACAAAACATTAGATTGTTTGTTCATTTCTATATTTAGATACGTTCGAGTCTTTTTAAAACATCTATTCTGATACGTACGGGTCTTTGGTTATGTTTTTAACATTAACATTAACTTTATCATTCCATTGAGTGGAACACAAAGCATTATACACTTTGTAAGACATTCAAATTCATTATTTCAGAAAGATTTGCTAATCTTTCTACGAAAACTGAATAACGTGTTAGGAAAAAGAGAGGCGTGTAAATCGATTTTCAGAATTTTCTGTCGATTTACTCCTGAGAGTATATTAAGAACATTTTTGCGATCACGATAGCATACTTCCAGGCGTAAAGTGAAACTTTGATAATTATTGCAATAGACTTTTACCAACCGGGTGTCTTTTTTGGTGTTTTTGAATTTCGTCTACAATTTATAGATTTTGTTTTCTAGTTGTTTTTGTTTTTCTGGTTGTTAAAGGATTCGGGAACATCAAATTTACGTTGCATCGATGTAATCGTGTTACAAATCGATTGTTTCTTCTTCGGCAATAACGAATATTGAATAAATAAGTGACACACTCTTGACTTTTACCATACGCAACATGTGTAGTTAATCAATTGATTGTTTGTGAAAACAACATTTGGTTCAAAATAACATTTGTCCGTGTTAGATCAAATCATTGGTCCAATGTAATTTTTTCATACGAGAGGCTCGTCTCTATGCGTAAATTGTAAGTTTGTGTAGTTCATTATCACTTATGCTTCTCGTTTATACAAACAATGAAAAGGTCGTCCGGGTGTGTTCAGCTTGAAACAACATATTTTTGAATCAACTGTTTGTGTAAAAAATGAAAGAACTGATACATTTTAGCAAAAAGTTCTCGGAAATTTTCATCTAAAATACAAATTTAATGTGTCGATTGTCTCTGATAAAACTGAAAAACATCTTAAATGCCAATTTCATGATCCAACAAACAACAATAAAATCCTATTCAACTAATAATCTAATCACGCTAATTCACTTAGCACCATATTAAACACGATCATCCAAATGTGAATAATATGATGACAATACAGACAAGAGAGTGTGAAAATCGGTTCGTGAAACACATATTTTTCGTTTGGTCAAGCCTTCCAGAGCATGTCGCTTAAGTAATTTGTCATTTAACAAACAAAAATATCAATATTTTGCTTCACATTAAAAAAAAATAATTTGTTTATTGCGAAAACGAATATTTATTCAATTTATCATCAAGCAATTTCAAAAAAATGTCGACCCCAAATCGATCCGGCTTGTGTCCGTGCAATTCGAGCAAAATTTTGGCTTGTCATAGTGCTATGCAATAATTGGCATACTCCAACAATTGAAATGTGAAACATTGAAAAACGTTTTTCTCACCATAATTTCACTAACAGTCAGCGGTATAAAAGACTTATGTAAGTGTGTTGAGTGCATTTATAATACCCTGGAATATTTTTTCGTGTTGTCAAATTGTAATGAAAAACTTCTTGCTTTAGGTGTTAAAAGAAAAATTTTCAGTTTGCGTTTAAATCCTAGAAAATGACTTGAGGTATAGGAGAGGTTAGGCAACAAGCAAGAAAAGCAAATGCTTTTCGCGTTACATTAGAGCGTAAGAATTTTCTTCTCTTAATCGTGCGACGGCTAAGAATGCTCAGCGCCGCGGCCGGCTGTTCACTTCAGCTGAAAATTATACATTTTTCGGCGACAGGGATCGGCCGGACTGGTGCCGTGGCGTCGTACGAAGAATGAAGAAGAACCTTTGCAAATTTCTTCACATACCGCTGTGACATGAATATCTTCTTATCGGTCACAATACAGATACGAGTACTGCAAGAGTCAATGAACAAAACGTCCCACATTAGAGAGTTTGGGCATAGCGACTTATAGCTAAATTTATAACATATAGCTATAAGTAATAAGTTATACGTTTACGTAAACTTCTAACGTTATACTACATGGGGTGAAAAGTCCGCGGCCTCACATAGAGATGGCGTCATTACTTCAGAATTTTTGTTAACATTCAGTAGTACCACCCTTTACTTGTCTACAGCCAAAATTTCCTGACATTTGGTGTCATAGTTTTCGAATTACTGTCAATAGAGTGACGCAGGTTTTTGTTGTTCGTAAAAAATGGAAAATAATGAATTCCGTGTGTTGATTAAACATTGTTTCTTAATGGGAAAAAATACGGTGCAAAGCAAAGAATGGCTGGATAAGTGTTATGGCACATCTTCTCCGTCGTATACAACGGTCAAGAAGTGGCATGCTGAATTTAAACGAGGTAATACAAGCACCGATGATGCCCCACGTTCAGGACGTCCAAGTGAAGCAGTTACTGAAGAAAACATCAAAAGAATCCATCGTATTGTTTTGGCTGATCGGAAAGTTAAAGTTAGTGAAATAGCTGACATCCTCAAAATATCAACAGAACGGGTGCGACACATTTTACACGACATGAAAAAGCTTTCTGCGCGATGGGTGCCGCGTTTTCTAACAATTGATCAAAAGCAGCACCGTCTTGACGATTCAGAGCGTAATTTAGCTTTGTTCGAGCGTAATCCAACGGAGTTTTTGCGTAGATTTGTCACGATTGATGAAACGTGGATTCATTACTATACACCAGAGTCCAATAGACAGTCTGCAGAGTGGTTAGAATTTGGTCAAAGCTGACCGAAGCGCCCAAAGGCACAGCGTTCTGCAGGCAAGGTTATGGCCACGATTTTTTGGGATGCGCATGGCATAATATTTATCGACTATTTGGAGAAAGGAAAAACAATAACTGGCGAGTACTATGTCACATTATTGGAACAGCTCGACAACGAGATCAAGAGAAAACGACCGCATATGCAGAAGAAAAAGGTCCTGTTTCATCATGACAATGCACCAGCGCATTCATCTATGAATTACTCCACCACCCACCTTACTCTCCAGATCTGGCCCCCAGCGACTACTATTTGTTCCCAAACTTAAAAAGATGGCTACAGGGAAAAAGATTTTACTCTAATGATGAGGTGATATCCGAAACAGAGGCCTATTTTACAGGGTTGGAGAAATCCTATTATACCAAAGGTATCCAAATGTTGCAGGACCGTTGGACTAAGTGCATTTCCCTTCAGGGAGACTACGTTGAAGAATAAAATTAATTTCATATGTAAAAGTTAGTTCTTTCATTGCAAGGCCGCGGACTTTTCACCCCATGTAGTAAGTTATAATTTATAAGTTACATGTTATAAGTTTATAGTATTGTAACTGATCCAGATCAATACTGATCAGTTTTAAAACTGATCCGGATCAGTACTGATCAGTTTCAAAAATTAGCCGGATCAAAACTGACCAGTTTCAAACTGATATGTATCAATACTGATCAGTTTTAAAACTGATCCGAATCAGTACTTATCAGTCTGAAAACTGATATGGAACAGTACTGATCAGTTTTAATACTGATCCGAATAAGTAATGATCAGTCTTAAAACTGATCGGGATCAGTTTTGAAACTGATCAGTTCTGATGCGGATCAATTTTGGAACTGATAAGTACTGGTCTGGATCAGTTACAATACTGATCTGGGCTATAAACTTAAAATGTTAACTTATAACGTAAACTTGTAACTTATAACTTAAACATTTAACTTAAAACAAATAGCTATATGTATATGTTATAAATTTGGCTATAAGTGACTTTGCCCAAACTCCCTATTACCCAAAAATTATTAAAAAACTGTTGCAAGACTTCATTTTTTCACTTCTATTCCATTTAAAGATCACAGATATCAATGTATATATTTGTAGGCATATTATCCATTGCTGGGTGAGGCCTCCCAATTAGGGGTATTTAGCCATGAAACACCACGCGGGCCAGTGCGGGTTGGTGAGTGTCGACCACATGCTTTACGTGAATTCCGAACCACGCAAAACCATAGGATTTCTTTCAGTGCTAATTATTTATATCTCCGCCTAAAGTTATACTTGTTGACTCAGATATTTTGTACACAGAATTCGTCTTGAATGGGTTGCGTCATTCATATCATTCTTCTGTGTACGGTTCGTTGAGGGCACCAAATTCCTCAGCTACCCGTGTTATGAAGCTCGGGTACACTTAGGAACGTTACTTTCATGTTGGATTGAAGAAAAATCCTATAAAGAATTTGCTTTCACCGGGATTGAACCCGGGTTTTCTTGGTGGAAGGCCAGTACGCTACCACTGAGCCAACCCGATATTAATGTATAATCTTTGGTAAATATTTATTCCTCTTCGTCTCCGCGCCGCAACGGATAGCGTCGTGTCTGTCGTTCTATGAGTTTGTTCTCTAAACTAACAACCGCTCAAAAACTTGCTGTATGTATGGTATGGTTCTGCAGACTACGAAAAAATTTATTGTGAATTTTTGTGGCGTGTAAGACTTGCGTCACGGCCCCTTACTACCGTGGAGCCATGATAATAAAAACCACAACACAATTGTTTTTTTATTAAATTAAATATTAATTTGTCATTGTGCGCTTGGATATCCAACATTTATGTAGCAGGTAAGGGTAACAAACAAGTTAATTTTCTCGAAATCAATTTGTAATTATTTGGTCCGGAATTGTTTGAGTTAATAATTGGAATTATTCTGTCGGGATTACTCTTCGCGACGATAAATAATTCACTATGGACGCTATGATTGATAAAACGTCGCAAATTTGGACGGCCAATTGATTTAAATTTATTGCTCATGAGCGTCTCTAAATTACGTAACACAAAACATGAGAAAAAGATGATTCTCGTATGTGATTTCGGTGTTTTGTCTCATGTTTTTGCGTTACGCTTTTTGTATGAGAATTCATTTCCACTACTTCGCAATGTGCCTTGGAATAAGAATATTTTTACGAACGAGTGAGAGGAAATTCATAAAATTAATTTTGATCGAAGGTAATTATTGAAGAAAAAAATAGTTTCTCTTATAGCAGATCATTGTAATAGGGCTCATAGTAGGTATGTTCTGAGTTCATCCACTCGTTTATACGTAACTTGTTCGCTTTGTTTGTCAATTCACCTTGAACTGTTAAAACTTCTGATCTTGCAACAATCATTAAGGAATTGTATCAATTTAATTTAAATAAACAATAGCAAATCTGCCAATATTCAATTTCGTAAGACAAGGCCGCGTTGAAAAATAAACACAAAAAAAACTTATCATCCTTTCAGCTGTCTCAGTATTTTTACAATTTTTTTTTCACACGTGCCAAATGTAATCGGATTACTTCGAATAGAGCTTATGAATTATGATGACTTCGTTTTAATTTCTTTTAAATTTTATCGCCAGCATTTCAAACTAAGAATTCGACAATAGGATTAGCTGTAATTTTCTGAAATCATGAAGATCCAAATTGAGAAATGGAAATATTTTATTATGTGAATTTGCATACTGAAACTTGATTGGTAAGGGGCAATTCTCAAATAAAGCGACGCTAAATTTCTGCACTTTTGCCGTTCTCCCATAATACCGATTAACAGTCAACAGGATTTCCCTCCATGCTTGACTAATATGTGAATCTACATCGGACTATGAGTCTGTTGGAATCAAAAGCAGGTCTTTTCCATCTGTCAAAGTTACATTTTAAACGTCAAACGAAAAAAAAGTTTGAAATAGTCAGATAATCTTTTAATTTTCCACAATTCTGATAGAATCGAGGAAAAAAAAAGATTATCCTGAATGTTGATATAGAATCAACACTCAGGAGCACTTGCGTATGGCATGGTAGAGAATTAAAGCATAAAATCTTATCTTTGGAATACCATATGTTACTTTAACCCAGAGCTTGAAATAGCGGCTAATAGTGGCAAAAAGCTAGTCTTAACTCAATTTTGGCTAGTCTTAAATCGGAATTTGGCTAGTCTTAATTTTCGTAAAAATGCAATTTTACATTAAAAATTTTACTAGCTTATCAATTTTACGGCTCATAATTTAAAATTCAAAACGTATTCTGCGCGCCGCCACATAGGTTAAACTTGGCTGTTATGTCAAAGTAAGAACCGTAACAACTATATGGCACAACACTCGAAAAATGTGAATTGTCGTTTTTGTTTTTTCGTTTTTGCTTTTCATTGTTGTTTTTAAAGAGCTAAAGCTGAGTGACAAATTAAAGTATTTGTAACGTGATTAAAACCGGCGGAAATATGCCACCGAAAAAGATAAAATTGGAACACAAACCGAGACAAAATCAATTGTCTGTGGCAACTTAATTGACTTTGACTTAGTATTTAGCATTGATACTTAATTACTATTTTGTATTTCTAAGTTGCGATTCGTTTTGATTTTTATTTATTTTTAATTTATTTTGTACCTAAATCCTATACCAACTTGTTTAATTATTTTTAATGTCTTTATATTTATTTGTTCTATGTCAGTTTTTCCTTAATTTGTTTTATGTTAATTTATCCATGATTGTGATATAATATGTATTAGATATACCGTCGACTGAACTAGTCGACGTTAAATAAATAAATGAATGAATATGTTCGCCCGTCAAACGATTGTAAATCCTCCACCTACAACAGCAAGCACTGAGGCCCCTCGAGAAAGTAAACGAATATTTTTTTTTTATTTTGAAATTGTGCTAGATGAAAGTGAAAATTGAATGAAATGTACACTGTCGTATTCACACTCATTTTCAGGCACAAGTTCACATCAAATCGGATCGAAATCTAATGTTGAAATCGGGAGCGAGGCGGTCAGTGCAAATTCATCTTGTGCACCACAGTGAACAGAATCGGGCCAACAATGCGAAAATTCAGAAGCAGTTGATGCCGAAGAAGATGCTGCAGATGACGAGAATTTCACAAGTATTTCTCATTTGGACGAAATATGATTTTTATATTGGATATTGAGTTAAATGGAATGCTTTTCTTTTTGATTTAAAGATCTTACGGTAACGACTGGCATTGTCAAATTTCGTCTGAAGAATCGAAATCACGTTCGCTGCGAAATTTGCTTGAAATTTCCGGAAATTTTAAATCGACACAACCTACGCAAATTCCCAGCCATCGCCGGTAAAGATGGCACACGATTGCAATCGTCTGTTGTTCAGAATCACATTAGCAGTCGCTGTCATCTCGATTGCGTAGAGGCGAATCGTGTCAAATCTGTTCAAATTGAGGAGCGTCCAAGCACATCAATGGAGTTCTCTATTCGCAAAGCCAATCAAAAGCAATTGATTTATATCAGCAGCCTAATGATCGAAGTGTTCTTTGACGCAAAATATTTGAGTTTGACGGGATACAGCTGGTGCGCATGTTGTAACCACAGCGAGTACGAATACAATCCAATCTCTGATAGCGTTGTATCGCTTGGATTTTTTTTTGACCAGATATTAGAGTGCACGAACTAAATAAAAGGGAATTTTACTTCCAATCTTTTATGAAGGGCACTATATAAGGGACGAAACAATGGACAAAATAAATGCTGATTTCGGCGTATCACGCCCTCACATACCAGAGTATGTGATTTCATCAGTACACCTATGTCATGACTATGTGTATATCAGCATACATAAAGGTAGAATGACTTATCATTCGAATTACCTTCGCTTAAATACACTTGTTTCTAAACAGTTTATTTGTTAATTTTGTTGAAGCCCAAGACTTCTTTTCGATAATTTTGTTTACTAGATTTTTTACTTCTAGCAACAATTATGGTGTCAGAGACCTAATCCATTGCTGGATGTGGCGAATCCAGTATCAAAAAATCATGGTTAAATTGTTGCTAGAAGTAAAAAATCTAGTAAACAAAATTATCGAAAAGAAGTCTTGGGCTTCAACAAAATTAACAAATAAACTGTTTAGAAACAAGTGTATTTAAGCGAAGGTAATTCGAATGATAAGTCATTCTTCCTTTATGTATGCTGATATACACATAGTCATGACATAGGTGTACTGATGAAATCACATACTCTGGTATGTGAGGGCGTGATACGCCGAAATCAGCATTTATTTTGTCCATTGTTTCGTCCCTTATATAGTGCCCTTCATAAAAGATTGGAAGTAAAATTCCCTTTTATTTAGTTCGTGCACTCTAACATTTGGTCAAAAAAAATCCAAGCGATACAACGCTATCAGAGATTTGAGTACTATGACCAGCAATACAACCTTGTCACAAAAAATACAATCCAACACATCCATCAAGCCGAACTGTAGCAGACAACATAAATCTTCAATATGTGAATCCTCATGGACATGACGAAATCATGATGACGATCGTTAAGGCGCACCGCGAAGATTTCACTGATAAGTTGGAAAAGGCATGGGCAATTTCGATAAGAGTCGATGGCTCGATCGATTTCACACACAGAGATAAAATTTATGTGATGGCGAAGATCATCGATTTGCATGGAAATCCAGAGTTATTGTTAATTGGTATTGCGGAACAAACCCAAAGAAAATCGATCGGTTTGAAAAATGCGGTTCTGGATGCGATCAAAACGAACATCGATGATCCTCATTGGCTCCTGCGCAGAGTGTCTTCGTTGTGCACTGATGGCACGAATGTGAACACAGGCGAGAAATCAAGTTTATGGCAATTATTAGACGAAGAAATGAAAAATATCAATTCCGAAATTCCGTTCTTGAAAATTTGGTGTGCTGCCCACCGAGCGGAGCTAGTGTGGAAAAGCACAGCAGAAGTATTTCCACCACTTAACAAAGTGCTTTCAACATTATCAGGAATTTCAACGCACTTTCATTATTCTGCCCTCCGCAGTTCAGAGTTGCGGAGCATAGCAAAAAAAAAAAAACCAGCTCGTGCTCCTGAGCATTCCAAAAATTTTCGAAATTCGGTGGTCACAATTCTCGCTGACATTGTTGCGAAACGTTCTTTTTTCGTGGAAGGCTCTTGTGATTTATTTTTCTTTTGAATTTTGGATTTCTTACCTATCTCAAAACGCTCCAGAATTTGAAAATGATTGCATTTCTGGCGGATGTTTTGCACATATTCGAACGATTCCAGAAAAATTTGCAATCGAATAAGTTGATCATTATTTCACTGGCGTCTCATGTGACGGCCGTTAAAAAAACGTTGAATGGTCTAGAATCGGAAATACTGCTTGGCGGCTTCGAAGAAAATTTGGCAGCAAAAGTGACGATTGGTCAAGACAAGAGAATTTTCTTGAAATCGATAGAGTTATTAGAAGGCAAAAAGACACGTCTAGGAGAACGGGAACAAGACGATTTTCCAAATTTGCGCAAACAATGTCTGACGTCAATTCAAACTTTCCTGGACGAGAGATTTTCGGTTGATGCCAATTACGTCGAGACGATCGCACCATTCATCGCCTTCAGCCAAACTGCAGATGCAGACATCAAAAAAGTCCATGAAATGACAGCACCTGACGTGCCGTTGGCAAATTTTGCACTGCAATACGGCGAAATTTGCAACCATCCAGACATGCAAAAGTACAAGGAATTGTCCATCAGCGAAATCATCTTGACATTGGCGAAATCAAATGAAACCAGAGAACATTACAAGGAACTGATCACTGTTCTATCCAGAATTGCCGCAGCTACTCCTCACTCTGCTGATGTAGAACGCTGCATCAGTGCAAATAATCGTTTGAAAACGAAACTACGTTCCAGCTTGAAAGTTGAGAAGGAGAACAAAACTCTCTTTATTCATTATAACATGCCGAGCGTAGCAGAATGGACGCCGGAGAAGGCGGCGCAGTTGTTCCTCATCGAAAAAGAACGTCGATCACGGAATGTTTCCACCGCAAAAGAAGGCAAACCGAGAACGCAGCCGTATTTTGCTCATGTGTTCCCAGAAGCGACGCAAACGAATGATGATGATGATGATGATGACGATCCTGAATATAAAAAAGCTCAAGAAGCTAAAAAGGAACTCTCGTTGAAGAAATACTTTGATTTTTAATATTTTCAAATGTCAAATGATAGTCAAATGTGATAAGATACTGTGAAGCAGTAAAATTTATGTAAAAATTAAACTTTTTCCTTGGAAAATTTTTTGGCTAGTCTTAAATTTTCACTATTTCAAGCTCTGCTTGAAACCTTAAAGTTTTCCTAGGCAATTTCACACGAAATTGCCATCCAAAGTTGATTTGATAATTAATGAAGCCATCGAAGGCGATTACAGCGTCACTTAGTTCCCAGATTGATCCAGAAGATACAATCTTGCCCAGATAACAATTCACTCCACGAAATGTAGATAAATTGCCATCGGAAAATGTGCTGATCCCATTTAATGTGCTCCAATTCCAGGACATTTAATGTACATAAAAAAGCGCCCTTACCGTTACATATTTTCTTTGGAACGTGAAGTGCATTTAACGTACATTAAATGTGAATTACATGTACATCTATAAAACACTTTGAATCTACATTTACATTTTTTTATGCCAAGCTCTCATTTTTTTAGAAAAATTTCTGCCATTTGCGGGGCTCGAACCCAGGACGCTCGGGATTATGAGTCGACTGCTTTACCAATTGTGCCACCGGATACTTACGTGTTTGTGTGTTAAATTTGTATGAAGTGTTAAATTATAGAAAGTACATCACAAGCACATTTTTGGTACATTAAATGTGATAGGAATAGTGTACACCCTATTACGCACATAAAATGTGTGACAAATGTACTTGTTATCTAGTGCAATAATTTCGAGTTTTAATAGCTAAAAAATGTGCCTTTTATTTACATCGAAAAATATACTACATCACGAGCACATTTTTGGTACATTAAATGTGATAGTAATAGTGTACACCTTGCCACACACATAAAATATGCGCAAAATGTACTTGTGATCTAGTGCAATAATTCCGAGTTTTCATAGCACAAAAAATGTGCTTTTTTTGTACATCGAAAAATGTACTACATCACAAGCACATTTTTGGTACATTAAATGTGATAGGAATAGTGTACACCTGATCACGCACATAAAATGTGCGAAAAATGTACTTGTTATCTGGTGCAATAATTTCGAGTTTTATTAGCGCAAAAAATGTGCTTTTTATGTACATCGAAATATGTGCCACTTTACAGGCACATTTTTTGTACATTTTATGTACATATTCTCAACAACATTGAATTTCGCACATTTAATGTATACATATGTATAATGACAACCAAATTAAAAAGTGTGATCTGTGTTATCTTGGTTGCTGGCGCTGTGAAACCGAAATATCCAAGTCTTTTGCACTAGTAAAACTTCTACTGTTTTCTAATCTGAGACATTCGGTATCTTTAGTTGTTGCAGAAACATCTTGCAAACCAATAATATGCATAAGCTCCAATTCTCTCAGTATTGAAATGAAGAGACACACTCCAAATGCCTCAGCTAACTCAGCTACCCTCATATGGATTTCAGGCCCTATAATGTACAGAGCAATGCTGACGAATTAGCAAGAACGGAAGCTGAAAGGCCAGCCTAACAAATGGAATCTCGGCTCAAGGCTTCCGGTGTCGGACAAATCTCGTTTTGAAATTGCCCGATAGCTAGACCAATCTTCGTGAAACTTTAAAAGATTCTAGTTGACCGAATTTTGAAAAATCAGGTTTTGCTCGTCATGTGTCTGTGTCATGACAATCGTGGATTACTTCATATGGAGTGCACCGCGTCCCGCCGAAACATCTACTGGATTACCTCAGCAGAACCAACAGTATCTACCAAGGCGGAAACGACTCTTAAAAATCTTGTTACAAGTTAAAAAAAAATCTTAAGATTTAAATCTTATTTTCGCAATTTTTGACGAATGTGCTAGATTTAACGTAAAATTTAATGAAAGTAAAAAAAAAGTCATCCGTAAAAATCCTAAATCTTGTCATACAATTTTAGTGAGTCGTTTTCCCCTCGGTATCTACGTAATCTACTAATGGGTAAGCACAACAGGCTTAGGTACAGGGGATCGGGCCATTCCTACAAATTACTAAAATGAGACCAGTGTACTTTTAGTAAAGTATATAAATCTAAGAAGTATAATCTGCGCACAAGCAAAAAAATTGTCATGTCATGGCAATTATCGAAAGAAAAATTTTCAGTATTTCGAAAAATCCTAGTGCTTTCTAGTAAAAATCGCTTTCAAATCATATTCTCAACAATATATGCCCCGTTCGTCCAAAATGGAAGTCGGCGCCGATACCTTTAGCGTGATGTCATTTGTAAAAGACACCTTGAATGGATCTATATGAACTAAATGATTATCATAAATGAATTCGACAAAAACAAGGTAAGTAGAAGAGTATTGGCCACCGGGTGCGAATAGTTATTGAATTACTATCACCCTCCAGAGCGAATCCAGCTAATGATAAGTCATGGTCAATGCTTTGTAAATATCGTCCGATCCGGCGAAGTGTGTAAATCATGAATGACTCGAAGCTCACTTCAAAAAGATGAAGTCAAAAGATTTCCAAACAAAATAACAAATTACTTTTCAATTACTACAATTTGGTTGCTAATAAACCATTATTAAATTAAGTTTCGAAGGTGCAAAGTAATCTTTTTATTTACGTATACGTCCAAATGTGATTGGGAACGTTCATGCAAACACATGTAGGACAATGTATACGATATTATGCACATTGCGCGAAAGATATTTTTCAATATCAGTAAATAAAGTGAAATCCTAATGATAAGAATTATTTAATGTCGTTTAGTAGACTTACGAAGAAAAGTCAAAACTTACGCATGGAATGAAATCAGTGACCATACTTTTAAAAGGAAAATTTTAAATCTTAGCTTAAGTAACGGATAATCAGGTGGACGCACCACGTACAAAAATTGATACTTCATGACTACTCTGAAAGCTCGAGTCAAAACATGGGAATAAGTCGCGTAAATATGACTTGGTAGAAACAGAACATAGCAATAAGCTACCACTTTGGTTCAAGTACACATCGAGTGTGTATTGGGGTATTTTGAAAGATATTTTTCTGTAATAGTGAGAGTGTGTTGGTGCACATACCGCGGAAAGTAACTTTTCGTCTCAAGTGATGGGAAAATATTTTCCGTCACACAGTCGATACACTCTCACGTATACAGAAAAATAATTTGCATGCTGGTCCATAAGAAATTCGACAGAGCTTTTAATTTGTGTGAAAGTAGGAACTTTTTTGATGTTCATCCATGCGAACACACGATATTTTTGAACTGAACCGTCCATTCTTTCAGATAATTCAGACCATTTGCATATATGTCGAGCATGGCAGCTTTCATAGTGTCAGTGTGTTTGTGTCTACGCAAAATGTTCTTTACCGTTATTGGTATGAATTTTCCAGAAATTCTTGTTCCTAGAGTCTGTAAATTTTAAATGGAGACTGTTATCTCCTTGCCGAAACGTTCTAAAAAGATCTTTCAGCATACCTCTGTAAGGGAGTTCAGTATCTTCATTGTTTCCAAAATTGACCCTTTGTCCGCTTCCATTTTTGCAGTGTCACAATGGAAAAGAGCAGCCAACGAATTTATAAAAAACAACATTCGACGGATCTTCGAAAATCATTTTCAAAAACACAGGGCTCTTAATCGATAGGAAATATGACTTCAACGGCTGATACATTTTGTGAACTCGTTCAATAACAGGAAACAATGAAAGCCACCTCGTTTTTGAATGACTCAAGATGACTTCGAAGTCGAAAGTCACAAAATTCATTCAAAGCTTCAACTCGGACAGTGTTTATAGAAAAATGCTTGTAAATTTTGTACATTATTGGGACGTTATATGTCGACGCTTAAATGATCCATCGCAAATTGAATAGAATTATTGCATGTATGTGCTGGGCAGCCGGTTCCGTGAAATGTCTTCAGACAACGTAATTTTGTTTTCAAAAATGCGTTCTAATATTTTCAGGAAATCAAAACTTTGGACACAAGGTTCCACTCAAACAAACTTCTGCGTATTATCAGCGATAGCGTCACCTCAAGCGATATCATTAATTTTGGAAGCAGACTTACGGACTGCGTCACACTCTACCTTTAAAAAGGTTTTTGTTGTGATATCAGCGTTTTGGAAGTTTTCAGTTGTTGAAAAAGTGTCTCTGGGTGAAAAAATAGCAGAAAAAAAAGGGGCCGAAAAAAAAATTTGCAGAGTAAAAGAAAGGGCGGGAAAAAAAAACTCCGAAAATGGAAAAGGGGGGAAAATTTTCGCTTAGTAACAAAAAAAAAGTGTGCTTCACAAGAGGAATACATTTTCTCAAAAAAAATTTTCTCAAAAAAAATTTTTTCTTCAAACAACTCTTCTCAAAAAACTTTTCTCCGAACAATTTTGTCCTTTAAAAAATTTTCTCCGAAAAAAAATTGTCTCCAAAAAAAATTTTTCTTCAAAAAAAATTTTCTCCGAAAAATATTTATTTCCCGCATAATCAGACACAATTCCCACATCATCCCACACACTTCCCACATCATTCCACACACTTCCCACACATTCCACACACTTCCACACACTTCCTACTTCATTCTACACACTTCCCACATCATCACACACACTTCCTACATCATCCTACGCACTTTCCACTTCAAAAAAAAAAAAAAATCTCATAGTGGCTTTACGGCAGCGTAGTTCATTTCGGACCACTTTGACCGACTCCTGGCAACGAACCCCCAACCGATTTTCACAAGACCGGTTACGTTGGCTTTGTGATACCTTTCATTTAATACCCCATTCACCGAGATCTGACCACTACCGGCCGAGATATAGCCGAAGAAGTGCTCCCGTCGGTGGATTTTCATATATGGGGGTTGTATGAAAACTTTGAAGGCCAATAACTCAGTTCCTAGATTTTTTTGGGGGTAGCCACCGGCTGAATTTTCCATTTGGGACCGAAACTGAACTTCCCTAAAAATTTGTGTTGGAATCAGGATAGGAAGTAGTTTTTTTTAATAATTTGGAGGGGGAGAAAACTTAAAAGTTCGCCTATACATCATGTCTCCTAAAGGTTTTTTAATGGTTTTTTTGGGGTGTGGGGACTGCGTCACGCTCTCCGCTACCGCTCCGAGCATGATTGTTCAATGCTCGATGTATTTCAATTGAATTGAACATTATACGTGTGTTAAGTTAGCTGTGATAGTAACATTCATAACGAATTGTAGTAGATTTGTTTAATAAAATGAAAGAGAATCAAAATTGTAATAAAAATGTGGTGCGTTTTACGAAAAAAATGATATTCTTAGAATTTTGGTAAAAAGAGGAATTAGACCAAAAAAAGAGGACATGTCCTCTTAAAAGAGGACGAATGGCAACCCTACATACATATGCAATCTCTACACTTCTTAAAACAACAGTTTTCAAAGCATGTTGCTCAAAAAACACTAGTAAGAATGGTGTCCTCGAAAAGAATTACTTTCGCAAGGTCGAGTGTAATGTACTATAAAATAGCAGCTTATAGTGAAATGTATCACAGAGATCAAGTTTTGGGAACGGGAATATCTAGTCATTTGTAGATAATGACCTCAACTGATTTATATGCCATTTTATACGTTCATAGATGCATGGGAAAAATATGTCATTCCTCTGAAAATCCATCCTGTTGAACTCAATTTTCCGATTGTAAAGCTTGTAGCTCTAGTGTTCAGACGGACAGGCATTGTCAATCTCACATCTTACGGGCCTAAGAAATGTTTTATTTACTGAAAGAGGAAGTTTTCGAAGAACCCGTTTCATGTGTATTGATCATTTTTCAAATAATTAAAACAAATTAATATTAAGCGACAGTTTACCTACCCAGTTCGTAAATATCGTCGATGATAAATGACTAAAGAGTCAATGAATCGTGGATGCAGTTACTTTAATTCAACACTCTGAATTCGCGAGAATCGTACGAGGAACCCGACAGTAAGGTTTATTTTATTTTCATGAAAATGTTTATATTTAGACAAAAGTAGACTGTTAACCTTACTGGATCAACATAACACTCTGTCAGCGGGTGCTTATAGTTTACAAAACGCAAAAAAAATTAATAAAATATAATGTTACAGTCTGGAGATAAGAATATTTTATTGCTATCTTATGTTGAGAAAAGAGTCACACCACCATGGTCATTGAACGAATGTGTTTAATGTCTAATAAATCAAAATCTCAGTTACACTTGATGCTAAATCTAATTCGAGCTCACTTGTTCAGATTTGACACACAAATAATTGATGAGAAAACAAACAAAATGCCCTTCGGCCAATCAACAAAAATAAAACTTTTTTCTTAATTTACGAAAATTGCTTCCGTACTGTGTTTGAAATAGTTGGAAGGCGTTTAAAACAGATTTTTTTTTAATTAATGTTTTGATTAGAGTAAATATTTTTCACTCGCCTGTAGCTGGTTTTGCAAGTATCACACGTCAAGAGAGCGCTACTGTTACAACCATTTTACAAGTTGCCAGTAACAGATAACTTTTCCAGGTACATTACATTGGAATTTGCGAAAGTAATTCATTGCATGAGTATACAATTTTCTGATAAGAGCCAAACTCACGACTGTTTTTTTATCAACATGCTTTGGAAACTGTTGTTTTGACGAGTGGAATAGTAGTTTCCGAAGCGAGAGTTGCTCAAAATAAAGGAGTGAGTTTGCGAGTTCACAGATTTTTTTTCGAAGTAATGAATTATGTAGGGGGGGGGGAGGTTGTTTAATGTACGGGGTCGTGCACATATGACGTCACACTTGCTATAAAATCGAAAAAGGCCATAACTGCAAACTGGTTACAGATTTCGCTTATAGTACTCCGGCTACCCCCCAAACACATCCCCTATTTGGGGGGTAGCCAGAGTCCTATAAACAAAATTGGCTGTCCTAACTGAGTTATGACCCTTTTATGGATACTAATTTTTTATAGCAAAGAACGTCATATGTGCACGATTCCCATACTGCTTTATTGCTGAAAGTTGAATTTTACTTAAAAACTTACACCATTTCCGCTGGGGGCATGCTATGTAGTGCTCTACTTTCGTATGGGGTGGGTAGTAATATGAATTTACCGGACTCAGCTGTCACAGCACTGTCAGGTAATTCGGAGTTTCAAAGTAAATCAGATTACCTGAAGATAAATTTACCTGCCACAGGTAAAATTTCTATATCTTATTCTTAATCGATCCAGTCCATCAAAGTACTTTGTGTCTAGCAGTCTTTGTGTCAGTTGTGCCTACGAAAACCCACTTCCTCTAAGGTCAACTTCGGGTGTTCTTCAATACAAAGTTTTGGCATAGCCACATAAGAAAAATCTGTAACAGATAAGGGTTCTGATACTCTAAGAAGACCCACTCAAAAACGATTTTTTTAGCAAATCACAAAGAGCATATTCTAATTTGTAACAATAGACAACGTTATTGGTCACCATTACATAGCCACAGAAACCCATTCATCTGAATAAAATGTCTAAATTCTTAAGTCCACAATGTTTTTCTGTTAGACCTGTTAGTTAACAAAAATATTGATAAAAAAAAGTTTGAAAACAGCTGATTCAACATACATCTAATGTGTTAACGTCTATCGGATGTACATTCTCATCGCTTTGTGACCTCTGAATCTTTTATTATACTCAATTCGGTAACGAAACTTACTGTCCGGGTTAGGATTGCCCTAGTCTTATTAACGCCCACTAGGTAGTAAAATTTCGTTCTGGGTCCTTAATAACACACTGCAAGTGACAATAAGACCCAGAAGGCGTTGATATTAAACTATTGAAATGGGTCTAGGAAAGTAGCGATAAGTTATTGACAAAACATCAAGCCATAACCATATGCCCTATTCGGACTCGTTCGGAAACAGAACAATGAAAGCTTTCAAAATCTTCTTTTGTTCAATGTCCTCCAACAAGGAGATCGATTGCAAGAAGTTTGTGTCAGGATTGTTTATTGACTTCATGACCTGTCTAAAGCGTTTGATACTGTGTCCCATGTGTTGCTTCTGTAGAAATTGGAACTTGCTGGAATCGGGGGTGTTGCCCATGACTTACTGAGAAGCTACTTGAGCGTAAGAAAACAATACAAAGAAAGCAATGGCTTTAGTAGCTCGTTGGTAAAAGTGACAGTTGGCGTATGTCAGGGTGGCGTACTCTCCCCCTTATTTTTATAATCTTCATAAACGACTTCTTTGAACTTCCATTGAACTCTGTTCCCTCTGGGTTTGCGATACTAACTTATTGCAGTCCTCGGCCATAGTCTCTGACAATATTTCGCGTCTTTCAGAAGACCTGAAAACAATTACCGAACATTTTAGAATCAACAAACTGACGCTGAACCAGGAGATAACAAAATTGGTTCACTTTCGCACGTGGTGACTGCTGATCAGCCTGCTCTGTCCTATAATGGTATAACCATCGAGGCTTCTGCTTCCGTCAAGTGTCTGGGCTTGACTTTGAACGAGTTCGTTTATTGTGTGGAACATATTTCGAAGATTGGTGCGATGATTTCACAGCGGGTGGGTATTCTTAAGAAGTTGCGTTTCCTCCTTAAGAAATACTGAGATTAATTTACTACTCGACCGTTCATTGTCATTTGACTTATTGTGTCGGTGTGTGGGGTTCCGCGAACAACACCTATTTGGATCAGCTTCATGTAATGCGAAAGAAGGCTCTCAAAGCCGCGCATAAGTTTACCATTGAGCTTCCCCACTGAGTTGCTGTTCAAGTCTGAATTCCCAACGGTGCTAAATGTGGCGCAAATGTATAAATTTGCTGTCTGTAAGTATGTCTCCTGCTGTGTAAATGAACTCAAGCACCACTCTAGCACTCAAGCTAATGTTTTCAGACAGTCATAATCGTTACGGGACCAGGTATTCTTACATGTTGAAAAGCCGAGGATTTCATCTAACTACGGAAAGCGCAGCTTGCTCTACGCAGGGCCAACCTTGTTTAATGTGTTACCTGCACAGGTTAGAAACTCTAGAGGGTCGAGCCAGTGAGCGACCGGGGAGGGGTGCACAGACGGATGGACGGACACGAAGTGATTGCATATTAACGTGGAATTGAGATACGCCCAATTAACGCGAGTCTCCGAAGTGACTCCACCAATTTGCGGCAAGTTTGCGTAACCTTCCGCGACCTAGGTAAGGCCCGGAATACTATCATCTTCCTACTGTATTTTCGCCAACCTGGTTGCCCAGGAAGGACTAGGGGTGCAGTCACCCATTTCAAAGCGCAAGCTGTTCTGACGCAGCTCACTATCTACCACAGCCCCCGCGTTGCAGCGCCACTAGGCACCTCAACCAAGCACTGGGGCCGGATGCGGCCATCTCGTATGGCACACTATACCCGGGGGCCCCCAGCCCCGCGGTACCGAATTTATCCTCGGGCGGGCTTTCGCGGTAAGGCTCTTAACCAAACCACTTCGGTAGGGATGTGCACCGCAAACCGCATCCCAGGCACCGCTGAGCCAGCTCAGGAAAACATGGTGTCGCTACCCACCAGTGGACCAACGGGTCGAAGCAATCAAAAACCGTTGGCGACCCACCCCTGTGGTCCTCCACGAACGGACAGGAAGGGTGAAAATATAAAGTAGCTATCGCTGGTGACGGGAATTAACGCCCGGAGAGGAATTAACAGCCGGAGAATTATCGCCCGGGAATTATCGCCCGGAAGGACATTCTCCTTATACAAATTGTGTATTTTCCTTGCACGAATTTACCCGCTTTAAATTATTGTCACGTTTGTCCGGGCGATAATTCTCCGGGTGATAATTCCAATTTTTTCTAGAGTTAATTCCCCGCCGATAATTCCCCGGGCTTTAATTCCTCTCCGGGCATCAGTTCATGTCGCCCATAGCTATAGCTACTTAATAAATGGAGTTTCAGAGCGTTAATTATATCCAGAAGGCGTTCATCCAGACCATGAAAACATTTTTTACAGTTTCAATAGCTCAGGGTGTGTGTTGTCGACATAGGGTTTTTTTATCATGGTAAAGTTTAACGACGCCGTGGGTGTTTTTACCGTCTGGAAGTTTTTAGAAGCCAGAGTCGTTCCCCTGCGTAATAACACCCAACAACGTCCATAACAATTAAGTAATTTACAATGACAACTATGTGTCTTAATGATGAGCACATTGTTCACCAGTTTTGGTAAAAGAACGACTTTTAACCATTAAACAGTCAGAAGACTTATTCTTCAACACTAAGAAGGAGTGCTGTAATCCCCGTTAATCCCTATTGATGTTGTCAACACCCACTGTGTGATATTACTGTCATCTGCGTGACGAAATGATCAAACCAGAGGGTAGACAATTTTTTATGAAAAAACTATATATTCTCGTTTACCTAATAGCGTTTTTACGTAGCGTTTTTCGACTGTTTCAACAGTTCATACATCAGAAAAGTTTATTTACGTTATCTCACTGTGATGACTCTTGTAAAGATGTGTTTTATTGTTATATAGCCTGAACTACGCTAGTCCATTTTTTTTTCAAATTTACACAGCAGGGTTACAGTTCTACGAATAAAACAATGTGAATTTACTGTTTTTCATGCAAATCATATCGGCTAGACGTTACTTGAGACAAAAAAGGTCAGGTAATTGAATTTCAAGATCACAAACATTATTACAAAAATTATCGCGAGTCATGTTACGTTATACTAATATCACCAACTCAAATTTTTTTTTATCGAAACGGTAACCTGAATAATGAAAACATTAGTTGTTAAGAAGAGTCGAACGTACATTTTTTATAGGGAAAAGGGTAGGATGGCGCTTGATAAGAAATAAGTTCGATCTTGAAAAAAATAAGATTTTTAACTTGGGTATGAATCAATAGATGGCACTTTTTTCCTTGATATGTGTTCGGAGATGTTACATTGTTGATAAGCAGGTTGAGCTCAACTCACCTGTTGTAACCTATTTTCAACAAACGCTTTTCTCTCACATTTTCTTTCTGATGTGAGAATTTTTTTGGCGTGAGTTAGAACAGCGGATATTGAAAATAGAGGCTCTGTCGTATTGTCAGAAAAAATGCAAAAGAAACTTACCTTTGAGCATATACGTATTCAATACATTTATGTTAGTCGTAGGTGCCAAATTAGGTGGATTGGAATTACTTTTTGCAAAATCTGGATCGTCCGCATCAAATGACACGTTATCTTCCCATTCAGACACTACTGTGGAAAGGCTATTGCGACTATCAGATTTCATTCTGTAATAGGAAGAAAAATGGAATCAGAAAAAATCGTCTTATTATATTCCTATAGGCTCTTCATTTTTGTCTGCGTTTCCCATAAAATTCCCAAATTTTCAAGCATATCGTACAACCACTGCCAGCTTAACTACGAAGTAATATTGGTACCACTGGATTAAGGTTCCCTCATTATGTTAGTAACATCGACCACTACATTGCAGGGTACCCGTTTTGGTTGAAAGTATTTTTCTTTATTATTTATCATGCCCGGAGCGGTAGCGGAGGGCGTGACGCAGTCCCCACATCCCAAAAAATAAGTCCACAAACTCAAAAAACGCCATACAAAAACATTTGGGACAAGGAGCGAACTTTTGAGTTTTTTCCACTCGCCTCCCTCCTTCTCCAAATTATTTGTAAAAAAAAACTACTGGGAGACTTTTTTGGGATCCTAAGAAAATGGCTGCCAGCTGTCAAAGTGATGCCGTCTTGAATTTTTTGCTATTTTCTGAATTAGAATAGTTACACGGTTGGCTTCTTCGGGGAAGTTATAGAGATTGGTGAAAGAAATTTTTAGCGTGAGGCCTGAAAATTTTTTTCGCCGAAAATTTTTTTTCGACGTAAATTTTTTTTTGCCGGAATTTTTTTTTCGTCGCAAATTTTTTATCGCAGAAAATGTTTTTTCGCCAGAATTTTTTTTTTCGCCGGAAAATTGTTGTTGACAAAAATTTTTTTTGGCCGAAAATTTTTTTTCGGAAATTTTTGTTTCGCCAGAAAATTTTTTTCGCCGGAAAGTTTTTTTTGTCGAAATTTTTTTTCGCGGTTGGTTTCTTCGCAAAAGTTATAGAGATTGGTGAAAGAAATTTTTAGCTTGAAGCCGGAAATTTTTTTTTGACGGAAATTTTTTCTTTATTTAGGTTTCGTATCTTCTCGATCCATCAAATTTTAATAACGACTTGGGGCGGGCTTCTTGGAGTAAGGATCGGAAATTTTTTTTCGACGTAAATATTTTTTCGTCGAAAATTTTTTTCGTTGGAATTTTTTTTTCGTCGGAAATTTTTTATCGCGGAAATTTTTTTTTCGCCGGAAATTTTTTTTCGTCGAAAATTTTTTTTCGCCGGAAATTTTTTTTCGTCAAAAATTTTTTTTTATCTTATCACGAAAGTTGGGGTCGCCGTCGATAGCTATGACAGCTGTGTGAAGTGTCGTAACTTCAAATTTCGTCCCTACTTTCAAAACTACTGATATCAAAACAAAATTTGTGATATCCTTTGAGGTGACGCTATCGCTGATAATACGCAGAAATAGCAGAATTAATTTTGGAAGTGGACATTAGTGACTGCGTCACACTTTACCTTTTAAGAGGTTTTTGTTGTAAGAACATCTCTCTGACAACGCCGCGACCCACACATTTAAAGTGCTAAACAGTCGACTTGAACTGAATTTCAGCTAAAGCGACTACTGAAATTTGGCAGCTTGTTTATCTGAGCTGGAGTTTCTTATCTGCGGACACACCATTTTCACTATTGGAGCTAGCGTATGTGTCTTCGAAGCATAACTTTCGTCAAAAAAATATATTTTTAGATGAATAAGTGGAAAATCGATAGTGGACTTGGGCAAACTAGTGATATTTTAACTTACAAACATTGTTACACATCGACTTTTTTTGGTTTGACTCGAAAAAGTTGCGTTTGTGCGAAATAGCAAAAACGTAGACTTTGTTTTAGTTCATTAGCCACAAAAATAACGTTAAAAAACTACCGGTATATAGGCAAATGATTTAAATTTCCAACAACATTCTTTTCATGTTAAAATAAATCGAAATTTATTTTAATTTATTTCTAATAACGTATGCCATTTCCTTACGAAACTTTATTGAGGAATTATTTATTTTTGCAACAACAATAAACTAAAATATCAATTCAGAGTGATAGGTTGTAAACTACAAAATAGATTTATTTACTTTTTGGTGCGTCTAATGTGTCTGGAGTAATAGAAAGAAACAATTAATGAATAATTAGTTTTTCAAATGACAAGCTGCATGTTAGTGGCAATATATTGGCTGGATCTGGTTATATCTGGGTGATGAATCTAATTGATAAGAGCAGTTGAATTAAATGGCACCATAAGCACAATAAACAGTAAATTAATAAGCTCCAGCATTAAATCTCAACTGATCTTTGACTTGCAGTACGAATTCCATGAGAAATCAGCCGCTAATGCGGCCCCGTACGATTTGGTGACAAAATTGTACATTCTTTTATATTTGAAAAAATGAACATTCGAATCATAAAACAAAAGTTCAAAAAAAGATTTTATGGGAAAACATTCGTAAAAAATGTTACCTTGAGCCTGTGTAGTAGAGATGAGCGGGTTGCCCGAACCTTCGAAAAACCCGACCAGAACCCGAACCGAACCCGAACCCGAATTTTTTTTTCGGTATCATGGGTTTCGGGTTTCGAAAATTTTAATCGGGTCGGGTTCGGTCCGGGCCGGGTTTGGAAACAGTTCGGGTTTCGGGTTTCGAAAAATTTTATCGGGTCGCGTTCGGTCCGGGTCGGGTTTGGAAACAGTTCGGGTTTCGGGTTTCGAAAATTTAAATCGGGTCAGGTTCGGTCCGGTCGGGTTTAGAAACAATTCGGGTTTCGGGTTACGAAAAATTTTATCGGGTCGGGTTCGGTCCGGGTCGGGTTTCGAAAAATGGTCGACCCGCTCATCTCTGCACTATGTAGTATGAGATCTTATCTAACGCAATCATTGCCCTGCAAATATTTCAATGAAGTTGTCTTGACGTTACATTTTGCATATTTAACAGTTTTCAATCCAAATATAGGAATGCATGAAGCAAAGTTAGTTGAAAAAACGCCGAAATTCAATTTTGCTCATTAGGAAAAGGTTGAACTTTCGGAATTGTTCCGAGTTTTCGAAAATATTGAGAATTTTCCAAACAAAAATTCAAGTTTTTAAAAATGAGTCTAAAAAACAAAATTTTTTAATTTTCGAAAAAAAACCAATTTTCAAAAACTTTTGAAAATTCGAAAATGTTCTGAATCATCTCACAATATGGACTATTACCTTTCGGTGTGAGGTATTTATGCCGAAACCTTGATGTAACGAACCTCCTTCACGCCACCCTTTCATCCACCAGAAGGACTGTTTGTTGACCCAAAATTTCACATATTACAATTTTTAGCTGACATTTTTAGATTGTTTAACTGACGTTTCATTCAGAATTCAAAAAGTATTAATTTCCTATTTCTATTTCATTTTCAATATTTCTCAGTTGAATGGCGTTACCCATTTTCCTCATTTCCCCAAATTCCTAAATATTTTAACTCGAAAACTATTCTGATCGCAGCTTTCGTCGCTGCAGATCCTTTCAGATAACGCCACCAAGTCATTAAAGTAATGAATTTGGACAATTTGGCTCAAAAAATTTCGAATATACGGGCGAGAGAGTAGTGAAAAATACGGCTTTCTAGGGTCGGTGGAACTTTTTCACGAAAAAAGCACGGAAAAAACTCTTCAAGGCTTTGAATGAAGGACATGAGCCTCAGGAAACCAAAAAAAAAATTTGGTAAAAATCGGTTGGGTGCTCATGGCTGAAGTGTGAACCTAACTCGCAGTACGCGACGGTACTAGATAGCTGGTTGGACCCGTACGAAGTACAAAGGTCCTATACGTTTACTACAAACAATTTTATTGGAACATGGGGTTGATCGAGGTAGGGGGATATATTCATTATCGTCTAGTGATGACGAATCAACAAAAAAACATATGAAGGGACCCGTACGAATCAGAATAGATGTGGCAAACAGAGTTGATGTTACGAAATGACTCGAACGTATTTAAGTAAATATTGCCTTACGTCCACATTAAATTGTATTAGAAATTGCCGATAGGGCAATACTGACAAACCCGTCCGAAGCAACGGTGTAAAACACCCTTTTGAAAGCACAAAGCTCATCCCCAAATAGACGAAAATGTTCACCTCACACATACTTCCATGGACAAAAATGTTTCCCTGAATTTGCGCTGCAACATAGCAAAAAAAATTTTTTTTGGTTAGGGTTGACCTTAGAACCGACATTAGGCCCACTTGAGCCCTAAGCACAGGCAAAAGTTTTTTTTATAAATTGTGGATCTTTCAAACAAAAAAAAATCAAAAATCGGAAAAGATTTGCTCGAGTAATGTATAAAAAACACGTAGGGCCCTAGCAGAGACTCGTTTGTTGTGCCCTAGCTAGTCCACGGTGTGAAATCCAACAAAGTTTCTTCCATAAATTGTCGGCTATGACCAGGTCACTTGATGGATCGAAGACTGAGCAGGGAACGGGAGCCGGAGTCTATACGCAAGACCCGGAGAACGGTTATAGCTTCCACATGGGAAAATTAGCTAGCGTCTTCCAAGCAGAAACGTTTGCTGCGCTTATGGAGGGGATTGAATTGGTTCCGGAAGGAACAACGGCTAATAGAGCACTAATATGCTCGGACAGCGAGTCGGTAATCAAAGCACTCGTGTCACCTGTAACAACGTCTAGATTGGTTGGCGAGCTAAAGGCGACTCTAAATCGACTGGGAATGAGAGAGCAGATGAGCTGGCCAGACAAGGCTCAGCAAACGTTACCGTCGGCCCAGAGCCCTTCATCCTAATACCACACTCCGTGTGTGTTAGAGAGATAAGTGACTGGGTACGAACGGAATCCGCGAAACGTTGGAGCGCATACGATGGAGGAGCACATACGAAGCTCTTCTTTCCGGTGCCTGACGAAAGGTGGGCCAAGGAGCTGGTTAGCATGGACCGTAATAGCATAAGGAGGACAGTAGGAGCTATTACGGGGCACTGTGGCTTGAACAAGTACTTGGCGAGGATGAAGATCGGAAACGATCCAAATTGCAGTTGCGTCTTAGAGGAGGAAACGGGCGTACACCTAATCAGTGAATGTCCGTAGTACTATACTCTGAGAAGCAGAATACTGGGTGCTCGTTTGGTTTCACCTTCAGAGATCCAAAAACTAGGACCTGTTGCTTTAAACAGGTTCCTAGTGGAACTGGGAGGTTCAAATGATTTACATGATGAGCAGGATAAAACAAAGGATCAATAGATCTGTGTTTTGAGTTCGGAAACGGACATCCTAACCTGATAAATCTAAAAAAAAATGCCCAGGTCTTTCGAACAAAAAAAAATTTATGAAAATCCAACGACCGAAAACCACTCTAACGGCCCTAACTCGGCGGCCCTTGGGCCGACGGAGCCCAGATTCAATCCCATAAAAGATTTTTCGATTATCTTTCATGAAAAAAAAGGTTTTTGAAAATCGGTTAAGTTTTACTCGAGTTTTCGTTTTGACGGACGGACGGAGATTTTTTTTATTATTGATTCGTCATCTAAGGACCATGATCGATGCTCCCCCCCTACTCCCGGGTCAAAATTCGACTGGTTACAAACGTCGTGGTAAACGCAATAGACCCCTTTTCAAAGCACTGCGTTCTTCGTACGGGTCTAAAAATTTCCGTCCTTCCCCACTTTTTTTTCCAAACGGCTGGACCGATCACCTCAAGCGTTTTTTTCCTTGCCATGTCAAGTTCGAAGATAAGCAAAATCAGTCAAGTGGTTCCGGAGATATGGTCGAAGAAGTGGAGGTCGAACATGGATTTTCGAGCGTAGGTGAAACTTTTTCGTAAATACCTCGGCAAGTAGAGCACGGAAATCGTTTATTTTGGTGGGGAATTAAAACATTTGATCTCAGAAAACCAGGCAATTTTTTCTGTGGAAATCGGGTCAGTGGTCTGGGCACAGAGACCACCGGTATGGACGAAATCGAATTTCTTGGCCATATACGAAAACAGATGGTTTTACATCTATATTTGCTCAACTATGCAATATGGAGATTTATTGACAAAGGCAAAGTTGTAAAGAATAAAATTTTAGAGAACACTTGTTTCAGGGTTTAAGGGAAAAATGGCCCACTCCTGGGATACGACCACCTTCTAGAATTGGGAGAGATGACCCATATCTCTAGAACTATGAGAGGTAGAAAGCTGCTTTCAAAGGCAAAGTTTTAGAGAATAAAATTTGAGATTACACGTGCTTCAGGGTTGCCCCAATCCTGGGATATGACTACTTCTAGAATTAGGAGGGATGGCCCATATCTCTAGAACTATGAGAGTTAAAAAGTTGGTTCCTAAGGCGAAGTTGTAAAGAATTAAATTTAAGCGAACACGTGTTTCAGGGTTTTAGGTAAAACTGCGCCAATCCTGAGATATGGCTACTTCTAGAATTAGGTGGGATGGCCCATATCTCTAGAACTATGAGAGTTAGAAAGTTGGTTCCAAAGGCGAAGTTGTAGAGAATAAAATTTTAGGGAACACTTTTTTCAGAGTTTTAAAGAAAAATGGCCCTGTCCGGGAATTTGATCACTTCTAGAATTGGGCGGGACGACCCATATATCTAGAACTATAAGAGTTAGAAAATGACGTAATAACCTAATCCCGGGATAAAGCAACTTCTAGAATTGATTGGGATGACGCATATCTATGAAAGTGTGGTACTTAGAAATTTGCTTCTAAAAGGCAAAGTTGTTGAGAATTACATTTTAGAGAAAATAGTTCCAAGATTTTTTGAAGAAGCTACGTTGGTCTCCTTTTTGATATGGTGCAGGGGAGAACATTTAGGCCATCAAAATCAATGGTCTCAGACGTACTTCGGTAGGGCCTTTGACAATACCTCGGGTAATTTCTTTGGATCTTTGAAATTCTTATAGTTATAAAAGAACATAAAACATTGGATTGTTTGCTCATTTCTATATTTACATACGTTTCAGTTTTTTTGCAACATCTGTTCTGTTTGACACTTCTATTGTTTGCCATATCTATACTGATACGTATGGGTCTTTGGTCATGATTTGAATTTATTTTGACAACTTTTTATTGGGAAATTTTCTTTTGAAAAATATTTTTTTGCCAATTTTTTATAGCGTTGTTTCGGACGGGTTCTTCAATATTGCTTTTGGGCAATTTCCATTGATAAGAAAGCAATTAGTAAGATACAATTTTTACATTCCTCGAAACATAAATAAAGTTCATACGTTTTGTTTGTGAAGGGAGCTGACGTACCCGAGAGGTTGTACCTAGTGCATCTATTCACATTTCGCAGTCAATGAACTTAATCCATCCGGATCAGTCTACCCTCTCAACAAAAAAAAAACTTCGATTTACATTGCAGACGCGGTTTATCCATCTGTCTGTGTTGGTAACTCTATGTAACTAGTGTAAGAGAGAATAAACAAGCTATAATCTGCACTCTAATTACGAGTCGATAATTTATAATTTCAAATGATACCAAAAGACAACAAATCGCTGACACGAAGAGGAAATCTTTTTAATTAGTACAATTCAATTCAACATTGTTTGTTTTGTATCTACTACTTTCTTATAACTGACTTCGGGGAATTGCTTTATCAACAAAGTTTAAACCACAATGTTGAAGCAAACGAATAATGAACGAGGGTTCAGATAATTTGAGTTAACCATTCAATTATTTCACTCAATTTTTATCAGTTTGAAAATAAGTTAAAATAAACCACCACTTGACAACAGAACATTTTGGTCTGAAAATTTATATTCAACGAAAACCAAAAATATCTCTCATTGATTTGTATTACACAACAAATGTCTCCATACCATAAATAATGTTGACAGTGTAAATGATCCAGCATCTCTTTCTCTCACTAGACTCTTTTGATAAAAATTTAATGAACTCTTGACTTCGACAAAAAAAATGATTCGATTTCACTTACTTGATGGCTTTTGTTGTTGCTGTTGTTTTATAACTTTCCAAGTAATGTACCGTTACGGATCACACAATTCAAGTCTTCTCTATTTTTTATCAACCACAAACAATTGATTTTATTTTCGCAATTAGTAAAAAGCAAATTTACAAATTCATATGCAACACAAACCACGAGTTTCTTTTTTGGCGACACGAAGCTCTGATTCACGAATATTAATCGATATTTCTATCAATCGAATCGGTGAATCCAATCCTTGCAAAACTGGTTTTATAAAACAATTTACAACGACAGTTCAAATGATAACTTCCAACTGAATTTTTTTCAAAATTTTCATTTATAATTACTCGAAATTCTATTATTTACTTTTTATTTTATCAATGCAAACTAATACATGCGATTGTGTCCAACACAAAAAAGACTCAGCCGACTCAGCTATGAAAAAGCCAACCTCTCATATATACAGTTGCATGGATAGAGAGTTGCTGTATGTTACTGTGCCAACTATACAGTTACAGAATGTTCCAGTTTTGATACAATTTTTAAGAACGGGACGAAGTACATGCGTCCTTCCATTCATAAAGCATGTAAGTACAACTGTCAAATTTTGACAGCTGTAAGATTTGAATTTCTGCACCAAGTTTTATAATAATGATTTAGATCCTTAAAATTCTTTATATTTATGTCAGTGTCCGGAATCACTTGTGTTGTGAACTATAAACGTTTTTTTGCAAGGGATAAAGGTCAATGTAATGAGATTGCGCCCTCTGTTGCTTGTGTTGGAAATTGCATGAAAAGCAATTTGAATATCACTTCCGAAGCAACGCTGTAAGAAACCCTTCCAACCAACAACAAGTTCTCCGAACTGGGTAGGCCGGCTCTAAAAAGATACCTCAGATACTTACTTCAATTGGCAAAAATGTTCTCCTCAGTTTTCTCTACAGCATAGCGAAAAATTGTTTTTATGATAGGGCCGACCCATGCACTGACCTAGAGCTCTAAGGGGCCTCCTAAATACACTTCAATTTTCACTGCAAAATAACAAAAAAGTTAGGGACAACCTAGGGCCCTCCGACCCATATTATAATGGGAAAAAATATTTTCCTTTATTTGCATTATAACACAGCAGAAAAACTTTATCATTAAAGAATTTTCATGAAAAGCCACCAAATATTGTGAGTCTACTGAAAAATGAGAGACAAGAATCTTTCGTTAATTTTTTTTTATCGAATCGTCCAATTTATAGATCGAAAAATTCTTCATTCGTATTGGCTGGCGCAATTCTTAATTCTTATTGGCTGGCACAATTCTTAATTCTTATTGGCTGGCGCAATTATTTATCGTGAAAATTATTGTCGTAGAAGTAGAATTTTTCAGTAATATCGCGTCATTTTTTATTTATTAGTGTGTGAGGAGGAATCGCGTAGTGCGACTTAGGTTCACTCTGAGGACTTTACAGCCCGAAACGCTCAACCGAATTTCACATTTATTTTTAGTATTTTCATTTCATTTCATTTCATTTCGTTTATTATTCACTTATTTCACAGTAGTAGGCAGCGTAACTTTAGTATGCCATACGGCAGTTCGAAAGAGCTACATATCTTTCCTTTGAAACCTTGAAGATTTCCATGCCTATTTGGCAGAGATATAAGCGAAAAAGTTTCAACGACCGACTCTCACTTTTTTGAGCACTTGAGAACGTATCTTTGAAATTTTTTGACTGTCGGTGACAATAGCGACTTTTGCGATTATCTTTTAGGGAATAAAAAGAGATTGAAAATCGGTTAAACTTGACCCCGAGCTATCGTTATGACGGTCGAATGGACAGACAGACAGAAGGACAAAAATTCCCAAAGTTGGGGTTCGACTGGTTACAAACGTCGTAGGAAAGGCATGAGACACGTATCTCGTGCGGGTCTAAAAATTTTTATTTTTATAATGGAAAATCTAAAAGATTAGAAATCTGTTACGAGGAAACTTGTAATTTATAGAGCATAGGCATATCTATGGACCTTTACGATTTAGAGGGAATACTGTGAAGTTTCCGAAGAAAATAAAGTTATTATGTCTTTCGAGTCATTTTTTCCAAACTGATCTTTGCGTAACAGGTGATCTCTCCTTTTGATTTATTCCTATGCTTTTCGCCATTTAATAAACGCATTTTCTTGTCCGCGATCAAAACATATGCAAGGAACCCGTACGTATCAGAATAGATGCGGCAAGCAGTGTTGATGTTACGAAAAGACTCGATCGTATCTTAGTAAATATTGCGTTTACTTTTAAGTGTATGAAATCACGTCCACATTAAATTGTATTGCAAATTGTCGAGAAGGCAATATTGAAAACCCCATCCGAAGAAACGGTATCCTGGTTGAGTCCAAGAGCTTCTAATGAAAAAATTTTCTTCCATAAAATGTGAGACATTGCTAGACCATTCGATTAAAAAAAATTGATAATCAGAAGAGATTTACTCGAGTTATGTACCTACATACAAAAAACACGTACGGGAAGTAGCAGAGACTCGTTTTTATTTCCCTAGCTAAGTCCAAGGGCACAAAATCAAAAAAGTTTCTTCCATGCATTGTCGGTCATGCCCAGACCTTTCAAACAAATAAAAAAATTGGAAATCGGAAAAAATTTACTTTTTTTTTGGGCAAAATTTCACATCTTATTAATGTCATATGACGAATATCAGAATAAGAAAAAAAAAAAAAGAAATTTAATTCAAAATTGAGTAGCGTATGGACATTAGCGTCGGTAACAGTGGGAACGGGTGACAGTAGCGTTGAGACGGCGCCCATGCCCCCACTCCTAGCTCGATACTTTGTATTTCATCTTTCTTTCTTATAACAGCTGTAAACAGGACGCCTTGGGCCAATAGGCAAATTAGCCCTACAGGCCTAGCTTGGGAACTGTTGGCGCACGAGCCATTCTTTAATCAGGTCTAGAAATTTGTATGGTCTTGCAGAAACTATATATCCTGGCAACGAATTATAAAGAGCATAACCTATCGATGAGATCGCTTTCGCTCCTTGTAGGGTCCGTGCCCTAGTTGGAATGACCCTCCCCTTTCGCCTCGTTTCATAGCGATGCCTCGGCACTTCGATGGGAATGGTACTATGCGAGCTCCGCTGCAAGGACTCATGCACAAATTCAAAATGCACAAATGCACAAAATGCACAAAAGGTCAAATCTCCTGCCCCGGTCGAGGAATTGCTCTTCCTGAAATGCATAATTTTCGTTTTGTCTAGGTTGAGGGCAAGTTTGTTTAGGTTAAGGAAGTCGCTGATGAGGTTTAGATCATGGAGTATGTCTTCCTCGTTTTCTCTAAATGACATGTTGGAACAAAACACACCTGAGTCATCCGCGAAAAGGCTAACTGTGCCTTTAAGCGGTAAGCAGTGCATGTCTTTTATGAAAACTAGAAACAGCAAGGGTCCAAGGACGCTACCTTGTGGGACTCCGTACTCGACTGAAAGCATCTGACTGCTGTCCTCTTGGATTTTTACACACTGTTTTCTACCCCTTAGGTAATCCTTGAATAACTCTAGGGCGACTCCTCAAACACCTGCCGCTTCTAGCTTACGGTGCAGGATCACGTGATCCACACAATCGAACGCCTTCCTAATATCCAGGAAAAGGGCACTAACTACTTTCCCTTCATCCTTATCTCTAAGCAGTTTATCGATGAGTTCATACGTAGCCGTGTGCGTGCCGGATTTCCGTCGAAAGCCGTACTGTTTAGCATATAGAAATTTGGTTTTCTTTAAGAAGGCAAACAGTCTCTCGTATATAATTTTTTCAAATAACTTGTTAACTGCGGAAAGGATGGATATGGGTCGATAGTTGTTTGGGTCAGATTTATTACCAGATTTGTATATTGGGGTGACCGATGCTATTTTCAGGCCGTCAGGGTAGATGCCTCTCTGCATGGTAAGGTTTATCATATGCGAAAGATATGGCGCCACTTAACTTAAGTACTTAACTTAACTTAAGTATTATGTATTTACAACAGACCAAAAACCACTTAAACCACCAGTAAGGGTAGTTAGATGCCGAATCTGCAAAAAAATTGTCCGTCCGTCCGTCTGTCTGTCAACACGATAACTCGAGTAAAACTCAACCTAATCTAATCTAATCTAAAACTCAACCGATTTTCAAAAACTTTTTTCCCTTAAAGGTAATTGAAATATCTTTAATATGAAGGAATCTGGGCCCTGTCTACCCAAGTGCCGCCGAGCTAGGGCCGTTTCAGTGGTTCTTCGTATTTTGTACATAACCATATTAAATGTCTTCCGATTTCCAAATTTTTTTTTGTTTGAAAGGTCTGGGCATGGAACATTCTTTTTTGATTTTGAGCTTTTGGACTCACCAATGCCCTAAAATTGAGTTCCGCGCACGCGGAAAATTGGCCTTTTTTGACCCCCCTCACCCCTGTGCACGCTTTCGCACGCTTTTCGAGAGACCCCCCCCCCCTAAAGTGCGCACGAAATTTATTCTCACAATCTACACCATACACGTTGCAATATGCAAAAAAATTTCTTTTGAAAACGCATTGGGAGAGAATATAAACGCCAGTACCTAAACAAAAGATTTATTTTAAATCGGCTTTCTGAAAGCCTGGATTAGATTGGAAATAGTGCACTACAACCAGTTGAAAGTCTTCTGCATCTCCAAACGAACCTATCCGCAGCTAACGTCTCCCAGCTACTCAAAAACTTTTTTTTCCCTAAAAGGTCATTAAAAATTCTTTTATGTTATTGAATCTGGGCACTGTCTGCCCAAGGGCCGCCGAGCTAGGGCCGTTTAAGTGGTTTTTGGTCTTTTGTACATAACTCGAGTAAATCTTTTCCTATTTTCATAAAATTTTTTTGTTTGAAAGACCTGGGTATGGCCGACAATTTATGGAATAAACTTTTTTTATTTTGAGCCCTGGGACGTAGCTAGGGCGCTAAAATCGAGTTTCTGCTAGGGCCCTACGTGGTTTTCGTACAAAACTCGAGTAAATCTCGAGTAAATAAAAAAAATTTTATGCTGTGTCGTAGAGAAAATTTAGATAAGTTTATGGAAGTATGTGTCCGAGGCATTTCCTTATGGCCCTAGCTCGGTCCTAAGGTAGGCTCTAGACAAAAAAAAATTGTTTGCTATGTTATAGAGAAAATTGAGGCGAACATTTTTGTCTATTTGGGGATCAATTTTGTGCTTTCGGGTGGGTTTTTTACACCGTTGGTTTTTACATGTAACTTCCGAAATTTTTTTTCTAAATCCATAAGTTTTCCCTGCTGCTATTGAATGCATAAACTTTCTTTTATCTTTCGATAGAATGGATGGTTCTCTTTCACTATTAATTTTGAATTTTGCCAATTTGTCGAATGTCCTTTGTTGCTGATTGTATGTCTTGCTATGGCTGACTTACATTATTATATCCTCGCCGACGAATATGCGCCCAATTTTGCTAAAAAGACCACAAATTTGATTTTTTTTAGATTTGCGCGGTGAACACTTCTGCCAACCTTACAAAAGAAATCTACAAGAAATTTTTATTTTTCTACGAAACGTGCCGCAGTTGTCACCCTTGTATCTCTCACATATCGCCTCTCAATTAAAAGAGAGTAAATGTTCGGGGTCAGCGAGTTTCCTACTTTTACGAAATAATCGCATTCAAAATTCGTGGTGCATTAAACGTTCGAAAATTTTAAATTGAATTCAAACTAGAAGCGGTTTTTCTATGGTCATTGTCAAAGTTATCAAAAACAATATTAAATAGAATAAAATAGTTCGGAAGTGCAAATCTACAGACGAAATCTTCTTTACGCTGGCTGTTCACAGCACTTTCGCAACCAATTCCTTAAATAAGAAGATTAAATATCGAACAATTTTGTTTTCAGGAAAGAAGTTGATTTTCAATTTCAATTTATTTCATTTTAATACAGAATATAAGAAAAAACATATGCAAGCGACACGTACGTGTCAGAATAGATGTGGCAAACAGAGTTAATGTTACGGAAAGAGTCGAACGTATTTAAGAAAATATTGCCTTAGCTCTTAAGTGTATGAAATTACGTCCACATTAAATTGTATTGGAAATTGACGAAAGGGCAATATTGAAAAACCCGTCCGAAGCAGTCCGAGCTAGGGCCTTCAGGAGAGGCCTCAGACACATACTTCCATAGACGAAAATGTTCCCCTCATTTTGCTTTACAACATACAGCGAACCGTATATAAAAACGGACATGTCGAATTTTAAACAATGGAATTTCATTGTTCAAAATTTGACTTGTCCCTTCTTATATTCGGTTCGCTGTAGCAAAAAAAAAAATTGAGTGAGGCCCACTTGGGCCCCAAGCACAGACCCAAATTTGTTTATGAATATAATTCGGTACACGGTTACCTCTGAAAAAGAAAAATAATCAACAAAATTATTAGGATTTGCGCAATTTATGTAAGCAAACACGTTGGGTCTAGTTTCAGGGTCCTGGCTGAGTCCAAGGGCATCTTATCAAAAAACTTTATTCCGCAAAATGTGAGACATTCCTAGACCTTTCGATTAAAAAACTTTTTTTTTGAAAATCGGAAGAGATTATACTCGTTATGTACAAAAAAAATGTAAGGCCCTAGCTAAGTCCTAGGACTCAAAATTTAAAAAGTTTCTCTACAAATTGTCGGCCATGACCAGATCTTTCAAACAAAAAAAAAGTTTATGACAATCGGAATAGATTTACTCGAGTTATACAAAATCACGTATGACCCTAGCATAGAATCGCTTTTAGTGCCCTAGCTAAGTCCAAGGACTCGAATAAAAAAAACTTCTTCCATAATTTGTCGGCCACGCCCAGAACTTTCAAACAAAAAAAAATTATGAAAATCGGAAAAGGTTTACTCGAGTTATGTACAAAAGACCAAAAACCATTTAAACGGCCCAAGCTCGGTGGCCCTTGGGCTGACAGTGCCCAGATTCAATCCCATAAAAGATTTTTCGATTACCATTCAGAGAAAAAAAGTTTTTGAAAATCAGTTGAGTTTTACTCGAGTTATTACAAACAGTAAAAATGAGGAGAAATTGTAAAAAACTTAATTTTATCCATGCATTTTGTCAGACAACATTTCGAGGTCATTCTCAACTTAATGTGTGACCTTGGTTACCATTCTAATCAAAACAAACATTCACAATAGCCTCTACTTATAAATTCATATTAGTCGAGTTTTCGAGCATTCACAATAGCCTCAACTAATAAATCCATAATAGTCGAGTGGGCATTTACAATATCAACATAACTCCTTTTTCAATGCACTTTTTGCCGGTTGTGTTGATACTATGAGTTTTTTTACACCATTTACGATGCACTTTTAAAAACGCATCAAAATTTCGTCCATTTTCCAGACCTCTGCGTTTTGAGCGTTTTAAATTCAGTTTAATAATATTTCCAAAATTCATTCGCAACTCTGTAGGAGTTTCACATACGTGGTTTTCCAATAAGTGTCATATGTTACTCTGCTTTCTAAATTTACATCTTCAACAGTTTTAAGGAGCTACCATCATCAAGAAATTAATAAAAATGTGATTTCAACGGATTTAAACTCAGCAAAATTAAGTTAAGGCAACAAGATTAGACTAAATGAAGTGATAACACGGATAGGGTTTTCAACAAGTGAGACTTCAGTTTTCGAACGAATTGGGATATTTGCGTTGAGTTTTTTATTTCTGCGGTGAAGAGTTAGGTTGTGCTCCATATTAACGACAAAATCCAATAAACCATTGACATGGGTTTCTTTGACCTAATCTTTGTGACGTTATTTACGTGACGTCATATTTATGACGTCATAATTGTGACGTCATTTGTGTGACGTCATATTTGTAGTGTAGTTTTTGTGACGTCATAACTGTGATGCTGCATAGACGGACGGACGGGCAGGAAGGGTAAAAACATAAAGTAGCTATCGCTGCTCAATAAGGGAGCTTAAAAAAGTATTCCGTTTAGCGCTCCGTTAATTGGTTGAAAAAATCACGTGACGAACTTCAACCAATTAAAATTCTTAACGGAGCGCTAAACGAAGTACATTTTCGAGTGAAAACCAAGACTAACTTATCTCGGGGACTACTCTCATTTTGGATTGACGTTTGCATTTCTCTCCTTTTGGATTGATGTTTGCATTTCTCTCATTTTGGATTGATGTTTGCATTTCTCTCATTTTGGATTGATATTTGCATTTCTCTCATTTTGAAAGCAGTCCCCGCGACAAATATAGTCAACGTGGTCTGAACTCGCTCTGTGATACTTCCTTATAAAACAAATCATGCGACCATCTTTTTATCTCTCTCTCAATTGGTAGTAAAGAATTAACATTTAAAAAGCCACTCACAATTCTTCATCCTACTTCCAATTGTTAAACAAAAATCGAAAAACTAAAAGTGCTGATTTCGTCGTTTACGATTCATCAGTACACCTTGTCTTAAGACCATGTGTATATCAGCAACGATGGCCATAGAATGATACTCAGACTATGTCAACTCGCCTTTTATACAATCCAGATCCTTCGATTGGATGCATGTCATTTCGTTTGAACAATTTGGAAGTAAAAGAATTGTGAGTTTGTTTCGGTTATTTATTAATTTGGATTATTCTGCTAAGCAGATTACCATTACCATTAAATGTTGATTCAAGCGGGTGGACTTTAATCTGCCGAAGGTAAAGCAGCCATAGTAAAATATTACTTCTATGGGTGCAATTGTACCAAAACGAGAATTTTCTCAATTTTTACCTTAGTAAAGAATTAGTTTAATGCTAGTCCGTAATGAGCTATGAAAATATGGATGACGCCACTATGAGGCGTAAATTCAGCTATGAAAATAACATAAGTGTCAATTCTCATTCTTGAAGTTCGGCAAAAAGACATGATCAGTTGAAGTTCGCTCACGCGAGTTCGTTTTTCATTCAGAATTATTCTAAATTATTGAATGGAATTGCAGCGAATTTCACAGTTCATTGTTGAGGTCAATGTTACACCTTTCAAATCAACGCTAACTTCACACGTCAGAGACTGTGTTTTGTTCCTTGTCAAAATTGACCAACTTATCTGGTTGAATAGAATTTTGAATGCTACGGTTGGCAAACAGACATTTAGTGCTCAAAATAACCAATCAGACACCATTTAGGAAAACTGCTACGCGGAGTGCTGCTAGTTGGAAGTGAATTGATAATCGAAAACCCAGATAACAATTGACCCCACGAAATGTACATAAATGGCCATCGGAATATGTGCTGATCCCATTTAATGTGCTCCAGTTCCAGGACATTTAATGTGTATTAAAAAGCGCCCTTACCGTTACATCTTTTCTTTGGAACGAGAAATGCATTTAATGTACATGTATGTGCATCTAATGTACATTTAAAACACATTGAATACACATTTAATGTACATTTTAGTGTAAATTACTAGCACATTTAATGTACATCTAATGTTATACAAGAAAAGAAAGGAAAATTTAATTTCGTTTTCCGACTTTTCCATTTCAGTTTTTCTTATTCTAATGATCGCTACGTCCTTTTTCTTTAGTTTGCGGGGCTTGAAACCCAAGACGCTCGGGATTATGAGTCGACTGCTTTACCAATTGTGCCGCCGGATACTTATGTGTTGGTGTGTTAAATTTGTATAAAGTGTTAAATTATAGAAAGTACAATACAAGCACATTTTTGGTACATTAAATGTAATAGGAATAGTGTACACCTTATCACGCACATAAAATGTGCGAAAAATGTACTTGTGATCTAGTGCGATATTTTGGAGCTTTAATGGCACAAAAAATGTGCTTTTTATTTACATCGAAATATGTACCACTTTACAGGCACATTTTTTGTGCATTTTATGTGCATATTCTGAACAACATTGGATTTTGCACATTTAATGTACATTCAGTAAGCAGCCACATTAAAAAGTGTGATCTGTGTTATCTGGGAAAGAAAGCCTCAGTTCCTCCTTGCATCACTTAACCAACAAAATTCTATTATTTCACATAAAATTAGAAAATCATATTTTTTGACTTCTTCTTGTGACATTCGTTGCAGCGAAACTTTGTGCCCCCTTACCCGAACGTTAAATTTCATATATTTGTTGACGTTGAGATGGCGCTGCGATTTTTGCACAAAATTTTCTTTGACAGCGGTGACAGCAATTTTGCTCATAACCTCAATCGACAAAAGTTTTAATTGTTTATTAGTTTCCGACATTCCTTTGCCGAAAAGTACAAAAGTATAACCAATGAAGTCCAAACGATTCCATCGATTTGTCGTTTATAATCTTTGGTTTCGATTTATTTCCAGCTGGCGTCGTCAAGCTTCTTTGTCCAAAACTCGGTAATACCGGAAGAAGAAGGTATGGATGTCGACAGTTCAGTAGAGACTTCTTCGGAAAATCCAATTGGCTGGAACTTACCAAAAATTGAAGAGTCAAACATCAGCGCCGAAACATCCGCGTCGCCTATGAAGCGGTGAGTAATTTTTTTTAGCGAGAAGTTCAAATTGTGACTGACTTTCCAATCATTTAGATTCATTAACATATTGGACCAATTAGACACCAATGTGGAGCGTTTGCGACGCGAAGCGCGTGAATTGCAAGATAAACGAGATTCATTGCTGATGTCGATGGACTTGATACGAAATAATGAGAATTTTTTCGATTTAAACGAATGTGCGTCTTAAAAATCATGTCGAAAGTTCTGTTCAGTTGCCAGAGGAATATCGAAGAGCTTTTCGTTTCAGACCTTGAACACTGTAAAGAAATGAGTAGCTTTAATTCATCGGAGGCAAAAGAGGTACATGTCGCTGGCACCCCCACCATCTAGCATCATATTATTTTATCACCAATTATTTGGGGCTGGTTTAGGGCTGCTTAGGGCTGCAATTCTTAAGTTTGGGGTTGCCATAGTATTCGAGCCCTAAACGATTGAAGTGGTCGAACATGTCGTTTTAGCGTTTCTTCACCAAATCGAACCATTTTTAGATTCTCCATTATTGCAACATTTGGGGCTCATTTAGGGCTGACGAATAAACCCGGTCTCGAGTGCAGGGCATGTCGGGGGACATAGATATTCAAATTTTCTTGAAAAAAGCATGTCATTTTGCATGTTCCAGTGAAACTAAAAATCTATGTGAGTAAAAAGAGAATCTATAATTTACGACTAGTTTAGGGCTGACGAATGAAACCGGACCCGAGTTTAGGGCTGGTGTGGAGGCAAATATATTCAATTTTTCCTTAAAAAAGCACGTCGTTTTAGCTGTTTCAGCGATGATAGAATTTTTTTTAGTTCAAAGAGTTATCTGAAATTTAGGGCTTATTTAGGGCTGACGATTAAAATCGGCCGCGAGTTTAGGGCTCATCAGGGACCAAAGATATTTGACTTCAGCTTAAAAAAGCATGTCGTTTTAGCTGTTTCAGCGATGGTAGAAGTTTTTTTAGTTCAAAAAGTAATCTGATATTTAGGGCTTGTTTAGGGCTGACTATTAAATTTCTATTTATCAGAGATGAGATTGCATATTGCCGCAATATGAACGGGGGGGAAATAACTCTGGAAAATCGTTGTACGGGACAATAAAAAATAAAAAATCATCCGAAAAAATCATCAAAAATCACATTAATAATTGAAAATCTTCCAAAAATCATTGGAAATAATTAAAAATCATTGATTTTTATGAATTATATGATTTCAAAAATCAGCAAAAGTCATTAAATGATTTCGAAAATCACCAAAATCATTAAATGGTTTCAAAAATCATCGAAAAAAAGTCATCCGGAAAATCATCAAAAAATCGCAAAAATCATCGAAAATCAAAAAATCATTAAAAATCACAAAAATTATCTAAAAATCATTGAAAATATGAATTTGATTTCAAAAATCATTTAATAATTTCAAAAATCATCGAAATTAAAAAATTCATGGTCACTCTTTTCGGGAGTCATTTCTCCCTCGAATATTAACTACAGTTGTTGCAATTACAATTGCTTGAGTCTCGATTTTGAATCTTTCATGTGACGTATGAGAACATTGATTTGTTTTGAGACCTGATTCAGGTCGAAAGAACAGAAACTAACAAAAGATTGTTACGATTACCTCGTTGTTTTGAATGTGACTTTGACGCTCGAAATGAGCAGAACTACATTTCGCATATAAGATCACACCTCCACGACTCGACCAATGATGTGACCATGCCTGAGCTGTCGGTATCAAATCACGAATTCATCGACTACATATCGAAGCTGAAGAGTTCATACCGAGTTGTCAAAAGGATTCCGAAAGGCGCAAGGAGCGTCGTGGCCAGCGACTTGTCTCGTTTGATCAATAAGTGCGTCGCTTCGAATGATGTTCAAGATTGGAGAGAATTGTTACTTTTCGCTTTTAAAACACTTCGCCTACCCAACGACAAGGACGACTCATCGTTAGTACAAATCATCAAGCGTAACTCAAGTAAAGCTTTCGAACCGTTGCCCATGGTTGAACGTGCGAAGACCAACAGAAAATCACAGCTATCGAGCCGTGTCGAATCTAAATTGGCAGACCTTGATGTACGCGGTGCAGTCAGATTAATCAGTTCAACAGACTCCTTGGCCTTGGACTCGGAACACACCTTCAATGAACTCGAAAAGAAGCATCCACATCCGTCGAGGATATTGAACTTCCCTACCGCGCCAGACGATTCGACACAACCGCTTCAAGTCTGTTCAGAAATGGTTCATTCGTCAATTATGTCATTTTCCAATGGATCTAGTGCAGGTAGTGACGGCCTGAGGCCTCAACATCTCAAAGACATAATCTCTTTGTCGGCAGGTGAAGCAGGCAAGCGAGCATTAGAATCAATAACGAAGCTTGTTAACTTTTTTCTAGCCGGAAAGTTAGACAATGAAGTCTGTGAACTGATGTATGGTGCAACCCTTTGCGCCATAGGCACCACGCTCCGCAGGTTGACTTCTAAAATCGCCTGCTTCTCCGTGAAAACCGACATGGTCAACTACTTGTTACCTCGTCAGATTGGCTACGGCGTGAAGTTTGGTTGCGAGGGCGCAGTGCACGCCATTCGTTCTTATATACGCAACCTGAGGAATGTCCTCAAACTAATCGTAAAGGTCGATGTTAAGAACGCCTTCAATAGTGTAGAAAGAGACATCATGCTAGTCGAAATTAAGCACAAAACACCGCAACTATATCATTACTTCAGCCAATGTTATTTGAGACCGACCATCCTCGCTTTTGGAAGCAAAATCATTTTATCTAAAGTTGGAGCTCAACAACGATCCCGCAGGCCCTTTGATATTCAGCTTGGCCATTCACCCGCTAATTTCGAATTTGGAAGCCGAGTTGAATTTGTGGTACTTGGACGATGGCACCCTTGGTGACACACCCGATAATGTGCTTGCTAGTTTGGAAAAAATCAAGGACACAGCGAAGTCTGCTGGTCTGGATCTAAACAGCGAAAAATGTGAAATTTATTTCGTCAATGGCGTACCGGATGATGACGTGATTAGCCAATTCGAAACTGTAGCCCCCGGTATTCGAGTAGTCCGCGACGAAGAGCTTGAAATTTTGGGCGCCCCGATCACGGAAGCCGGAATGGAATCCTTTACTCGGAAAAAGTTTGAGAAGTTAAATGTGCTAATCGGTCGGCTCTCATCCTTGCAAACCCACTATGCATATTTCATACTGAAAAACTGCCTGGCAGTACCAAAGCTGGTCTACCTGCTCAGATGTTCGCCACTTTGGAAATTCCCTGGCGTTATACGTGAACTGGACACGCAATTGAAATGTGCTATGGAGAAATTAGTCAATGTCCGATTGAGCACCCAACAATGGCTACAGTCCAGCCTACCAGTGAATTTCGGCGGCTTAGGAATACGTTCGTTCCTTGAAATCTCTCTCCCAGCGTTCTTGTCATCGGTTAATGGAGTTAATGATATCGTGTCTATCACAACCTTAATTCAGGATTACGAATCTGACATCCCATTTTACACCGATGCTCTGGCCAAGTGGAATGAAATTAATGACGGAATTATACCTACGAATCCGAATTCTCAATATTCCTGGGACCAGATTAACATCAAGCACATTACATCTGGGTTGACATTCCCAACCGCAATCGAAAAATTCAGATTTGACCTACTTCAGAATAAAATGTCCGGAGCATGGCTCAACGTAATTCCGAGTCCGAACATTGGCACTTTTTTAAGCGATGATATAATGCGTGTGTGTATTGGCCTGAGGCTCGGTGCGAAAATTTGTCACCCATACCAATGCATTTGCGGTACATCGGTCGAATCCAACGGGAGACACGGCCTCCATTGCATGCAGACATGCAGACTTGAATAAAATAATCCATCAAAGCCTTGCATCAATCAACATGAATTCAATGCTCGAACCGACCGGTCTTTTTCGCGATGACGGCAACAAGCGACCAGACGGCATAACCTACACCGCATGGGAGAGAGGAAGAGCACTCGTTTGGGACGCTTTTTTTTTTTTTTTTCTCAAGGGTGAGGAAACCTTCAAAAGGCACCTGGTCCTCCTGGACCCAGGTAGTGTTGGATTTTTACCAACTAAAACCTCCTTCCTTGATCGCCACGCTCTCGTCTCCCCGGAACCGCCTCACAGCCTTACTTCGGGGAGGGGCTGTGCTTTCGCACCTACTTTCTCAGATCAACTGCCAGTCTTCGTTGATCGTCTCTCCATGCACTTTGTAGCTTCACCATTATCTTCGCAATTGCGTTGTCCGCTACTTTCCACACTTCTTCGTCGCGACACATTTCCGATATTGTGTTGTCGGCGTTTACGTCTGGCCTGCTCGCGGCTATCAGCTCACATCGCTCCTGTTCAAAACGGGGACAGACAAACACAACGTGCTCTGCAGTTTCTTCCTCTTCAACGCATGTCACGCAGAAAGGTGATTCCGCGTGTCCACACCTATGCAGGTACTTCCTGTAGCACCCATGACCCGACAGGAACTGCGTCAGGTGGAAGCTAACCTCTCCGTGTTCCCTATTTACCCATGTGGTTACGTCCGGGATAAGCCTATGAGTCCATCTTCCATTTTCCGCGGAGTCCCACTCTCGCTGCCATTGACTCAGTGATTCGACTCTTACTTGTGCCCTCACTGTTTTGGTGTTTTGGCCCCCCCTTTCCTTCAGTCTGTGGCATTCACTGTCTTCCATCAGCATTATGCATATAGCCATCGTTCCGGCTATCACACATACCGCTTCCGAGGAAATCGTTCTGTATGCGCTTGCTACCCTTATGCTTGACAACCTCTGGGTTTTTATCAACCTCCTACGGTTCCTCTTTGTGTCTAACGCCCTTATCCACGCTGGTGCCCCGTAGCGCAGTATCGATAGGGTAACACTTGCTAGGAGCCTCCTTTTACTGCTGCGCGGTCCAAACCCATTCGGCATTATCATGGCCAGTGCTGCATTGGCTTTCATTGCCTTTTCGCACGTATAATCTACGTGGGCATTAAAGTTTCCACGATCGTCTAACATGACTCCAAGGTGTTTTAGCTGGCGAGTGGATGTGATCTCGTTCCCCTCGATGTTCATTACAATCCGCTCAGTTTTCCGACAATTGCTCACGAGCATGATCTCGGTTTTCTGATGGGCCAGCTTCAGTTTAGCCATTGTCATCCAACTTTCTACAGTTTCCAACGCCTCTTTCGTGACGACTTCCACCTCCAACTTTGACGTTCCGATAACTATGAAAATTAGGTCGTCGGCAAAAGCAATCGTCGTAACCCATCTTGGCAGCTGCAGCCGCAGCGCTGCGTCGTACATCGTATTCCACAGCGTTGGTCCTAATATGGATCCTTGTGGAACACCAGCTGTGATGTCTACCATCTTTTTCCCTTCCCTGGTATCGTACGTTAGCACTCGTCGTTCGAAATAGCTTTTCATTACCCTGCAGAGGAAATCGGGGACTCTCATAGCATGCATTGCCTTAGCTATCTCCGTCCAGCTTGCGTTATTAAAGGCATTTTCAACGTCTATCTTCGTTATAGCGCAGAAGCGGTTCCCTGTTCTTTTTTTCTTTCGCGCCTTGTCGGCAATCTCCATAACTCTTTCTATTGCTTCGATCGTCGATCTTCCTTTTCCGTTTGGAACGCTACGTGTGCGGATTCGTTAGCACCTTCTAACATGACTGGCAGACTGCGTCCAGGTATAGCATCGGAAAGAGCTGTGACCCGAAAACATTCGAAATACACCAAAGTCAAAGCCAATCATCACTTCGTCGCCGTGGCGGTCGAATCGTTCGGTCCCTGGTCCATGGAGGCGGTGAAGTTGTTAGACAAGATAGGCTCCAATCTCATCAGACAATCAGGTGAACCTAAAGCGCGGCTATACATTTATCAGAGGATGTCGTTGGCTATCCAGCGTGGCAACGCAATGTGTGTCTTGTCTAGCATACCGAAATGTTCTACATTAGACGAAGTTTACTCACTGTGACCGACTTGAACTTAACTTGTACTACTCTGTTCATTTTATGTAGAATGTATTGAAATAAAGACTCAACAAATTACCTCTTTTGACAATGTTTCTGACGGGAAACGAACCCGAGCCACATATGGTATGTGGTCAGTAAACGAATATATTGCAAACTTTCGCGAAGAAACATGTTAGTTGAGCTACTTTCATGATTTTGTGGAACATATATGTCATGTCATAGCAAATTTCTTTATTATAAAATTTTTAAAAACAAAGTTTTAGGATTTTTGAGGCATCTTGCCTAATCGTGCATCACAAGTTACACTATGTAATACACTTCGTCCAGTTTCTTAGTTGTCCATGGTGTCGAGCCGAAAATTGATGATGCATTTCCTTTCTGATTGGCTATGCTGATCCTTTCTATTAGGAATTTTGTAGATCTTTTTTCTCCCGTTGCTTCTTGGATCATGTCGCCGATTTTACTTATTGATGTTCAGCCTCCTCCCCCCAGGTTCCCATCGTCTCTATAGCTATTGGCTCGAAATAAAAGTCTTGAATCAAATTTTCATATTTTCGATGTTTGTCGATTTTCCTTTTCTTCGCTGCGTTGCCTGGCTTTCTGCTACGGACTTTGCTAGCGCATAGACGCACGTGAAGTCCCATATCAACTCCACGGAGTCATTGTTAGCCCATCCGGTCTTTTGCCGTCTCTTCGTGAGCATCCTTCTGGCTCCTTTAGGGACGGTATTCCCGCTGAAGCTAGAGCCCTTTCGACAAGGTCATTAATCATTTCATGACGGTGTTTCCGACCAACGCTCTTTTTACAGCTTAAGCCATATTGTCCGAGGTGAACCTGCGCTCCACAGACACACGTATGAGGGATACAGTTTGGGGCTCCTATTCTCAAAGAGGCTGCGATTCGAAATGTCTGGTTGTCTAATAGTGTGCCCAGGGTCGGAGATGGGAGAACGTTTAGCCACGCTCCTGCTTATCTTGATTTGTTTGCCAATAATCACGCCGTCTCTGTATCGTTTCTCGCGCACTTTGAAGGGCTCGTGCGTGTTGTTTGTAATTTTACAAGAAATCCAACATTCTATGGGTCGGTTCAGGTCGGACCTGTCACCTGAAACCTATTGACCTGAAATTTTCAGGTCAGGTTCAGGTCGATATTTTCTCAACCTGAACCTGACCTGATTATATCAGGTGAAACCTAAACTGACCTGAACCTGACCTGATTGACCTGAAATCATTTGAATGCTTTGAATGTTCTACAAAGAAACCAAAAATATTTAGAGCTGACGAGATGAGAAAATTTTAGTTAATTTTATCTCAAATGTAGTGACGAAATTGCATTGCATAGTAATGAAATTGCATTGCATAGTAACGAAATTGCATTACATAGTAACGAAATTGCATTGCATATTAACGAAATTGCATTGTATACATACGGTATTTTGTGATCAATTCATTAAATGCAGTTAGGGACCGTTCATAAAGGATGTTTTCGTACCCCCTTGTCACGCTAGTGTCACGCCTGCCTCATACCCCCTCCCCGGTCGTCACGTCACGCTAAGAAGGCATGGCAGTAATATGAAAACCTTCAGTTCATTGTTAACTAACCGTGACGTCACGCAGATGTCGACCCCCTCCCCCTGTCACGCATGCCGCATACCCCCCCCCCCCGCGGGCCCCCGATTCGCGATTTTTACATGAGAATTTTCGAAAACATCAGTCAGGGCGAAAGCTGTATCAGCCCCGGTACTTTGCAAAGATTTTTACTATCCGCATTGTTTAATGATATTTTCTGAATATAACCTGTGGGTTTCAGGTCAGGCTACAGGTCAACCAGATTAAATTTTTCAGGTTTCAGGTTAGACTCAGGTCGGACCTGAAACTCAAAATCAGGTTGAGGTCAGTAATCAGGTTGTGACCTGACCTGAACCTGATCAGGTCGACCTGACCTGTTCCGAGTTCCGATCCTTAATTCAATAGCACAAAACTTGGAGCTAGAGCTAAATCATATAATTCATGAAAATTAATGATTTTTAATGGTTTCCAATGATTTTTGGAAGATTTTCAACGATTTTCAATTAGTTTTGTGATTTTTCATGATTTTTGTGAGTTTTGATGATTTTTGATTTTTTTTTGCCCCGTACCACGATTTTCCAGAGTCATTTCCCCCTCGTTCAGGAACAGGTCAGGTCAACCTGAAACCTGAATTGACCTGAACCTGATTTTTCATGCGCTGACCTGACCTGGTTTGACCTGAAACCTGTTTTGACCTGACCTGAATAAACCTGACCTGACCTGATGACCCGATCAAATTGCGACAATGGTCTTTATATAAATATCAAGTATTTTTGAATTTATTTTGCCATTCATATTGTTTATATCTCTATATCTATCTCTATCTACATTATGTACTATCTAGGGCAGGTTGAGGTAATGGCGATTGGTTAATGGTTAATTGGTTTAGGAGTATGAGTAAGTTATACATGAATACAAGTATTAGTAAAATACAGGGTTTTGATTAAAATAATTAGTAGTAAAATACTATGCTCCTTCTTCTTAATAGAAAAACATAGTTGGCCACCACAGCGCTGTGATCGAGTCTAGTGTAATCAAAATGGCTGCACTATCTCGGTTCGTAGCAACTTCACTCTAGTTACTGTTATATTGAGCACACATACGCTATAATGTAGTAAGCCACATAATTTGCTGTCACTTTTTTTCGCACAAATGTCAAATTTAAAAATGAGATAGCAAATGTATGTGGCTTACAACCTTATAGCGTAAGAGTGTCGAGTTACCTTATTATAACGAAGCTGGTTGCAGTTGAGATAAGAGCAGCGAAGATTTTCAACGAATTTGTACTAGTTTTTCAAATTTAGTTTCCGAACCATGTTCACCTATAAAGAATATTGGTCTGTCTTTTCACTAAAAAAGCGATGTTAATGTGAAAATTTAAAACGAACTGATTGAAATGCACATGAGTGTTAATTTATTTGATGTTCTAGACGGATGTAAACGTTAACGAAACAGAAGACGCTAAGTGGCATCTTCAGGATTATGTAAACTTGGAAGGTGTAGAGATCCCAGATGAAACTTTTGCTATGAGCAATATTGTAATATCCGTTCAGACTTCTCTGCATGAATTTCGTGCATTTTTCGCCAAATTAAGGCGTCCTTGGAGGGGGGATGGATAAACGGGCAAAGCGAGAGGGGGGACGGGGGTGGAAAAAGTCGCGAAAAATGCGGACGTCCTTTATGGATGTTCCCTTACACCTGAACGCATTATAGTTTTATTTTAAATAAAAATAAACCAGGTTATCAGGTCAGGACAGGACAGGTCAGGTCAGGTCAACGACAAATCAGGTCAGATCAGGTTCAGGTCATTTGAAAAAAAAACCTGACCTGACCTGAAAATATCAGGTCAAATGACTTCAGGTTCAGGTCAGGTCAAACTCGACCTGTTCCGAGCCTTATCATATTGCGACAATATGCAATCTCATCTCTGATAAATCGAAAGTAGGCTGTAACTAAGGCAAAATCTACAAAGGGTAAGCACATATGGACCTACAAGAGGCCTGCGAGCATGCATGGCTGCATTACCAGTAAGACGCCCAGTTTAATAATAATGAACTTGGGCAACAGACCGATTTTAATAGTCAGTCCTAGACTAGCCCTAAATATTCGATTAATTTTTTAACTAAAAAACTTCTACCATCGCTGAAACAGCTAAAACGACATGCTTTTTTAAGCTGAAGTCAAATATCTTGGGTCCCTGATGAGCCCTAAACTCGCGGCTGGTTTTAATCGTCAGCCCTAAACAAGCCCTAAATTTCAGATTACTCTTTGAACTAAAAAAAAGTCTACCATCGCTGAAACAGCTAAAACGACATGCTTTTTTAAGGAAAAATTGAATATATTTGCCTCCACACCAGCCCTAAACTCGGGTCCGGATTCATTCGTCAGCCCTAAACTAGTCGTAAATTATAGATTCTCTTTTTACTCATATACATTTTTAGTTTCACTGGAACTTGCAAAATGACATGCTTTTTTCAAGAAAAATTGAATTTCTATGTCCCCCGACAAGCCCTGCACTCGAGACCGGGTTTATTCGTCAGCCCTAAATGAGCCCCAAATGTTGCAATAATGGAGAATCTAAAAATGGTTCGATTTGGTGAAGAAACGCTAAAACGACATGTTCGACCACTTCAATCGTTTAGGGCTCGAATACTATGGCAACCCCAAACTTAAGAATTGCAGCCCTAAGCAGCCCTAAACCAGCCCCAAATAATTGGTGATAAAATAATATGATGCTAGATGGTGGGGGTGCCAGCGACATGTACCTAGGCAAAAGTGGACGAAGTCGATATTTCTCTGGTTGATGAACTGAAATTTTGTCAAAGTGGAATCGAACAAACTATTTTATTGACTTACATCGAAAACTGTTTGTTTCAGATGAACGCGAAGAACTTAACTGTTATATGGGTCGAATGGCAACTCGGTTGGCAACTATAGATTTAAATGTAAAAACAATTCGTGATAAATCTCAGGAAGATGCACTGCATCAAGTGAATAGTTTAATTGATTCAGTCATAACAACGAAAGATCGAATAGCAGCTCGTCAAAATTGTCAACATTATCTGAATTGTTGCAGTGATGGTGGTAGTGTTGAGCGAGTGACTGATAAGAACTTTGAAACGGCTTTGTTGGGATGCGCTTTAGATGATCAGAAAAATATTAAGAAAAGACTGCAGGCATTGATGACATATCTAAATAAGCAAATCATTGCAGTCGAATAGTTTTTACGTCAACTTTTTTTTTTGTTATTTTTTTTTTGCACTGAAGAAACCCCATGATTAATGAACATTCTAGGGGCTATTTAAAATTAGTAATTAGTAATTCACTTTGCGTAACTATTGAGCTTCTAAATAAACTTCGAAAGACAAATTCCTCATAATAACAAAGAGTGTTTTATTCACACAAAACTATGAAAATGACGACATCCTCGATGGATTTAACTTCAAATTCAGTCAGAAACCTAAAATGAAACTAATCCTCATGTTTATTCTAGGTAGGGTAGCCAGGTGTCGGGGATGTGTCCGGTCAGTCTAACGTCGTTCGTGTTGAAGACGCTGGAAAGACTAATAGATTTTTACACCAGAGATGTAATCTTGCCGAGGTACCTACTGCATGTGAACAGCATGCACATCGGATGGGTAAGTCCACCGGCTTGGCGCTGCACAGTCTAGTGGGCAGGATAGAAAGATCACTTGGGGGTGTGAAGTGGCAATTGGATGTTCTATGGACATTCGACGACACGAACTTCGTGATCATTCGCTTGGCGCTCGAAGACAGAGGTGTAGATTCGGTTGTAGTAAGGTAGATATGCAGCATGCTCAGCAACAGGGCTGTAGAGGTCAACGTATGTGGCCACAAGGTCAGTTTGTGGGCTGCGAAAGTGTGTCCTCAAGCAGGTATACTCCCACCGCTACTGTGGTGTATAGTAGTCGATTCTCTTATTAGAGACTTAAATGACATAGGGATCTTCGCTACCTAACGATATAATTCAGAGGGAAGTTTAAAAGTACGCTTGGGGATCGCATCAGATACTCTATCAGAGTTGTAGAGAATTGGTGTCGAGAGAAAGGTCTCAATCCAGATAAAACTGACATAGTTCTCTTTAGCAGGAGACGTTCGGGTCAGGAATTGATTGGAAAATTTAGGATGTTTGGCAAGGACGCCACGCCTGGAAGTCAAGTGAAATATTTGGATGTCATACTGGACAGTAAATTGAACTGGATAGAGCATGTGAAAGACAGAGCGCAGCCTTTTGGGTAATGTAGGAACGCTTTCGGTAAGAATCGGGGCCTACCATCTAAGGTGATACTGTGGATCTATGAAGCAGTGGTGAGGTCTATGATATGTCACAGCAGTGTAGTCTGGTGGACTAGGCTGGAGAGGGAGTGCACGAGGAAGGAGAGAGGCTGGTGTGCATATGAATTAGCGGAGCAATGAAAACGACAGCAACGGCAGCTGTACCACCAATCCATACTATCGTTAATGATAAGCATCTGTAGAGATGAGCGGGTTGCACGAAACTTCGAAAAACCCGACCCGAACCCGAATTGTTTTTTTCGGGTTAATGGGTTTCGGTTTTCGAAAAATTTTATCGGGTCGGGTTCGGTCCGGGTCGGGTTCGGTCCGGGTCGGGTTGTTGCATCATTTTATTCGGGTCCCGATCCTTTATTGACTTTTTATATTTTACAAAACTCGCCTAAATTTTATCATCTTACATTACACGAATTTTGTTTTAATCTAAGGTCTGTGAAGAATGCAGACGTCGGGCCTTGAAATAATTTTTGTTTCGAAGTAATTTGGGTTGTGAGTTTCGAAAAACTTCAGTGTCGGGTTTTCAAACAGTTCGGGTTTCGGGTTTCGAAAATTTTAATCGGGTCGGGTTCGGTCTGGGTCGGGTTTTGAAACAATTCGGGTTTCGGGTTTCGAGTTTCGAAAAATTTTATCGGGTCGGGTTTTGAAACAATTCAGGTTTCGGGTTTCGAAAAATTTTATCGGGTCGGGTTCGGTCTGGGTCGGGTTTCGAAAAATGGTCGACCCGCTCATCTCTAAGCATTTGCGACAGCAGATAGGCTTTTGTTTAACAATCTGTGGATGAGAAACTTTTCTATAGGACATGGTAGATTAAAAAATGCTGATCCTATTTTTGACATACCCAGAGGCCATTTTAAAGCGGAAATCAACTTTGAGAGGCTATCATACCGAGTAGGCAAGAATGGCTAAACAATTGGCCAGATTAAATAACCCGAACCCGAATAACCCATAAGTTTCACTGACGGCTCGAAAAAGTAAAGGAACGGCGGCCGAGGTAATCACTCTGGCACCCAGGACGCAAGAGAATTTCTATTTAGAAAATTATGTCACTGTGCTCTTTACGACCGGAAATGGAGAATGAGAGGATTACGGTACTCTCTGATAGCGAAGCGATTATCAAGTCACTCTGTGACAAGGTGGTAAAGGACTGGACTTGGTCAGAGACGAACAAGCAGTTGTGGCTAGTTACTACTACAGGGATACAGTAATATATAAGTGCAACGCATGGCAGGTGGCGGTCTAGCGCAATTCAAAGTAAAGAATAACAGAACACCTAGGTGTGTGTGTTGTACATACAAGCAACGTACGTCTTTGACGCATAGGACCTTCGGGCTTATTACAGGACCAAGGATTGCTTGTGATGATGGAACACTGTTGTAATGAACTGACATTGTCTCTGAGTAAAGATCAGATTGTGAAAGCCCTCGACAAGGTCGATGTCAGTAAGGGTGACGGTCCTGACAATATTTCACCACTTTTTTTGAAGAATTGCTCGGTCTCATTAAGTACGCCGCTGTCCTATATTTTTGATTTATCGCTGACTAGTAAATTTCCTGACCGATGGAAAGAGTCTTATGTTGTGCCCATCTTCAAGAAAGGATCTCGTTCCGACGTTACGTGTTACAGAGGAGTCGCAATTCTCACTACATTCGGGAAATTCTTTGAGTCTATGGTATGTGATGTACTTACTGCTGAGTTAGATGGCGTTATATCAGTGTTTCAACACGGTTTTGTGAGAGGTCGCTCCACAGCTACCAATCTCATGGATTTTGTTACTAAGGCTGTTCGGGTGGTCGAGAAAGGTGACCAGCTTGATGTAGTATATGCTGATGTGAGCAAAGCTTTTGATAGAGTTAGTCATGACTACCTGCTCCGTAAGTTGAATGAACTTGGAGTGCACTCTCACCTGTTGCATTGGATTCGTACTTATCTGTGCGAGCGCACCCAGTATGTGAAGATATCAGGATGGAGGTCAGATCGATACGAAGTGACATCGGGTGTACCACAAGGGAGCCACTTAGGCCCGCTCTTGTTTCTGATTTTTATTAATGACATTACGCTGATATCTTTTTTTAAGAAGCGCGACCCGATTCGGTTTGTGTATTCGATTGGTCAATCGTCTCTCAAAAGGGTTGCTGAGATCCGAGATTTAGGGATTACGTTTACGGAAGATCTGTCGTTCAACCGGCACATGGACCTGATAATCTCTAAGGCGTACTCGATGTTGGGTTTTCTAAAGAGAGTTTGTAGGGACTTTCGGAACGTTGCTGCTCTCAGAAGGGTTTATTTTGCTCATGTGAGGTCACATCTTGAATATGCCTCAGTTGTTTGGTCGCCTTACTATCAGAACTACAGTAGTAAGATTGAGTCCATACAAAAGAAGTTTCTTATGTATGCGCTGAGACGGTCGGTTTAGCGGGATACGAGGTTTCGTCTTCCCTCATATGTGTCGCGTTGTCAGTCCATTAATATTGAGCCCCTATCGCGTAGAAGGATTAATTTAACTGCAGTTTTTGTGTTCGATGTTTTGACCGGTCGTATACGCTGTCCTCAGCTGCGTGACGAATTCCGTGTGAACGAATCAGCAAGGCGGCTGATGAACACGAACTACTTGCTAATAGAGTGGCATCGGATCAATTATGGTTTGTTTGAACCGGTTAATTATGCCTCTAGAGTATTCAACTTGTTCTCTCATTTCTATGAGTCATCTGTCTCGAGAGATAGATTTCGATCGGCTGTTAGAGGAATGATTTTGACCAGCCACGTGCTGAGAGTGAATGGATTCATGTTGTCCTCTTAAACTACTGCAACGACTTTTCAATGAACCTAATCAATGTTTTTTTTTTGTGTTATTTCATGTGCCTCGTACGTTCACACAAGTCTTTGGACTATGGTTTGCCCATTACGATATCGAAGCCATGCAGGAATCCCTGGTGGAGTAGACTGAATACAGTGTTTCGAAAGGGTGTGAGAAGGTGAATACGGACTCCGACGGGTCGACTGGGCCTTATTCGCTTCCGGTCTCGCACCAACTTTTTGATGAATTGTTAAAATTTTGTGCATTGCCAGTAGGCTTTTTGCCGTTGGCAATTTTTTCCTGTCGAAATAAAAATAATAAATTCTTAAAATGCGTGGTGACGCAAAAATAAAGGCAAACAGATTTACACACTAGATGTGTACGATTCAATAATGACATCCACATACTTTTTGGCATTTCTAACTACCGCATCCTCTTTTCCCATTGTGTGTAAAATGGTTTTAGCTAAAATTGTTGCATTGCTTGGTTTATAGTATACTTTTGTATAGCTTGGGAAGACCAAATTTGTTGACAGTGCAACAAGGAAAGAATAATAATTACGCAAGTAATTACCTGATCAACGTACAAAGTTCAGGACGATGCACCTTTGTAGCGAGACCATGTGCATATTACCCATCGTTCGTGAAGTATGACTAGCAATCACTTCACAAAAACACCGTCAGATATGAGAGATCTGAGAAATCTACAAACCATAATGTTAGATGTGAGAGATCTAGCAATTAAACACAATTAATCTGATGAATAACGTGCCAATGCTCATAGCACTTCAGATGCTTGTTCACATCATTCTCTGCCCTTGCCAACAACAGATGTCTGCTTACCCCATTCTCTGGTTTTCTTTTTGCTGCTATTTGTTTTTTGCGTATTTATTCTTTCCCTGTTGCACTGTCAACAAATTCGGTCTTCCCTAGTAAAAACAAAAATGGTTTTATTGGACCCGTACGAAGTACAAAGGTCCTATACGTTTACTACAAACAATTTTATTGTAACATGGGGTAGACCGAGGTGGGAGGGGGGGGGTGCATCTATTATCGCCTAGAGATGACGATTCAGCAATAAAAAAAATGTCTGTCCGTCTCCACTTTTTTTTCCAAACGGCTCAACCGATCAGACTAAACTTTTTTTCCCTGAAGATGAGCAAAATCGGCCAAGTAGTTCGGGAGATATGGTCGAAGAAGTGGAGGCCGGACATGAAATTTTCGAGGGTCGGTGAAACTTTTTCGCAAATATCTCAGCAAGTATAGCACGCAAATTCCTCATTTCGGTGTCAAATGAAAGCATTTAATGTCACGAAACTGGGAAAAAATTTTTGTGGGAATCGGGTCAGGGGTCTGGGAACTAGGACCAATATGATGGACGAAAGTGATACTCTTAACTATGCAATATGGAGATTTACTGTCAAAGGCAAAGTTGTAGAGAATTCAATTTAAGCGAACACGTGTTTCAGGGTTTTGGGGAAATATAGCCCAATATGGCCACTTCCATGATTGGGCAGGATGACCCAAATCTCCAGAACTATGAGAGTTAGAAAGATGGTTCCAAAGGCGAATTTGTAGAGAATCAAATTTAGGCTGGTATATGGTCTCTTCCATAATTGGGCAGAAAGACCTAGATCTCCAGAACTATGAGAGTTAGAAAGTTGCTTCCAATGGCGAAGTTTTAGCGAACTAAATTCAAGTGAACACGCGTGTTTCAGGGTTTTGGGGAAATATGGTTCAATCGTGGTGTATGGCCACTTGCTAATTTTGATCTATTTCTGATAAAGTCGCCCGAAATAATTTTAAAATTACAAGATCAAAGAAACATCGACCGAATTGTAAAAATATTTTTTTGACTATCCCCTCCGAAAGTTTGGCGCATTTCATGCATGTTTACCCCCGCGGTAATCGTTCACTGCATGTAGAGTCTTTTGGAATATTAGAAACACAAATAACACGTGGCGAAAGTTACTTTCGACCCGACGGAGGTAAAAACTTTAACGTCCCAAGGGATCGAAAGTGTATTTCATGTAGCTGTTTCATTGTTCATTCGTGCTTTTTTCGTTTTACCGACGAGACATTTCTAGTACAAGAAAAAAGAATAGAAAAAACCAAATGCCTCTTTGATTGACAATATACCCACATTTGAATGCTTTATACAATACACAATACATATACACAAAAATACAAATTTAGAAAATTTACACAGACAAAATTTGTTTTTATTATGATTCGGGCGATTTTCTCAGAAATAGATCAAAATTTAGCGTCGGGCTTCCAAAAAAGGTCGGGCGGCACACAACCACGCTAAGTGTAATGAAGTATAGCAAAATGTGGCGAAGTGTATTGATCTGTAGTAAACTGCAGTGAAGCGAACTGCAGTGTGCTGTGGTGAAGTGTAGGTAACGTGTAGTGCTGTAAACTGAAATGAAGTGTAGTAAAAAGTAGTGTAGTGAACTATAGAAAAGTGTAATGTAGTGAAGTGTAGCTACACTTTACTGCAGTTTACTACAGATCAAAACACTTCGCCACATTTCGCTATACTTCATTACAATTAGCTACAGTTACCTCCAGTTCTCTACACTTTACTACAGATCGGATCATTTCACTACAGTTCTTGTCCATAACATATTTTAATAAAAATTTTGGGCAAGGGCCGACCTTAGTGCCGTGCTAGCTCATACTAAGGTTGACTTCATAAGGTTTTATTTTGCAACAGCTTTCGTAAAACTTGAACTTCTTTTCAATTCCACTGGTAATAGGAAATCTTCTTACTGCAGTGCGTTGTGGTGAAGTTTAGTAAAAGGTAGTGAGTGAACTATAGTAAAGTGTAGTTAAGTGTAGTGTGGTGAAATTTTGTGAAGTGCAGCGAACTGCAGTGCGCTGTGGTGAAGTGCGGTAAAAGGTAGTTTAGTGAAGTGTAGCAATAGGTAGTGTAGTGAAATGTACTGAAGTGTAGTGTAGTGAAATGTAGCAAAGTGCGCTGTGGTAAAGTGTAGTAAACGGTTATGTAGTGAAATGTAGTAAAGTGAAGTGTAGTAAAATCTAGTGAAGTGCAGCGAACTTCGCGACGATGTGGTGAAGTGTAGTATGAGGTAGTGTAGTGAAATGTAGTGAAGTGAAGTGAAATGTAGTGAAGTGCAGGAACGTCGAATAAGCGAAGTCGTTGCAAGATAGCATTTCTCAAACTTCTTTGAGACAAGTTCTTTTTCAGACTTTGCAACGTGTGGAGAGAGTGATGTTGTACGCCCTCAGACTGTATGAAAGCTTCTCAGGTTTCAGGTGTAAATCTCAATCGCCGTTTCCATTTACGGTATTGTGGTAAGTAATGCCAACATCACAAATAACAACAATAACATGTCTTTTTTACTGGTGGGTGTGCTTCCGATTAGATTTTAGTTGATGGAATTAGGTTAATACGGAGGGGAGAAGCAACAATCAGTTCTTGTCTTGTCAAGTTTTGACTTTCAAATTTTTTTTTTTTTTTGACACTTCCCCTCGGCGTGACATACTTTATGAACGGCCCCTTACCCAGTCATTAACCTTCGACTCACCAAGTGCGTAAATAAAATTTTATTTAACGATTTTATGTTTCAAAAGTCAATAGTAATTGAGAATCGCTCCTAGTCAAATTCAACAACCATCGTGCAAAAATTGAGATGATAAAGAACAAATCAAAATCTGGTGCTGTATTAAAGGAGCAATTTTCTTCGGGTGGTAATTTACAACAGAGAGCTCAAAGGATTTTTTTCCGTGATCATCTCACGAACTACAGCTTGGACCTGTTTTCAAAATGTAAATTGATAGACAAGCAACGTTGAAGTCTTGTTGGACAAAAGACGGTCAGATATTCCTAAGTGAAGAGGAGAATTCTAAGATTCTAAGAATAAGCTCTCTTGAGGATATCGACAGGGTAAGGCAGCTGTACACCGTAACAAAAAAAGACATTTTAAGACAGACAAGTATCACCCAAATCCGTTAAAATGGCCCAGACAACATACGGACAAATTCTAACACCCCCAGTTTTGCACACAATTTTTGCGTTTAATTGCGTTTACACTGGCGAAGAAAAAAAAAATACTTTTTGATATGTTGTTGGGTATGGAGCAAAACGTCGAGAAAACATGTTCCGGGGTGGGATATTGTTCTGAAATAAGGGAGTTATGGGTCAAGAAAGGGTGAAAATTGAAAATCGGCCAAAAGTCAGTCAAGATGACGTCTTAGAGATTTGGTAGGCGAAGCATAGTCTTAGAATTTTTGATTGCCTACAACTTTGTAGAAGAAAACTTTTTGATCCGACTTCATGCGGAGGAGCTAAGCAGCGAAAACTGTTAAAATTTTGGGGTTTCCACACTTTGTTGTTAGGGAACTTTTGTTGTTGGACAAAGTAGAGATAATGCCAATCGATAGTGGAGGCTTGGGGCAACAAATTTGCTGAACAATGTTTGGTGAAAAAGTTTCATATTCCCGAGCTATAGGTCGCTCTTTGGCGATTTTGTCCAGAGCTGGAGCACTTATTAACCTATATATCCGCCGGTAGTTGCCGGAATGAGGCCAGGCAGGTGTCAAATGAAAGGTTTCGGCAGTGTGAAGGTAGCGGAATTGGGTTGAAGGAAATCGGTTGAGCGGTTCGGTGCCCAGGGTCGGTCAAAGGAGGCGAAAATGGACAAAAATTCGCTTCGTTGCCCGAAAATTACTGAAAAATTAATTTTTGATATGTTGTCGGGGATGGTCTAAAACGTCAAGAAAACATGTTCCGGGGTGGCACTTTGTTTTGAAATAAGGGAGTTATGGGTCAAGAAAGGGTGAAAATTGAAAATCGGCCAAAAGTCAGTCAAAATGTCGTCTTAGAGATTTGGTCGGGGAAGTGTCAGAGTAGAATACGTAGCAAGTGCAACGCTGAATACGGGGAACTTAAAATACGGGGAACGTTGAATACGGGGTAAGTGGAATACGGTGAACGTTGAATATGGGGGAAGTGGAATACGGGGGAACTACAATACGGGGGAAGTAGAATACGGGGGAAGTGGAATACGGTGAACGTTGCATACGGTGAACGTGGAATACGGTGAACGTTGAATACGGGGGAAGTGGAATACGGGGAACGTTCAATACGGTGAACGTGGAATACGGTGGAAGTGAAATACGGGGGAAGTGGAATACGGGGAACTTGGAATACGGGGAACTTGGAATACGGTGAACGTTGCATACAGTGAACGTTGCATACGGTGAACGTTGCATACGGTGAACGTGGAATACAGGGAAAGTGGAATACGGTTAACTTGGAATACGGGGAACTTGGAATACGGGGAAAGTTGAATACGGGGAACGTTGCATACGGTGAACGTGGAACAGGGGGGAAGAAGAATACAAGGAAAGTTGAATACGGTGAACTTTGCATACGGTGAACGTGGAATACGGGGGAAGTGGAATACGGTGGAAGTGGGAAACGGTGAACGTTGAATACGGGGGAAGTGGAATACGGGGGAAGTGGAATACGGGGGAAGTGGAATACGGGCGAAGTGGAATACGGGGGAGTGGAATACGGTTGGTGGAATACGGGGGGTGGAATACGGGGGAGTGGAATACGGGGAAATAGAATTCGGGGAAAGTTGAATACGGCGAACTTGGAATACGGGGAACTTGGAATGCGGTGAACGTTGAAAACGGGGTAAGTGGAATACGGGGAACGTTGCATACGTTCCACCGAGGAAGTGGAATACGGGGGAAGTGGTATAAGGGGAAAGTGGAGCAATTTTGCGGCAAAGAAAGTATTTTGATTTATAGTACCTTTCTCGTCCACTTCGATTTTAGTATTATTAGTGGTAATATCAACGAAGTGATATAATGACATGAAACATTACGCATCATTATTTAAAATGAAAAAAAATATGCTTTGGCTCTCTGAATAGACAACACGCGAAAATGATAAGGCCTGCGTAGCCCCTAGGGGCGGGGGTTTACACTACGTAATCTACCCGTTAATATTAAAGCGAAAATGATAAAGCCTGCGTAGCCCCTAGGGGCGGGGGTTAGACTAGTCAACTATATATCAACCGATCAACAAAAACAAAAACTCAGCATCTGTTTTTACAACATGCGTAGCATAGTGCGAAGGATGTCAGTACTAGAAACATCGATTGCATCACTAAATAGCTGCCCAGACATTGTTGTCGTTGCAGAGACACGCATATACGATAGCGAAACCAGTTTCTTCAACATAGAAGGTTACAAATGTTTCCATTCAGCAAGACCGTACTGTCCATCAAAAGGTAGAGGGGGCGGAACGGCAATTTTTGTGAAAGATCGAGCTGACCTGCAATGCAATTTCGTATCGTCAGTTCATTTTGAAGATGCGAATATTTTGGTATCTAAATTGATGACATCGAATATACACATCATATCAGTTTACAGACCGGAACAAGCGACTATGGGTTCATTCATTACAGAATTCGACCAAATTCTCCATTAAGCGCAGCCTGGTTATAGGCGACATCAACATCAATCTAAATGACTGGACAGTTCGTGAATATTCAGAAACAATTTACTCCAATGGATTTTGCATTCTGAACAAGATTCAGAATCTCCAATACTATTTCGACGATCTTAGATCACATTGTCACCAACCTTTTTGATAAGACATATGACATGTCGTACATTGATACATCCATCTCGGACCACAGACAATTGGTTCTTCAATTCATAGAACCCAAAACGACGGGCGCAACTAAAGTGGTAACGTCAACTGTGGATTCATAACGCATTGATCGATTAGAGAACTGGAATTCAGTAAAGGCAGCAAAAACATTCGGTGAATTCGAAGCCGCACTTAAAACAATCATTGAAAGCAACCCTCGACAAATCATGCTCGGAGCGGTAGCGGAGAGCGTGACGCAGTCCCCACACCCCAAAAAAAACGTTGACAAAGCCAAAAACCTCCATACAAAAACCTTTTGGACAAGGAGCCATATATAGGCGAACTTTTGAGTTTTTTCCCCTCGCCCCCCTTTCCATCCAAATTATTTGAAAAAAAAAACAAAGTCGCAGCAGCTTTCCTACAAGCCCTCATTCATCAAAATCGGTTGAAAATTGGCTGAGATATCGCCAATCAAAGATGACCAATTCCTATGGAAAAGTGGTCAAATTACCTTTGTAATTAATAACAATTTTATTCCTGTGTGGTGTGTCAACGATCTATGTATCTATGTATCTATCTATCTACTTTTTTTTCTCGAGAACCGCTCGAGCGATTTCCTTAAAATTTTCAGGGAACGTCAGTCTCGGCCCCAAATGAAAAATATCACATGCCGCTTTTCCGGGAAAATTCTGGAAAAGCCGTGGCATGTGGAAAAGTGGTCAATTTTGAGGGTTTTTTGGAAATGCTCGGAGTTTTCGAATTTTAGCTCCGCAGTGACAATAGCTAGAGAGTAGGCTTCTTTGGGAAAGTTATAGAGTTTGATCAGGAGAATTTTTTCGGATTTTCAGAAATCTGCCAAAGTGACGCCATCTTGGATTTTTGTAAGGTATAAATTAGGCTTCTTTGGGTTTTCGAATTTTAGCTCCGGAATGATAACACTTAGACAGTTGGTTTCTTCTAGACAGTTATAGAGTTTCATCAGGAGAATTTTTTGGTATCATTAGAAAATGGCTGCCAGCTGTCATAGCGGCGCCATCTTGGATTTTCGTTTATGCTTCTACGGTTTTCGCATTTTAGCTCCGGAATGACGCTACTTAGAGAG
>CM055403.1:65144972-65162303 GCA_029228625.1 Pseudolycoriella hygida
CCACTAACTAACTAACTAACCCACTAACTAACTAACTAACTAACTAACTAACTAACTAACTAACTAACTAACTAACTAACTAACTAACGTAGGATGTATACATTTTCTTTGGCTTCTATGAAGCAGCACATTTTGGCTAATCCGTTATATTCATGTTCAAAAATCTATATCTCGTGAAATATTCACAATTTAAATCTAAGAATTCTTAAAACGTGATTTAAGAATGTTCAAAAATGTCGGGAAAAATATTTGTGCATGTAGGCCGCAGATTAATAGTCGTATGGTTGTTAGACAAAGTGACAGGTTTGATTTCTCCCCATACATAACCTCAAAAAAATATATTTAGTGATGTGGGTAACCATAAGAGGACTTGGCGCAGGCGGGAAGGTATTGACAAGCTGATTGTGGGAAGAGAAATTGTAACGGATGGTTTGCTGAAGGCAACGGCAATCAACGAGCATTTCTCGGAGATAGATCATAAAATTGCCAAAAAGTTTTCATCTAACAGTGACATCAATGAGTTCTCCACCCTGAAGAGCAATCCCAATAGTATTTTTCTGGAACCTGCGAATGAACGTGAAATTGTTAGATTACTATTAGAGCTTGATGTGAACAAGAGTACGGGCATCGATGGAATATCCGCCTTGAGCTTCAAGATCTGTGCAAACGAGGTAGCCCCGGTTATCACGAGTATCGTTAACCTAGCAATTTTTACGGGAGTATACCCCGAAAAACTAAAACTAGCTCGAGTTTCTCCCATTTACAAGGCAGAGTCAAAAACTGATCCCTCTAACTACCGGCCACGGTTTGACGAGTCATCAAACTCACATAAACATTGGTCGCAGTATATCTGTGCTACATTTTAACATTGAAAGTTCGTCAATTGAAAAATCAGAAATTTTAGGCAGAAAAAGTACCGATCATCAAGTTGACGTCGCTGCTATACAAGAAACTCACATTGGGAATGCAGCTGATTTCCACACTCGAGGACACGTTCCAGGTTTCAAGTTAGTAGCTTATTTATTAAGTTCAACGTACGGTATAGCAACATATGTCAAGGAATGTCACAACGAATACAGGGTGCTTCATGCGTGCGAAGAAAATAATGTGTCATGTATAGTCATTGAGCTATTTGGCATCAAGGTAATTAACGTATACAAACCACCAAGCCAACCATGGCCCAACATGACTCTACGACAAGAATCTCACCCGGCAGTATACGTAGGTGACTTCAACAGTCACCATTCGCTATGGGGCTATGCGAAAAATAATGCGAATGGAGATCAATTGGTAAATTGGGCAGAATTTCTTAATTTGTACTTAGTACATGACCTTAAAGACCTTCCAACGTTCCAATCTGGTAGATGGTAGCGAGGATATAATCCTGACTTATGTTTTGTCACTCGAGACCAATATGACAATCCGCTTAAGACCTCCAGGAAGGTGCTCACCAAATTTCCAAGAAGTCAACACAGGCCAGTTATCATTAAAATTGGAACCCAAATAGATCTGGTAAATTCCATTCCGAAACCTCGATGGAATTTCCAAAAAGCAAATTGGCCATTATTCACATCACTAGTCGATTCGGCTATTCGTTTTGTGCCAAACGAAATAAGTAGCTACGAACGTTTCCTTGGTGTTATTAAAAGTGCTGCAAAAAAGTCGATCCCCAGAGGCTTCAGAAAACGTTACATTCCTTGTTGGACAGCTGAAATGGAGGAGTTGTATAAACAGTTTGAAGAACAGGGTGACGATGAGATTTCTGATGAGCTGCTGGAGCTACTGAGCGCTGCTAGAAAAGCTAGGTGGGAAAAAGCGACGCAAGACATAGACTTTACTCACTCAAGTAGAAAGGGATGGCGATTGTTACGACATTTAGGAGAATCATCAAAACCGATTAAAATAAAGTCGTGTATGGATCCGGATAGTATTGCCTCAACTATAGTAAAAAATTCCACGATGGTTCCCCCAGACAAACATCAGCAGCGGACAATCAAAACACAGCTCAGAAAACTGATGCAGTCGTTGCCAAATGAGTCGGAATTTGATCGTCCATTCTTTATAGACGAGCTTGAGATAGCAATTTCTTCTATTAAGTCAGGCAAAGCTGCCGGTTTGGATGGATTGTATCCAGAGTTCCTCAAGCACCTGGGCAAACGGGCCAAAATTTGGGTTTTGAAATTTTTCAACAAAGTTTTCAAGTTGGCAAGACTTCCACATCTGACGATGAAAACAATTATAATCGCAATTTTGAAACCTGGAAAGAAACCAGAGTTGCCCGAAAGCTATCGCCCAATAGCTTTGCTAAGCCTATTGTATAAACTCTTGGAAAAGTTGATCTACCACCGAATCAAGTTTACAGTTGATGCTGCGCTCCCTGATGAAGAAGCAGGGTTCAGAGAACATCGAGGATGCGTTGGACAAGTTCTAGCTTTAACGAGTCACATTGAAGTGGGCTTCCAGCGAAATTTGAAAACTGCATTGGGTCTAATAGATTTGTCGTCAGCGTATGACACTATTTGGAGAAATGGCTTTCTTTGGAAGTTCTACAACGTTATTCCAAGCAAGAAACTCGGTAAGTTGGTAAGTAGCATGCTTACTAATCGAACCGTTAGGGTCTATATAAACGACAAAAGCAGTAGGCCCAGAGTGTTGAATCATGGCTTTCCTCAAGGGAGTGTTTGTGCACAAATGTTTTTTAATCTCTACACCAGTGACATGCCGGAAACTAAATCAAGAAAATTTTCATTTGCTGATGACCTTGGCTTGACAACACAAACAAAATTTTTCGAAACGGCCGAAAAAATTCTGGAAAAAGACATGACAAAGATGAAACTGTATTACCGGAAGTGGTGCCTACGTATGAATGAAGACAAATCCGAAGTGTCGATTTTCCATCTGAACAACAAAATGGCGACTCGGACCCTCAACGTTTATCTAGATGGCAAGAAAATCCCGTTCAACAGCACACCAACGTATCTCGGTCTTCCATTGGATCGATCATTGACATTTGAGCCAGCGCTGACGAGACTTAGTGAAAAGCTTAAGCCGAGAAATAACCTGGTGCAAAAGCTGGCAGGAACTAACTGGGGTGCAAATGGCAATACTTTGAGTACTTTTGTTCTTTCCCTGGTCTATTCTGCTGCCGAATACTGCGCACCTGTGTGGTACAACAGTTGCCATGTGAACAAAGTGGACACGCAGCTTAATATCGCCATGAGAACAATCACAGGTTCTGTGGACTCGACTCCAGTACCATGGTTGCATGTACTGTCTAACATTGCTCCACCACATCTTAGACGAAAGGCAGCAGCGAATAAGGAATGGAATAAGTGCTTCAATGGACCTACAAATTACAGCCTCCCAATGAGAATTGAATTGGAATATCCACCTCCTATACGGCTTTTGTCACGATCTCCACTTTGGAACGACCCTACCATCCAAGTACAAAACTTTAACATCAACGACGCTTGGAAAATTTACTGGTGTAATAGTTCCGACTTTACAAACAAGACCTTGGTACAGAATCCGCATGAAAAGCTTGAAGGTTTCAACTTGGAGAGGCGAGAATGGAGAATTCTGAATCGATTTCGCTGCGGACATGGGTGTTGTAGAAAACAATTGCACCGGTGGAATTTTGTAGATTCACCATTCTGCGACTGTGATGCTTCCACTATGCAAACGATGAACCATATTCTGAATGACTGTCCAATCCGACGATTCTCTGACGATTTAAGCGTTCTAAACCTCGTTACGGTAGAGGCTGTGGAGTGGCTTACTGGTCTGGACATAGAAATATAATTTTACGACGAAATAGTGAAGGAAAGTGAAATTAATCTAATGTTTTTTTTTCTTATGTGATTTTAAAAAATTTAAATAAAGCCATACGATTAATAATAACCGGCCAATCTCAGTCTTGCCAGTTCTGAATAAAATTTTCGAAATCGTCCTACACAAACGACTGACTTCCTTCCTTGAAGCGAACGATTTCTTCTACAAGAAGCAGTACGGGTTTAGAAAAAAATCAGGAACACATACTGCGACTTACGAGCTGTTCAACAAGATGTTACTGGACATTGACAAGGGCAAGGTAGCTAGTGCTGTGTTCCTGGACCTTATGAAAGCATTTGACTGCGTCGACCATGAGATCCTCCTAAGGAAACTCGAAAGTGCAGGTGTCCGTGGGATTGCTCTGGATTTGTTTAGAAGCTACCTGAATCGGCGAAAACAATGTGTAGTTATAGGGAATGAACAGAGTCCCCTTGTCAGTGTGAACATAGGTGTACCGCAAGGGAGTGTGTTAGGTCCGCTTCTATTCCTCGTTTATATCAACGACATATTTAGGCTTCCTCTGAAAGGCGTAATCCTGCTATTTGCAGATGACACTGGTGACTTCTGCTCCAACATATCATTTGAAGAAAATGTTACAGACATTAGCCATGATCTGTCCCTGCTTCATCGATTTTTCGAGATTAACAAGCTGTCTCCTTATGTAGCGAAAACGAAAGTGATGCACTTCCGCAAGAGTGCTAAGAAGTCGGCTAGGGTGCCTGCAGTTATGCTGAATGGGCAAGAGGTGGAAGTCGTGCAGGTCTACAAATACCTTGGTCTTCTCATTGATGAAAATTTGAGATGGGAGGCACACATCACGAGGCTGTGTAAGAAATTGTCTTCGATTAGTGGCATCCTTAACAAGCTCAAGCGTGTACTGCCGAAGTGTGTGTAGATGAAGATTTACTTTGCTCTAGGGCACTCACATTTGGTATACCTCACGGGCATTTGGGGGCAAGCGAGTAAGAAGTGCGTTAACGAGTTACAAATATTACAAAAGAGATGCTTAAAACATGCCTGCAAGCTAAGGCAGAGGCGCTCTACTGTAGACATGTTCAATGTTCAATGTCCTGGCGTCCTCAACGTGAGAAGTCTGTACAAACTTAGCATCTGCAGTCACATTCACAGCGTGATGTCAGGGCAATCGCATAATACGATTGAGTTTAAGAGGACACCCCATGCGTATCAGACGAGGTATCGCAAACCCCTATATAGAGCACCTACTCGCACAAAAATTGGTGAAGGGGCAATCACCATTACTGGTAACACATTATATAATTCGCTCCCTGCCGAGTTTGCCGGCGATCCATCGATGTATCGATTTAGGAGGAAGATGAAGGAATGGCCGCGGCAGTACCCAGGGTAGTTGTGTCTAGTTGTGTATTGGGAGTAAAGGGGGGTTGGGACGGAACACTAAAACACTGGTTTATGTCCTGTTTTTACGACGCTTATTCAATTGACAGTTGAGGTGAGACCATGGAGATACAACAGTCTCCCATATCGTCGGATACTCTCGCAGTCGCGTGTCGGTCAGTCTTTCAACGGACCACGCATCCAATCTTGAAACTTAGTGTAAAAATAACTCCAAACCTTTGAACTTTAACCTAGATTAGAACCATTCTCCCCAAAGATAAAAATATATAAATTAGCGGCTTTCTAAACTTTTTTACTTTTAAACTTTAAAAATTTTTTTTTTGCTTAAACTTAATTTATTGTTTCTTAAAATGCAACGCATACTGAAACTTAATTAATTATAAGGAAATATGTACATTATGTGAAATACAATACAATACAATACAATGTTTATGAAAGTGACAAATAAACGGATGACAAAGAAGCTAGACTTCTATCAGCCGATCGAACAAGCAGGGTTTCGTTCCGGATTCAGCACGAATGACCACTTGCAAGTGATGGGAAGTCTAATAGAAAAATGCAACGAATACAAAATCAGCATCGCGATATGTTTCATAGACTTCAAAAAAGCGTTCGATTCGGTCGAATTGTGGTCGATTTTAGACTCCTTGGACGATTGTCTTAAATATTTTATTTTAAATATTGGATATCTAATATATTTAACGGCAATTAATTTATTTATTGGATATAAATTTTTTTTAATGTAAAATAGACTATTGGACATTAAATTTAATTATTGGAGCCAAAATAATAAGCCACTCAAACAACAAAGTACAAGCTCTTCGCCACGACGAATGTTATTGAAAAGATGTGGTATTTTATTGAAATAAAATTAGTTGAAATATCAATGTACGTAAAAAATAAATAGACAGCCGGAGGACCACAAACACGATAAGTACAACTTTCTCTTAAAATTCACTCTTCGACAGAATACTGCAAATTCTTGCTATCTGCATGACATTTTTTCCATTTTTATGTGGAAATCTCCGGTTCCTCCTCTTCTTTTATTGCATCGATTTTCCCTTCACGTATTTCGATTTCTTGTATACGGCGCAAGCCTTGTATTAGAAGCCTGAGCAAATACCAGTGGCTGCGGCTGAGACTTAGCATCTGCAAATAATAAACAAATGAATAAAATCATTTAAATTAAATGTTTTACTGCATTACATCCTCTATATCTTCTAAATCACCGAACGACAATGTAAGTCCATCAATCGATCGCTCTTCCACAATTTTATATAAGTAATCAAGGACATTTTCGAATCGGTCTACTTGTTTTAACATCTCCTTGACTCCTTCGATGTTTAATTTCATCAGCTTTATGCTTCGAAAAGCACTCTACAAGATTAGGGATTATTCAAAAAACATATTCTTGAAGTATTTAAAATAAACTTACTGGAAAACATAAATCGAATTGATGCATAAGCGTTGAATCATTTCCCATGTTTGATTTTGGTGAGCTAATGCGTTTGTTGCGCGTATCACTTATACCTTGAGTTGGTCGAGTTTTTTTGGTAGCGCCAGTGCCCTGTAGATTAACAGATGTGGCCAAAACAATGCTCGATTTAGAACCTGGAGTTGATTGTGGAGAACCAAAAGTTTGTACACCAACTGCGTCTAATGTTGAGTTCGATGTAGACCATTCATTTGGACGAGAAAAACCACACGTGCCTATACTACCAGACACGTCCAGTGACGTGTCAGATGAAACGCTTAAACCAGGATCACTTTTATTTTTCTTCTTTCGGAAAAGGTTCACAAAACGTTCTCGAGTTTTCTTTAATTGTTTTAATGGATTAAAATTTGTTTGTGGCCTGTTTGTGGCCTCAACGATCTGAACTGCCTGAACGGCCTGAATGTAATGAATTTGTGGACCTGGAAACAAATGTTATAAAGTGTGAAATTTGTAGTAGAAGCAATCGTAAAGTAATAATAGTATGTATAACGAGTATGTTGAGAATTCCTATCATTTCGTTTGTGGGAAAGTTCAAATATTGAATTACGAAATACACCGCCATACACGAACGGATAAGTGAAAACCGACAAGTTCCTGATTTATCGTACAAATCAGAAACTTGTTGGCTTTCTCTTTTCCGTTTCTGTATTTAATTGAAATTACTATATGGTATAGCCGTGAAGTATCGCCAAAATTCATTTTTCCGTTTTTTTCACATTTTGGCGATTTTTCTAGGTGAACCTATTATGTTGATCTGACCCAAGCCCCGCTATACCCCCATTGCGGTAGCTCGACCCCGTTATTTTATTTTTCCATTATGTTCACAGCCTACGGCGCACAGTAGGCTAATCCGTTATATTCATGTTCAAAATTCTATATCTCGTGAAACATTCACAATTTAAATGTAAGAATTCTTGCAGCAGCAGTTGACACTTTCACAAATCTGAAAATCCAAGCTGAGAGAATGGGTTTGATGATAAACGAATCTAAAACCAAGTACATGAAGACCGAGCCGAATCCGGTAACCAATCAACAGGATGAGTTCATTTATCTTGGAGCGCTGATACGTTCAAAGGGTGACAACACACCTGAAATTCACGGACGTATCATTGCGGCAAGCAAACGCTATTTTGATCTAATTAAACATTTACGAACAAAGTTAGTATCAAGGAAAACGAGGTGTCATATTTACAAAACGATTATTCGTTCAGTACAATATTGATCTACAGATGCGGAAAAAAAAAGTGATGAACTGTTGCTCCTAACGTTTAAGTGCAAGGCACCATATTTAGAGCGATGCGCGAGGGTAGAAGGTGGCGACGGTGATATAACTTTGAATTGGAACGTAATTTTGCCGAGCCGAATATAGTGGCGATGGTGAAAGTCCAAAGGTTGAGGTGGGCGGGTCATTTAGCACGCATGTATGAAAACAGAGACCCCTGAAAATTATTCCGTAACGATCCAGAAGGGCGAAGTTGGTCGTCCAAAAATTAGATGTACTGATGGCGTCGAACAAGATCGTCGGACGCTCGGAATAAGAAATTGGCAATACGCGGCAAACGGCAGGCAGCGTTGGGTTGGAATTCTGGAGCAGCCAACGCCCACAAGTAGCTGTAGCGCCGAAAAATTAAAGTAACTAAGTACAATGTACCCGTGCGCATCCGAATAGACGTGGCAGAGAGACAACAAATGTTGCAAAAAGACTCGAACCAAATCTAAATAAATGTTGCCTTATGAAATTGTTGGGCAATGTTGAGAAACCCGACCGTAGCAACGGTGTAGAAAAACCCTTTTGAAAGCACAAAATTGACGCCCGAATAGACAAAAATGTTCTCGTCAATTTTCTCTACAACATAGCAAATCACAATTTTTTTGTCTAGGACCTGCCTTAGTATCGACCTAGGGCCCTAAGTAGAGAACATATAATTCCATGGACAAAAATGTTTCCCTCAATTTGCTCCGCAACATAGTAAAAAAAAATTTTTTATTAGGGCCGGTCTTAGGATCGACCTGAGGCCCATTTGAGCCCTAATCACAGACATCGGGCCTAAATTTGTTTTTGAATATAATTCGGTACTCGGTTACCTGCCAAATGGAAAAAGAATACACAAATTCGGTTAGGATTTTATGTAAAAAAACACGTTGGGCCCCAGTAGAAACTCAGTCTTAGGGTCTTGGCTGAGTCTAAGGGTTGTCGATTAAATCAACAATTATGAAAATCAGAATAGATTTACTTGAGCTATGCACAAAAAACATGTAAGGCCCTAACACCCCGGCGGGTGACATAAGGCAAAAACAAAGTATCAAATCAACATAGCCACTGAGTCGGACGAAGACTGGGAAAAGTACCGGTTCAGCCGTGCAACTGCCTACACGAATTCCGAAATAGATACAAATTCACCCGATTCACCACGTGTAAAACATAGTTCAGAGCATGCCCATTGAAAACCACAGTAACAAAAGTAATTTTACCCTTATTCACGGATTCTTTGCAATGTAACAAACGTGGTACCTCTACGCATAAAACACGTACTTTGTACACGGGTGTTAAAATGTCAAAATTGGGACGCTCTCTTTCATTGTTCTAAGAGTTTCGAACCGAACTGCAACTAGAAATTCTCGACACTTATTTTCACTACAGGAAGAGAATCATAAGCTTGTGCACCTCTTTAATTTCTCTTTTATCGCTCTTTTCACGTATTTCGCTAATATTTTTCTCATGTAAAACCGGTTCTGTACTATACAATAAAAATAACGAATTCAATCAAAAATGCTAGAAAATTTGATTACCCACCACTCATCGTGTCGTTGCTGCTCATTTCACAAATCTTCATAACCCAATAATCTGTGTTCTGCACGTGCAGTACAACCGTGAAAATGTCAAATTTAACAAAAGCAGAGAGACAATAGAGAAATTCACCACTTCACAGATTTTACGATAGTGAAATCACATTAAGTAACACAATAACAACATTGCTAATGACACGGCTCACAGTTTTTCACTATCAAACATCTAACATCAAACATCAAGCACTAACCTCAAAATCTTGACAACATCAACACTAAGGACATCTCAAGTGAAAGATTTTTATTTGCAGAACTTCGCAACATTCACTAGAACATTCTCTATTGTGATTTGAAACTCTAAGAATTCTACCAGAACCGGTGAACGCAACAAGGTTGACTGTCAAATTTCTCCCCTCCCGTCAGGGATAAGTGAACACATTCCCTTAAGAATCGTATAGGAATCGTGTGGGAATGTGTTATGCCATGGAAAATTTGTATGACGAAAGAAAAAGCTAGTGAATTGTAACTGAAATGTTCACAGTCGCCTCTATTGGAAGAAGTTCCAACGATTTCTTACTCTAACTTTAACTCCCCGGAAATACCTCTAACTGAGATAAATAGAAATGATAACAAATCGTCCTACATGTCCATCAACATAGTAAGTTGAATGACTTACCTGATGATTGGCACGATATGCCGAAATGTTGATCTCTTCTAATAATCTCCATAGCGCAACTGTTCTAGATGTGTTAATGTCTGATCGTCATGTCAATGACAAAATAATTCATAACATTATCATGTAACGAAAATGGTTTTACGCGTAGGATCTGGATTGTATAAAAGGCGAGTTGACATAGTCTGAGTATCATTCTATGGCCATCGTTGCTGATATACATATGGTCTTAAGACAAGGTGTACTGATGAGTAAACGACGAAATCAGCACTTTTAGTATTTCGATTTTTGTTAAACAATTGGAAGTAGGATTGGGAATTGTGAGTGGCTTTTAAAAGTTATGTTAACTTCAACTACAAGCATAAATTACACTTAAAACTTGTTACAATTTGAAGTTTCTCTTACTTAATGATTTTTTTGGTAGATGCTTAGGGCGTGGTCTCGGTACTTTGGCCGCCATTGTTGCTCTTTGATCCCTCTTCTCACTTTTGAAGTGGTCGACGTTTACAACGCCATTTTCCTCGCAGTTGTTGTTTATCCGCTGATTTTGATTGGGGCTTACTCTGTTCAAATTAGCGTTATAAACTTGCTCCTGTTGTTGAAGGAGACTAGCTATCGCGGCATGAAAACTTGATTGCGCCGCGTTTTGCATTGTACCACTTTGTGTCGTGTAACTAATCTGCTGTTCAGCCGGTAAAGCTTGGTCACTATTGTTCATGTTACCATTGACATTCGATTGCTGGTTTGGAGCAGCAGGTGAACTGGAGTTGGACAAAATGTTAAATTATCAACAAAATCAAAAACCGAAACAAAGATTCCTTTACTAATTTTGGTGAAGGTTGCTGCCACTGCTCCCTTCATTTTCTTCTTCTGGGACATATTCTTCTTCTTCATCTTCTTCTTCACCATCTTCATCATCATATTCTTCATCGTACGCGCCTTCTCCCTCTTCTATATCGTCGTCATGGATTTCATTTTGTCCATTGGAAGATGCATTAGGCATTCTCCCATTTGAACCACTAGCTGAAAATGAAGAATCTGTTATCTAAGACATATATGTGATCTGGGTGAGAATTGACGAACGAGTATTTGCAAAACTGTGGAAATTTCCTTGCGAAAGAGCTTGTAAAGCAGCCAACATTGCTGGATCAAATTCCACATTGGTTGGCATGCTTCCACCGCTGTTCACACTTAATCGAGCCAAAGCCGATAAAGCATCTGCATGTCCTTGTACCGGCACACCACTTTGATGATTCGACATTATTGGTCGAATTGATTCCGAATTTCACTTTTTACAAAATTGTTAGCTCGTTTCCTTTAACCTGAATTTTCGTCACCAACACATGTGCCACCCGTGCTACCTGCTAATAAAAATGTCATGTGGTACATTAGAAATTCACTTTTTGGTACAGAAAAGTCGTCGTCTTTATGGAAAATGACGCGCGCAACTTTTTGCACGGAAATTTACAGCTTTGCGTCGTGCACCAATCATGTTTAACGGTTTTCAGTAAAATAAATGTCGTTTGCACAAATATTGAATTGAAATTATCGAAGAATTTAGCTCATCACGTTCAAATTGAAGGCCATTTTCGTTTTTCACTTCTTGCAGAGTGCGTTCTATCAAATGCAAAGATCCGGATAGTTCTGTATAGCGCGTATAGCGAAACAGTGGCAAAAAGAGAGTGATAGCCTTTGCCCAGTGAGTGTGTCTTATCCTCGTACAAAGAACTACATGAACGACATCAATGCGTGAAATAGTGAAGCTTAAGTCTTTTACAAATTAATCCCAAGATCACCCATCTTGTTCTTTAAAGGGGTCATTATATTGCGACGCGATGCGAGTTTTCTGAATTCGCAGAACTGAATTTCGTCTACATTTTATAGATGTCCTTTTTTAATTTTCATCTTATTGTGTAGGCCTCGGCAACATCGACAAAACGTTGCATATGGCTGAACTAGTTACAAATCAACTGTTTCTTTTTCGGCAATATAACGAATTACGAATGAATATTGGATGAATGGATGAATGGATGATGGAACCGATGGAACCACAAGTCTTTCTTTCTGGGTTAATTTTAGGTGTGCAACTATAAGAACAGAATTAGGGTCGTGTGGTTATAAAATTACTTGTTATCAAGTTTCAGCTTTTTTCAAGATGTGCCATAGAAAAAATACATTGAAAAAAAAGATAATGTTGAAAACAGCATAACAAGTAAATTTAAAAGCACGAGTTTGTAAGTTATAAGGTTACAAGCCACATACATTTGCTGTCTCAGTTTTTAAATTTGACATTTGGGTGAAAAAACGTGGCAACAAATGTATGTGGCTTATAACGTAATTCTGTAGGAGATTAGCGTATTGTAAGGCACCAGCCTCCAGTAAGATTGTAATACCGAAAGACAAATACACAACCCGAATCTCAAGTGGTTTATGTTTTTTATAGCGGAATTAACGTCGCAACATAGAACTACGTCCTCTTCTCAAGTGGCGTCATCCATGCTGAATACGAACAAACATAAAACTAAAGACACAATCTATTGAATCTGTTAACCCCAGTGGCGCCGTTTACGGGTGCGGGGCCGTTCATAAATTACATACGGCGTAACGCTTGCGTCATACCACTCCCCCCCCCTTTCCCTCTTGCGTTACATAATTTATGAACGGCCCCTACTCGATGAATTCGATCGAACTCAGCGAAAAGTTTAGCAAAAGTAAATTGAGTCCTAAAGTAATTCACATACTTCGATTACGTAGGTTCCTCACTCGAAGGATATAAAGGGTATAGTCCACCATCAGCATTTTAAAATAAATAAAGGCATCCCATCCCCAGTTCTACAGAGAAAGCGAGTAACCACCAAAACGGTGGGACGGAAACTAATTATAAGAACAGAATCCATTGTCGCATCACTGATCAATTTTTTGAAGCTTGTAAAGGTGCCACAAAGTATTCCCAAGGTAGTCGAAGGTGATACGAGGTGTTCCTATGGTAGCCGAAGGTGTTGAAGATTAATTTTTTTCGGAAAGAAAAATTTTTTTTCTGAGAAAGATTTTTTTGGAGAAACTTCTTCTCTGAGAAAATTTTTTTTGAAGAAAAACTTTTTTAGCGAAAAATTTTTGTAGAAATTGGTTTTGGAGGAAAATTTTTTGGAGGAAAATTGTTGTGGAAGAAAAATTTTTTTCTTGAAAAACCTTTCTGGGAGAAAAAATTTTTTTGGAGAAAAAAATTTTTTTCGAAGGGACTATTTTTAGGAGAAAAATATTTTCGAAAGACACTTTTTTTCGGAGAAATTTTTTTTTCTTAGAAAATTTTCTTTCCAAAAAAATTTTTTAAAAGAAAAATTTAAAAAAAAAAAAATTTTACAATATTCAACAACTGAAAACTTCCAAAACGACAAATATCACAACAAAAACCTCAACCAACAAAAACGTGGAGTGAGGCGCAGTCCGTATGTCAGCTTCCAAAATTAACGATATCGCTTGAGGTGACGCTATCGCTGATAATGCGCAGAAGTTTGTTTGAATGGAAACTTGTGATCAAAGTTTCAATTTCCTGAAAAAGTTACTTTTCTTAAAACAAAATTACGTTGTGTTAAAAAAATTGCGTCAGTACTTTTGTAAGTTTGTAAGCAACTTTCTAGCTGCCATAGTTCTAGAGGTATGAATCATCCCTCTGGAATCTGGAAGAGGCGTTATCTCGGGATTAGGCCACATTTTCCCAAAACCTTGAAACACGTGTTCGCTTAAATTTAATTCTCTACCACTTCGCCTTTGGAACCAACTTTCTAACTCTCATAGTTCTAGGGATTTGGTTCATCCTGCCTAAATATGGAAGTGGCCATATACCAGGATTGGGCCATATTTCTCCAAAACCCTGGAACACCTGTTCGCTTAAATTTAATCCTCTACAGCTTCGCCTTTGGAACCAACTTTCTAACTCTCATAGTTCAGGAGATCTGGGTCATCTTGCCAAAAATTGCCACAAAGAAAGAAAGAAAGAAAGAAAGAAAGAAAGAAAGAAAGAAAGAAAGAAAGAAAGAAAGAAAGAAAGGTTTACCAAATTGACTAGTTAAAAATATTCGATTTGGGTCCATTTCCATACAAAATACCAAAATTGTTTAATTCATATCTCCGGATTGGCTGAACCGATTTTAATGAGTAAAAAGTAACTTGGGCCTAAGATTTTCCGTAGAATTCGGGAAAATTTTCCGGGGGGTACGTCAATCGGGAGGGAAGTCAAAAAGTTCCTGTATATATGTTCCTTAGTCTACGAAAAATTTTCTTGTGAATTTTTTGGCGTGTAAGACTTGCGTCACGGCCCCTTACTACCGTGGGGCCATGAGCAAACTAAGAAAACATTAGAAATTTAGGAAAAATCTTGTTTTTCCATTCATTTCCCGCATCTCCCAGGTTTATAACAAGTTTGCAATTCCTGTATAATAACAAGAAAAGTCCTTATTCCTTTTAAAATAAACGTAAATTTTAATAAAAAACTTACCTTAAGGGTAGATAAAACCCGATGAAAAAACGTATTTTTGTCTAATTGAAAATCGCTCTCAATGAAAACATAAACGGGTTGCTAAATTTCAATGATACTTTTAATAAAAAGGTTTTGCTAATTTATGAGAATCGTAAGCCAAAATTTACGGTCAGGAATTAAATTTGGCTATTGGTGCAAGTTATTTTTAATCGATTCAGAAGATTATTCTGAACAAAAAATTGTTCTACAGTATGACACAGTATACACTGTTTTTTTTTTTATAAAATTCTCAAAACATCAATCTATGCAGCCGCCTGCAAAAAATTACAAACTTGCTGAACCAATATTTGTGATTTTAATCAATTTAAAGATATTCTGTGAATTGAGAAAGTCGGATAAGTAACATTTCTTGCGGAAAAACATCCAGAGTATTGTTCCACTCATTTTGTAGTTTGAGTAACGGGTGCGTAACTTTTTTTCTTTCGATTAAATTAATTAAAAATATTTCCGGGTACTTTTGTAAATTTTAAAGTACGTAATAATCATTTTCAGACTAATATCTATGACTTTTTGTCAAATAGCCCAACTCCATTGTAGGGTTTGTAAACTAAATATGGGATATTTTTAAATTCTGATTTATTCTAAATTGCTGATAAATACATTTCAAAACTTTAAACTTCCGCCTGTTATTAAAAAAAACATTCCTAATTTTTACTTCCGTTTGTTGTTAAATAATCTGGTTTGAAAATTCCATGAAAATTCCTGAGGCTAAGGTTAAGCTTAACAAGTATAACAATACCTTTGTACGTGGCGTTTATTGCAAGTTTAGGAACAAAATTTAATTTCGTGAACGATAGCCAATCAGATGAATGGGCATATTATAGTACATTATGCACCGCTGTCCAGGATGCTCTATTTTGACGATTTGGAGGTTATTTCCCGAGCCGAAGGCGTGGGAAATAATCCAAATCATCAAAATAAACCATCCTGGACAGCGGTGCATGTATAGTTTTATCTATAGAGAGCAATATATCGAGTTAAATAATTTTGCCCTAGGGAATTAAGTACGAGATTATTGCTCTAGACAGATAAAAGTGTCTAATGGTTTTTGAAAAAATTAAGGATATGATTGAAGAATTAACGAGTTTGAAAGTGTGGAATCGTGAGAAATCGAATTTCGTAAATAGATTATTATCGAACTCTTTTTATCAGAGATCAGTTACAACGACTAGAGCTCAATCGTTCATACATTTACAGATAGAACGTACGAGGTTTTTTTTATCTAGGAATCCTGATATTAAAATACTTCCCGGAAGAAAAATCGTAATAACAGATAGACATATCTACAGATAAAATGAAATTGTATTTGCAGTTAAATTGCGAAAGTTTTATCAACCAGAATGGACAGATATTGACAGTTACTTGGCTCATATAGAAAATTTTATATCAACATATAACTCCAATTGTTGTATGATCTTAGGGGATATGAATGTTGATGTCTTTCATCGTGAGATTTTTGATTATATTATTTTAATCAATTCTTATGGATTTATGGTATCAAATGTTTATCGAACTAGACCCATATCTAAAACTCTTCTTGATCATTTTGTCATAAATTTCAGCCAAAGATTCTCTGTGGTTAATCATACAATAGATAATGATTTCTCTGATCATAGTATGTTATTATCTGAAGTATACATTAATAACTACGAAGAATCATCAGAATCACCAAAATTGAGTAAATTTGTAGATTATGATAAATTCAAATTGAAGAATCTTATACACCTGATGACATCAATGGTCTTTGCAATTTCTTCATAAAAGCTATTAGTACCTCAGAACTAATGTCGACTATTTATAAAACGGTAGGAAATGCTTTGCCCATGGATGACCAAAGAAATTAAGACCCTATGTAACTATAAAGCAAACTTACTAAAAAAAATTAAAAAAAACTAAAAATGTTGGTTCGAATAGCTCTGCCTTACAACGCATAAATAACTTACAAACCGGTTTTAACAAAAGGATTCTTTCGTTAGAACCGGTTTGTAAGTTTTTAATGTGTTGTAGGGCAGAGCTGTGTAAATGTTTGTGAAAATACTTTAGTTAAACTCATGTAGAAAATGCTCATATCAAGACTTTGTACTTTTGTTTTTTAAAACGTCGAAAGTCAATGTTTTGATCGTCTTTTCTCATGTAAATGACTCGATTTGAAATATTTTCCTGGACTGATAATATCTGTGTTCCTACAAAAATGTTTGAAAATTGCAATTGGTCGAGGTATTTACCAGCAAATACAAAATGTTGAGCAAATTCTCAACTGATGAAGAACTTATGTGAAGCAAATCTCGAGCAGACAAAAGATTGTCAATAATTTATTTACCAAGTGATGACACGATTACAGTTACAGACTAGTTTTCCGATTAAAAGGAAGAAATCAAGAAGAACTTTAAAGCCTGCAGATTGGATGAAATTAAAAAACTCTGTTCTTTTATAAAAATATTCTTTTGATGAAACAGCAACTCTGCTATATCATGCTCGGAGCGGTAGCGGAGAGCGTGACGCAGTCCCCACACCCCAAAAAAAAAACGTCCACAAACCCAAAAACCTCCATACAAAAACCTTTGGGACAAGACACGATGTATAGGCGAAGTTTTGAGTTTTTTCCCCTCGCCCCCCTTCCCCTCCAAATTATTT
>CM055403.1:65162803-65176953 GCA_029228625.1 Pseudolycoriella hygida
GAACACAGGGTAACGTTGTCGTCAAGGAAATGTATGCGTATTTTCAGCGCAAGCGTCACCTCCACTGATATCATTAATTTTGGAAGTAGACATTAGGGACTGCGTCACACTTTACCTTTTAAAAGGTTTTTGTTGGGATACAATCATTAAGATACTTCGACATCTGGAGATGTCATATTATTACCATGAATTTCGACTTAAATTCAGTAAAGTTCAACACGCTAAAATGGATAAAAAAAAATTCTCGGTGATAAAAATTTATTTCAATTTGAAACCAAACAACGATTTCAATAGTCCGTTGTTCTGTTTACATTTTTCTATTTTGTTTTGACATTTTGACGTCTACTTTTTTCGATTAGGGAAGGGGCAACAATTATTCATTTGATGAAAATAAAATAATTAAGGGAATTCACGACAACTATACATACGAAGTATATTTTTGTATATCTTGTATATCTCGTGTATTTCGTATAAATCGTATATTTTTGTATATTTTCAAAGAACTGTCAAACTACTGAAAATCCTTTTTTTTAGAAGATTTCTAGCTGAAAATTGTCTTAGGACCTATGTATTTTTAATGAAATCCGTAGATCTGATGCTTACGAATCGAGAGACAATTAGCTGGAAAAGGTTGATAATGTTTCCGATCCACAATTCAACGACATCAAGAACTCTCTAAGACTTGTTCACCGAAGTACGTGTGTTCGCTACCTATATACATAGAAGCTGTGGCCAGAAACACCTGTGCGAGGTTGAAACGATCCAACCTACAAATAAATGCCAACTATGATCACGCCAGACTATGGCATACTATGGTCAAAGAGTCAACATACGTTGACATGCCCTGTGACTCTATCAATCCGACCGACGTACCGCTTCGACAACAGTTTCAATGTATCCTTCCCTACAAGAGAAGACTGGTCAAGGAATGCAATCATTCCTGATTGCGCAGATCACACGTGGTTTTCAGATGGATCCAAACTTAAAAATGCCGCCGGCGCAGGAATACACATCTCTGTCACTCAAGTGAACAAGTCTTTTTCCTTAGGCGCGTATGCATCCATCTTTTTAGCTGAAGTTTATGGTATCACACAATGTTGTGAAGAAATGCTTGATTCCAACATATTCATTTGCTCAGACAGCCATAGTGCACTAGTGAGCATTAATTCATATAAAATCTATTCTTCATTAGTCTTGGAGTGCACAACGAAAGCGCAATTGCTGGCCCAAAACAATTCACTCACACTAACCTGGCTCCCAGGTCATAGCGGAGTTGAAATCAACAACATAGCCGATACTCTGGCAAAAACAGGAACGGCAAAAGAGTTTATAGGACCTGAGCCTTGTATTAAAGCGCCACCATCGATCGTAAAAACTTATATAGCAAAATGGAAACAGAAAGCATTCAAAGAACACTGGAACACTATTAATCATGCAAAACGTCGAAAAAGTGTATCAAAATAAACTCAGAAAACTCTCAGTAGGAGAAACCTCAGAAGAATTACAGGAATCTTGACAGGGCATTGCCTCAACAACCATCTTCACACCATTGGCGTCACCAACAATCCCTTCTGCGATAAATGTGGCTAAGTAGAATCAGTAGAACATTTCCTTTGCAAATGCCCCGCATACATCTCAGCCAGAGTCAAAACTATCGGAGCGTATATGTTGCCGCATAATATCATATGGAGCATACCACCGAAATCTATTTTGGATTACCTAAATTGCACAAGCAGAGTGTAGGTAATCAACCGTGGGTATGCACAACAGGCCCACTGGAGGCTTAGGTGCGGGATTGCGATCCACCCACTTTAACCTAACCTAACCTAAAATCTAATTGATTCAATTTGAAGCTTCAAGAAAAATCGAGTAATAGGTAAGCTATTCTCACCATAATTTATTAATAAAATGGTGATCGGTTCTACCTCACATTTCAATAAATAAAACCTTGGTGAACGTGGAATGTATGTAGGACTCATTATGTGGAATCTCATAAATAACCGATTTCTATCCCTTCTTACGTTCGGGCCACTGTACACTTACGGAAATATATTTTTGTATCAAATAGAATTTGTACTTCTGCGCAAGTTTTTGCAGTGTTAAAAAGCTGCGCAGAAGTACAAAATTCTATTTGATGCAAAAATATATTTCCGTAAGTGTATTATTAGCTTTTTCAAAATTCTACGCCTTTCAAAATTTGGCAAAATATTAACAAAATTTTAGAGTCAAAGCAGGGTCATATTCAAAGAATTATAGTAAATAATGAAGAAATAACGGATAATAACGAAATTGTAGAAAGTTTTAATTAATATTTTTCAACAATTGCTTCAAAATTATCAGCTAATATTATCACAGATGAGATTGAAACTGAAAATTATATACACTCCCTTCCTACAGAACTCAACAGTATGTTTTTAGACCCAGTGAATGAAGATGAAATTATTGAAGAGATTTTCAAACTCAACAATAAAAAACCCCCAGGATGTGACAACATTTATCCTGATCTTTTGAAGACTGTTTTTAATGCAATAACACCTTTTATTTGCATGCTTATAAATATGATATTTACTATCGGTATTTATCCTAATGCATTAAAACTTGCAAAAGTGATTCCAATTTTTAAATGCGATGATCCAAAGCAGACAAATAATTACCGTCCAATATCTCTTCTTAGTGTTCTAAATAAAATTATAGAAAGAATACTATTTAAGAGACTCACGGAATTCTTAGTGAAAAATAATTTTTTCTTCATTTTCCAAAATGGATTTAGAAAGGATTCAAACACAAGAATTGCTGTGATTGAACTCTTAGATAAAATTTTGAATTCTATAGACAAAGGAGAGTATGTTTTGGGGATATTTTTGGACTTAACATAAGCTTTTGATACAGTCAATCATAGGATCCTTCTAAAGAAACTTGAAAAAGCTGGAGTTTGAGGAATAATATTAAAATTAATTGAAAATTATTTAAGCGAAAGGAAACAATTTGTATCGGTTAATGGAAAGAATAGTACATCATTGGACATATCATGTGGTGTACCTCAAGGTAGTATTTTAGGACCTCTTCTATTTTTGATTTATATTAATGATATTGGTAATTTCTCCCTCAAAAATTTTTATTATTATTATACTACTCGTTATTCCATTGCCATATCGAATGTTTGTGTATAGCTTGAGGATCAGCTTGTAAGAAGCATATAAAGCCTTCACAAGTGCTTCAAAATAGAATTCTTAAATTCATTTTTAAATTACCAATTCAATTTCGATCTCTGAAAGCTCACATTTTGCCAATCAAAGGAATCATGCTCGGAGCGGTAGCGGAGAGCGTGACGCAGTCCCCACACCCCAAAAAAACGTCCACAAACCCAAAAACCTCCATACAAAAACCTTTGGGACAAGACACGATGTATAGGCGAAGTTTTGAGTTTTTTCCCCTCGCCCCCCTTCCCCTTCAAATTATTTAAAAAAAACTACGTCGCAGCAGCTTTCAAACAAGCCGTCACTCATCAAAATCGATTGAAAATTGGCTGAGATATCGCCAATCAAAGATGACCAACTCCTATGGAAAAGTGGTCAAATTACCTTTGTAATTAATAACAATTTTATTCCTGTGTGGTGTGTCAACGATCTATCTATATATGTATCTATCTATCTACTTTTTTTTTCTCGAGAACCGCCCGAGCGATTTCCTTAAAATTTTCAGGGAACGTCAGTCTCGACCCCAAAAGAAAAATTTCATATGCCTCTTTTCCGGGAAAATTCTGGAAAAGCCGTGGCATGGGAGGGTTTTTTGGTAATGCTCGGAGTTTTCGAATTTTAGCTTCGGAATGACAATACTTAGAGAGTTGGTTTCTTCGGGAAAGTTATAGAGTTTGGTCAGGAGAATTTTTTCGGATCTTAGGAAAATGGCTGCCAGCAGTCAAACCGGCGCCACCTTGAATTTTCCCAAGCAAAAAATTAGGGTTTTTTTTGTTTTCGAATTTTAGCTTCGGAATGACAATACTTAGAGAGTTGGTGTCTTCTACAAAGTTATAGAGTTTCATCAGGAGAATTTTTTGGTGTCATTAGAAAATGGCTGCCAGCTGTCATAGCGACGCCATCTTGGATTTTCGTTTATGCTTCTACGGTTTTCGAATTTTAGCTCCGGAAGGACGCTAGTTAGAGAGACGGTTTCTTCTACAAAGTTATAGAGTTTTATCAGGAGAATTTTTTGGGATCACAAGAAAATGGCTGCCATCTGTTATAGGGGCGCCATCTTGGATTTTCGTTTATTCTTTTTCGGTTTTCGAATTTTAGCTCCGGAATGACGCTACTTAGAGAGACGGTTTCTTCTACAAAGTTATAGAGATTCATCAGGAGAATTTTTTTGGTATCATTAGAAATGGCTGCCAGCTGTCAAAGTGACGCCATCTTGAATTTTTTGCTATCTTCTGAATTAGAATAGCTAGACAGTTGGTTTCTTCGGGAAAGTTATAGAGATTGGTGAGGAGAATTTTTTTGATGAATAGAAAGTAGGTTTGCCGTGGCGCGGAAGTTGGCCAAAATTGAGGCGAAAGTTTTCGCCAAAAAATTTTTCTCAAACTCAAAACTCAAACGAAATTCTGCGTATTATCTGCGATAGCGTCACCTCAAGCGATATCATTAATTTTGGAAGCGGACTTACGGACTGCGTCACACTCTACCTTTAAAAAGGTTTTTGTTGTGATTTATTACTGGCAAACATGTATTTTTATAAAGTATATTTTGACAAATAAACGTTTTAATAATATCAGAGAGTTTTGGCAAAGCTACATATAGCGGAATTTATAACTTATAACATATAAAAAATTTTTGTATAAATTCGATTTTCGAAATTTCTGACATTTTTCCGAGGTTTTTACGAAAAATTTGTATATGTTATAATTTATAAATTTCGCTATATGTAGCTTTGCCCAAACTCTACATCGTCTTGCATCCTATTGATCACGATTGTAATACTAGGAATTCGAACAATGTATTTTATGATTTATGAATTATGATTATAGAATTACACAGATAGTTATCATGTAATAATAATAATAAGATGACATACATTTAATGACAAGAAGTTGAGAATAATTTAGTCTGTGAATTTAAGACGAAAACAATTGACAGGATACTAAAAGTAGTCAAATACAACAATAAGCGAATAGTATAATCGGCCATTTTAGCAATTTACTTAATAAGCATTTAGTCATAAAGATGACAAAGAATATGCAGTCACTTAGGAAGTCAGAGCAAGGATAAAGCACAGCAAGGGGTCAAACTAATGATGCTAAAAGATACTAAGAATCATATGCATCAACAAATTTAAGAGGAATTGCTCGCACAAAAAAAAATGTAAAATTCATTCAGTTCAACGTGCACATGGCTAAGCAGGATACTCTAAGTAGTTTTTCTTAAACGATTCAATCGACACTGCGTTTCTCATTTTTAAAGGCAAATTATTCCACTCACTAAATGCACGGGCAAACAAGAATCTGTTATCCCCTTCCTTTACCACGAGATGTTTAATGCGAGCTGAGCTACCAAAGCCCATACACCTGGCCCCACATTCAAAATCCTGTACAGAGCGATTATTGCCCCAAATTAAAGATGTCCTATCAAGCCCATCCCCATAAAATTATTTTCTATTTCTGTGATAATCTCATACCTGGATTTACCATAAAGATACCGGAACACAGAATTGAAGGCACGTTGAAGAATCTTAATAGAAAAGTTGCCAAAAGTTGCCTAGTTTTGATAGGAGTAGAATTGGAAAGAGGCCAGAGATAGCGTAGACCAATAAAAACCTTCCGCACAACCACCTCAGCATGATCCGACCATGAGAGACTGTGATTAATTGTCAGACCCAAGTTCTAACTTTTCTCACTTCCACTCAGTTGGGCGAAACAGTTAGACTGTACTACTTGTATGTAAGACTTCAAATCTCTTCCACGTATATAATCTTAGGGGTACTGTGAACGTCCATAAATCGCGTATGCTACCAAAGTCGGACCCTCAATGATGGTTTTAAAGACATCATTTATGATGGGGATCAAAAATGTATGGAATTCGACATTGTTTCACATGTAAAACTGCGCAACTTTTCGGTGACGGGAATTAACGCCCGAAAAAATTGGAATTATCGCCAGGAAGGAAATTTTCCTTATACAAATTGTGTATTGTATAAATTTACCCGCTTTAAATTGTTGTCACATTTGTCTGGGCGATAATTCCCCGGACATCAATTCCAACTTTTTCGGGTGTTAATTCCCGGCCTATAATTCCCCGGGCGTTAATTCCACTGCGGGTGTAAATTCATGTCGTCCAACTTTTCTATACATCAAAACGAATTAAACGGATGATTTATCTTCAAAGACAAACATTTTTGGAAAATTTGTCTCAACTCACCTTTCAATTATCAACTCACTTATTTTCCAATTTTTTAATCACTTCTCACTATTCACTTTACCGAAAAATCAACAAGCTTAGCTGAGATAGTTTTATACAACTATTTCTTTTAAGGAGAGATTGAGTGTTCTTTACGGAACTAAGATTTGTTACAATATGACAAGTTTTTCAAATTCGTCAAAACATTTAAAGAAACTAGATGTTGGGAGCACATATCATAAAGGCTATTGCTATTCGCAGAATGTGCGAATAGTTTTTCTTGGGGACTATTCGCACATTCTGCGAATAGTTTTTCTTGGGGACTATTCGCACATTCTGCGATTTCTAAAATTTAAAGAGCGGGTACATATACATGTATACAACACAAAAATATCAAGTATGAATAAAGTCATGAACGTCATAAACTCAATGGCGCAGCCAGTAAAAGAACGATGTTTTCAACAAGAAATTAATTAAAATGCTTTTTGCCAATAAAATTTGGTGGACTCGTTGTTCGTCTGCTATCAGATATTGCTTTGCCAGCGTTCTTGTCATCATTCAATAACTCATACGATCTGATCACTGACATGCTATCACGATCACAAATTCAAATCAATTCGAAACACTACGACGACGCATTGAGTTTATGGCAACCATTATGCCCTGACGATGTCATTCCTATAAATGCTAACATGCAGGACGCTTTGGATTTGTCTTTCGTAAGAAAGATATTCAATGAAATCGCAAACGAATCGGTCGTGACGAAATCAAGAATGCTAGCATTGGCCGAAAAAGTATCACGGGGTTGGCTAAGAGTTCTTCCGTCACCGTATTTAGGCACATTATTGGAACAAGATGGTTTACGCATCGCATCAGGAATCCGTATTGGGGCTGAAATATGTGAACCGTATGTGGATACCCAGTAGATAAATTTGGGACACAGGGACTATCTTGTATCACAAAGAAAGGAACATTCGCTCGACACATCGTTCTGAATGACTTTATATCGAAAGTATTGTCAACAGCTGGATTGCCTTCCATATAAGAACCCCCAGGGTTGGTCCGTGCTGATGGTAAAACACCTGACTGTATGACACTTGTACCGTGGACAAGAGGAAAATATCTCGTGTGTCGTGCTACGTGTGTCGACACAATTGCAAGCAGTTATTTGAAATTAACATCAAAATAGGCTGGAGCTGCAGCGAATAAAGCAGATGTAAGAAAGGAGAAGCTTTATAAGGATATTTTTATCAATCACAATTTTTTGGCATTTGCAGTAGAAACTTTTGGAACTTTCAGTGATGATACAAAATTATTTGTTAAAAAACTAGGACCAATTTTAAACTCAAAATCTGGAAGTGTTTGCGCTTTCTAGGAAGAAAACAATTTTTCATACATTTAGAGGGGGTTGGTTAACATATGCGTCCACATTAGGAGGGGTAGAAAGAAAAGGGCAAATACGGGCGGCAATAATGCACCAGTTCTTCACGTGATATGGAGTACAAGACAATTTTCAAACTTTTTTTTTATAACGGCGTTACAGATTGGGCTAAATCTAAATTTCTTCCAACCTAACGCATAACTATGCCTGCTTCAGTCACTATCCGCCGTTCTCATATAATCTTTTCCTTCATGCTTTTGCCCATAAGGTAAATCGAAGCGCAACAAAATATTTTTTTTGAAAATTATCGACGTGTAATAAACGTACATTTTCAGAACCGAAGAACCGGTTCTAAAAAAGCTTGAGTTAAAGTTAAAAGTTAATTTTATTTCTCTTTTGTCCTAAAAAAAATTGTCACTTAGCTTTACCTTTATGAACGGCAGGTTTAAACCAAAATCAAATATGTGTGGGGGTTCATTCACAAATGACGACACACACTGTGTTAAATAATTTTTTACCCCCCCCCCCCACTTTGACATAGAAAAAGTGTTCAAAACGTTCTAAATTTCCATATAAAAGTCAACATCTCCACGCTTTGTTTGGTAACCACCACCACCCCCCCTTCCGTAGAGTACATCGTCACTTGTGAACAGCTCCTTTTCGCATATCCAGCTGCAGATCATGTTTCAGGGCAGTTATACAGACTTCTTCAGCTGAAAATAGTCGAGAAAGAGTGTCAAAAATTGACCTTTCTTACAAAAGTTGTTCCAGACCCGTGCAACAGCCTTAAACCGGGGAAGTCTTTGCATGGTCTTATAGTAGGAGTAGTATACTAGAACACCCTTTACTCAGTTTTTCGGTTCATCGCTGCTTCAAGCAGTAAAGCGTTCCCGAAGTTTTCACCTAAAATGACTAAGAACTCAGGAGTGGGGGAAGGCTCCAAGGAATCTAATGATGAAAAACCTTTGTATCATTGAGGCTTACCATGCCACACGAGTTATAGCCTCAAAACCATTTTTATCACCCCCTGGCATGCACTTACTTAGAGCACCATAACTCCCCCGAGATATCAAATTTTCCAAAAATGAGAAATAACTTTTCCTACTATAGAATAAGGAATCGAATGACACATTCATCGGGAAAAAGTTGACATGTTGTCCCAAAAGTGTACGAAATCGTTCGAAGTATTTTTTAAAATCACTCAACAGTATCACAATTTGAACGGCCCACAGAAATTTCTCATGGTGATGTCGAAGATCCTACCCAATAACAAGTTATAGCTTCTTAAGGCCAGAAAACTTATTATCCGAGTTGAAATGACGACTTCTTCGTCATTGCTTCCAAAACTAGTCATTTCTTCTGAAAGTCGTCGTTTCTTCTAAAAATTGTCATTTTTTGTGAAAGTCGTTATTATCCACCTGGGCTTTCGTGACATTTTGTAAAAGGGAAACTTCACTAGTTTTGTAATCAGCCTAGTTTATTTACCATTTAGTAAAAGGAAAAGTTTCCTAGTTTTCAATCCAAAATTCCGTACGAAACGGCTGCTTAAGTCCCATCTAAATCCCGTACATGTTGTTTGTGATTGTCCTAAAACTCGTCTGAGACTCTGTCTCATTCCCCGTTTAATCTCGTTCCACGTCGTGACTCAAATCACGATTCAAATTGTGGTCTAAATCCAGTCTCAAATTCCAGTCTGAACTACTACCCGATCAGGTTTCCCACAACTTTTAGAAGAAATGACGAATCTTTCGACAATTTGAAATCGTTGCTTCTTCTGAAAGTCGTCATTTCTTCTAAAATTCAACATTTCTCAATAGAATCGAGACTACTTTCTTTAAAAGTAATTCTCTGCTGCCTTGACTGTGGAAGCAGCTTCCTAACTGCCACAACTGCAATTTTTTCAATTATTTCATTTTCTCACGGACGTAGAATGTGCGAAGCCCAAGTAAAACTATTCGCAGAATGTGCGAATAGCAACTGCGCATCACAAACCTTTTCCCTTTGTAGAACAATAGTGAAAGTTGGTGAATGGAGGGGGAAACTGCAATGACAAATGGTTGCTAATATGCCAAAAAATGCAGAAATCACTCTTTATATCTTTCATAAATTATTTAGAAAAATGATGTATGGAATGCTAAAGTTTTGCATGGGTTAAGTGCTCAAGGCTATTGACCCCTGGAATTTTATCTTTATGAGTGTAATATAACGAGTATACCTTTTGTTCGGACCGGATTTACTATCAGTTTATTAGTGCTAAATTTTTCTAAGAAAAGAATCCAATGAGACAAAACAAAAATGCAAATTTCACATTCATTTCCGCAGAAACGGCCGACAGCAGTAGAATTATGCTTTTTTCTAAATAACTCTTATTTGAGAAAATTTGTTTGTCGCATTTGATTTTGTTTAGCTAAATGTGCCATTTTAAGTTTTTTGGTAAACATCCGAGCGATACAAATTTATTTTCAATGACATTGTATTGCTATGTAAATCACAACAAAAACATCTTAAAAGGTAGAGTGTGACGCAGTCCGTGAGTCTGCTTGAGGTGACGCTATGGCAGAAAACTAAAAGTACAGAAAAGTAATTACGCTGGTGGGTCCGGCATTTGTGGCGCAATTTTATTAACATAACGTAATTTTGTTTTGAAAACAGCGCTGTAATTTTTCAGGAAATTAAAACTTTGAACACAAGGTTCTATTCAAACAAACTTCTGCGTATTAGCAGCGATAGCGTCCCCTCAAGCGATATCATTAATTTTAGAAGCAGACTCACGGACTGCGTCACACTATACCTTTTAAGAGGATTTTGTTGTGTATCAGTCGTTTTGGAAGTTTTAAGTTGTTGAAAAAATTTCAATTTTTTGAAAAAATTTTTCTCCGAAAAAAAGTTTTCTCAAAAAAAATTTTTTTCTTAAAAAAGAATTTCTCCGAAAAAAATTGTCTTCGAAAAAAATGTAATCTCACCCAAAAAAAATTCTCCAAAAAAGTTTTTCTTTTCTCCGAAAAAAAGTTTTTCCTACAAAAAAATTTTCTTCAAAAATTTTTCTCCAAAAAAAACTTTTCTCGACGAAAATTTTTTCCTTCACAAAATTTTTGCGAAACAAAAAAAATTTGTCCGAAAAAATTTTTCTCAAAAAAAGTTTCTCCGAAAAAAATTATCTCCAAAAAAATTTTTCTTAAAAAAAATTTTCTCCGAAAAAAGATGGAAGAAAATTTTTTGATTGGAAGCCTTTCGACTCAGCCCTAAAACTGAGTAGGGTCCAACGTGTTTGTTTACATAAATCGGGTAAATCCTAACCAATTTTGTTGATTCTTTTTCTATTTGTGTGCTAGCCGAGTACCGAATTTTATTCAAAAAAAACTTCGGACTTTCACCTTTCATTAGAGCACCACATCACAGAAATCGGTTAAAGGGTCTCCACTCATAGTCTGATTAATGCCTGCACCGGAAACTCCTTGAAGGAGGAGGGGGGGGGGAAGTAGCACGAGGATCAACTTAAGAATTCATTTCCAGCTCGGCCCTACTATCCACTTTCAAATAAAATTAGTTCAAGCCGTAGTTTCGTGGGTGACGAAACAGGAAAATTCTTCGGTCACTCTTTGGGCCCGTTGCCTTAGGGCTCAAATGGGACTAAGGTCGGCCCTAAACAAAAAAATATACAAGGGACCCGTACGCATCTGAATAAATATGGCACAAACACGTCAGTACGAAAGAACAATTTAATTTAGAATGTCGAATGCACAAAGTGATTGCTAAGATTAACCACACTAAGTGATCACTACGATTATATCAAATTGATAATCCAACAGTTAGGTCATGCAATGGAGCTTCATAGGTTTAAAGGATTCTTGTGGATTTCTCTAGCACTTTTCAACTTCCATCGGGTTTTTTGATATTTTTCGGTTATTCTCGACATGAGTCAGGTTATGCAATGGAGCTTCCTAGGTTTAAAGATTTTTGTGGATTTCTCTAGCACTTTCGAACTTCCATCAGGTTTTTTGATGTTTTTGGGTTAATTGGTGTCAGTTGCTTCCAAAACTACTGATATCACAACAAAAACTCTTTTAAAAGGGAAATGTGACGCAAGTCGTTGTCCCTTCTTCCAAAACAACTGATATCAATTTGGGTGACGCTGAACGCTTCGAAACGCAAAAAAAAACTTTCAAAATATTTTCACATTTGATTAAAAAAATGCGTCACAAATGCCGGACCCACCAGTGTTATAGTTTTTCTGTTCTGTTAATCAAATATTTTGAAAGTTTTTTTTTGCGTTTCGAAGCGTTAAGCGTCACCCAAATTGATATCAGTTTTTTTTTTTGGAAGAAGGGACAAGGACTTGCGTCACATTTCCCTTTTAAAAGGGTTTTTGTGTTGATCACATCTGCCGTCAACTTATAAGAACAATACGGTGTCGCTATTAACAGAAAAGATTTCAGAGTTCGGATTTTTGTGATTTGATTTACGAATAATCCGATTTCAGCAAAAACGCGATGCTCACAAAAAATGAGCATCACATATTTGAACTTTTTTCCAAATCATGATTTTCATTAATCATTTTTTGTGATGCTCACAAAAAAAATTATTATGATTTCGAAAAAAAATGAGCATCAAAATTTTTGATGATTTTGATTTTGATGCTCAAATCAGGATTTTGCCGTTTTTTTTTTTGTTTTAATAAATTATATTCAAAAAAGTTATTTTGCTCACTAGCGATAAAGCGTACGAGTCGTATGTGGTTACCCTATCTCATCTTGGCGTTAGTGTACACTTTTTCGATTCTATTGTATTGAAAATTATGTTCTTCTCGCTGTAGTAAATTTGGTTGCTTTTGTGTTATTCGATTCACCGTTCTTCAGAGCTTTAACATTGATACATTCACGTGCAGCAAAGATAATAATGAACGCAAAAACTATCAAATACTTATCAATTTAACTGCCAAAGCAGTGCGAGATATCGTCGCAGCGGAAATAAAAGGACGTTTACTATCAATTAAGCTGGACATTGCAACTCGTCATCACCGATCCATGCTCTGTGTACATGTGCAGTTTTATTGTCGAATGCGTAAAAAAATTGCAATTCGTTCCTTGGGATGTGTTGAGCTTCATCGATCGCATAAAAGCAGCTATTTAGAACAACGAGTTTATGACATCTTGGCACTGTGTAGAATAGATCGAAAGAATATTTATTTTTTCACATCAGATAATAAATGGCGCAAATTTGTTGTGTTTAGGAAAACTGATAAAAAAATGCAACAAAGTTTAATCTTAGCTGAAGAATGGCAGGAATTTCAATTGTTGTTCAATTTGTGAGGTAATCGTACGGTAATCGTTTCGGTTACATGCAAATTGCAATATTTTGGCATTTTGCAGCAACGACTTCTAAACGTACTGAAGAGGATTAAGAAGGCGCGGGAAAACAGTGATGAAGAGGTTGCAGAGAGTAGACCAGACACGACCAGCGAGAGGACTGAAGAAGACGATGACCTGGAACGATTTATGGATGTCGAATTGGCTAAAAATGCGTCCAAGATTCCGGAACGTAATCTCGACGACATTCAAATATTACAAAAAGTTAGAAAATTAGGATTGTACGACAAATTATCCATAAAGTCGAATGTTTTTGCATTTCACGAAAACCTTAGGGATACGCGTGCAATCGATGACGATTTGTTTGAAACTGTGACAACAGTTTTGTCTGCCCCAGCAACACAAGTCAATGTTGAAAGAGCCTTTTCGGCGTTGGCGCTAGTTTTGGACGACCTGTGCTGCAACCTACTTGGCTCCACGATAGAAGAAATTTTAGTTATAGGACTAAACCGAGAGTTGATCAATTTAGTAGATTTTGAATTAATGTCGGTTAAGGATAAATTAAGTTGTAATCAATCACAATATCGTAAAATACTTTGCAAAATATGATGAACTTTTTTGAATTAAATGTGCTGTAAACATATGTGGGTATTTTAATTAAAATTAACATTTCGTACTTTATATGAGTATTACCATAGCACTGTAGTGCTATAATATTACAGTCTAATAGCGTTTACGTTACACAGTTCTACATTGTTTAAAAATTTGGATTTCCATTTTGAGCATCACCTTTTGAGCATCATTTTTGAAATTTGAGCATCAATGTTGAGCATCATTTTTTTCAACAAAAATGATTTTGAGCATCAAATATTTTGATGATTTTGATGCTCATTATTTTTTCGTGATGCTCAACAATGATTTGAGTATGAAAAAATAATGTGATTTTGATTTCCGATCTCTGAAAGATTTTACTTTTATCTGAACCTGAATTTCACCAAAGAAATTTGGAATTACTAAAAACCACTCTAAGGAGGAATTTGTTTCCAAACAAGTTAATAGAAAGTATTATTAATT
>CM055403.1:65184920-65215745 GCA_029228625.1 Pseudolycoriella hygida
TTTTTTCCGAAAAAAATTTTCTCCGAAAAAAAATTTTCTCAAAAAAAAATTTTCTCCGAAAAAAATTGTTCTTAAACACCTTCGGCTACCATCGGAACACTTCGTATCACCTTCGGCTACCTTCGGAATACTTTGTGTCACCTTCGTCTTCCTTCGGAACACTCCGTGTCACCTTCGGCTACCTTCGGAACACTTCATGTCACCTTCGGCTACCTTCGGAACACTTCGTGTCACCAATTCTTCCCACTGATTCATATAACTTTCCTGAAGAAACCAACTGTCTAGGTATTCTTATTATGCCCGGAGCGGTAGCGGAGGGCGTGATGCAGTCCCTACACCCAAAAAAAAACGTCCACAAACCCAAAAAACTCCATACAAAAGCCTTTGGGACAAGGAGGCATATATAGGCGAACTTTTGAGTTTTTGCCCCGCGCCCCCTCCCCCTCCAAAATATTCTTAGAAAAAACTACGTCGCAGCAACTTTCCAACGAGCCCACACTCATCAAAATCGGTTGAAAATTGGCTGAGATATCGAGGTTTGAAAATGGCATTTTTGTATGGAGAATAAATTTTTCTATTCTTCTCATCATTATGAAAACTTTTTTTCTGATCTGTCGGTTTCTATCTATGTTCTATTATCTATCTATCTATGTTCTATCTATTAATAATTTTGGATCTCGAGAACTAGACAGCCGATCTTCCTGAAATTTTCGGGGAAAATCAGTCTCGGCCCCAAATGAAAAATTTCTTGTGCCGCTTTTCCGGGAAAATTCTGGAAAAGCCGTGGCATGCGGAAAATTGGTCAATCTTGAGGGTTTTTTAGGTAATGCTCGGAGTTTTCGAATTTTAGGTCCGGAGTGACAATAGCTAGAGAGTTGGTTTCTTCAGGAAAGTTATAGAGTTTAGTCAGGAGAATTTTTTGGGATCTTAAGAAAATGGCTGCCAGCTGTCATAGCGGCGCCATCTTCAATTTTCCCAAGCAATAAACTAGGTTTTTTTTGGTTTTCGAATTTTAGCTTCAGAATGACAATACTTAGAGAGTTGCTTTCTTCGGGAAAGTTATTGAGTTTGGTCAGGAGATTTTTTTGGGATTTTCAGAAATCTGCCAAAGTGACGCCATCTTGGATTTTTGTTAGGTACAGAGAGAGAATCATAAGCTTGTGCAACTTTTTTATTTCTCTTTTATCTCTATTTTCACACATTTTCTTGTATTTTGTGCATGCAAAACTCGGGTTTTCGATGAAATGCATTAAAACGAAACGTTGCACAACCTTATGATTCTCCTCCTGTATAAATTGGGTTTTCGAATTTTAGCTCCGGAATGATAACACTTAGAGAGTTGATTTCTTCTAGAAAGTTATAGAGTTTGGTTAGGAGAATTTTTTCGTATCTTAAGAAAATGGCTGCCAGCTGTCATAGCGTGTAAAAACTGAAAGTATTGAAAAATATTCCGCTGGTGGGTCCGGCATTTGAGACGCAATTTTTTCATCACAACGTAATTTTGTTTTAAAAAAAGCGCTGTAATTTTTTCAGGAAATCAAAACTTTGAACGTAAGGTTCCAATCAAACAAACTTCTGCGTATTATCAGCGATAGCGTCACCTCAAGCGATATCATTAATTTTGGAACAGACTTACGGACTGCGTCAGATTCTACCTTTAAAGAGGTTTTTGTTGTGATAGTAACCAAGGTAACGAACGCTTCGGTAAGTCCCCAGGTCTATTACACATACGATCATGTTTTCTAATGTAAAGTGCTTCAGATTTACCTGCATTCACTTTCACCTTCCATTTGTGGTAATAATCTTGGAGCCTGTAGAGGTGGCTCTGCACATTAGATTTTGCTCTGGCTGGCGATAATCTGGTGGACTAAGTGTTTGTGTCATCCTCAAAAATAGATAGAGTCGTGTTTGTGTGCATGGGAAGATCAGCCATAAATATGATAAACAGAAGGGGTCCGAGAATAGAGCCTTGCGGAACTCCATCGTTTACTTTATCTTTATCAGATAATTTGGAAATTTCACATTAATCATTTTGTAGATCAGGCTTTCAATGCACATCGTGTCAAAAGCTTTTTCAATATCTAAGAAAACAGCGACCGTTGCTTTACTATAAGGGGCATGTACTGTTGAGTGTTTTCCTCTAAACCAGAATTGATTATCAGGTAGGAGATTCGTCTGCGTACAAAATTTCAGTATCCTAGCATGCAGAATCTTTTCAAGAATCTTGCTCAGGTTATTTAGGAGGCTAATAGGTCTTAAATTTTTGGCTTCATTTGCTGGTTTACCGGGTTTTGGTATTGGAATGACATGAGCCATTTTCCATGGCTTCGGAAAGTAGCCTTTCAGTAGTATGTGATTTATTAACTGTGCTATGAAGTTATGTGCCGAGCATGGAAGCGCTATTTCAGACATATCGTCGTGATAACTTGGCGCCGACAGAAAAGAGCGTACTTCAAATTCTACTTTCTTATTGAATAACGGCTCCCCCATGTTTCGATTTTGTCTGTGAATCTTGTAGTAGTCATTAGCAATAGCATTTGCTTTGTCAATGGGATTAATCACTAATGTGTCATCACTCAGTTTGAGGGATGGTATTACGGTGTTGTCACTTCTTAAGAGTTTATTAATATTTTTGTACATTTCATGATTTGGTTGTATTTGTCTCAGTCTATTCAGAAACATCTTAGAGTTTGCAAGATTTAATTCACCTGCTATGGTGTTATCGTTACGTCTGATTTCATTTCTCAGCTCCTCTCGCTTAATTTTGTTCCGAAAGTATGCTCTTCTCAACCTTTTTTTCAGCCCTATAAATTTTTTCAGTTTCGAAGAAAAACTTTTTCTCAGTTTTGTGCATTCCAAAGGGATGGTTTCGGTCATAGCACGAGCTATCAACACTGTAAGTCGATTCACGCTTGAATCTATTGGCTCTGTGTCAGAGAAGGGGTTAAATTCTACTTCATCATCTATTACCTTCCTGAAGCAGTCCCAATTTGCTTCTTTAAAAAGGTATTGTTGTGTAGGTGTCTCAAGGACGAATTTAGACTGTAGTCGTAAAACATATTCTATAGGGCAGTGGTCAGGATTCTTATATATGACGTTTGTACTAGTTATCCCTACCCCGTTGACTAGCGCCAGGTCAATGGTACTCGGATTTGACTTACTCCTATGACAGGTAAAGTCTTTTGGATGAATCAGTTCTGCTGGACTTTCATCAACGAGAAAATTATATAGATTGTTTCCGTTTGCATTGTTGCCTTAACTATGCCAAAACCGTTGTTTAGCATACTAATTGGTCTTAAGTGCGAGTAGGAGGCGCAAAAACAAACATTGGTTGCCAGCGATACAATTGCGCTTTTTTGATGCAACAGCGCCATCTGAGGTGTATCCTATTGTATACTTTACGCTACAGGCTCTGGCAGTAAAGGAGTAGTTAAATTAGCGTGCGATGCGAATAAATCGCACAAGTTTGTTTGAAAGCTCAACTTAACAAAATTATTTTTGTTTCTGTCAAGTTGAGTATTCGAACAAACATTACGCGATTTTTTGGCATCGTTACAACAACTCCTTAAGGGATCATTATATTGAGCGCGATGCGAATCGCATCGCGTAAGGTTTGTATGAAAGTTCAAGTAGACAAAAAAAATTTTTGTTTTGTCATGTTGAGATTTCACACAAACCTGACGCGATGCGATTCGCATCGCGCCTTATAAAATGACCCCTTTAAAGAGATCATTATATTGGACGAGATGCGAAAATTTATTTTTATCAAGTTGAGCTTTCACACAAACCTTACGTGATGCGATCCGCATCGCTTCCAATATAATGAACCCTTAAAACAGTAATGTTTGTTATGCGAATAAGTCGTATAAAGTTGGCATGGAAGCTCAACTTGACCGAAAGATAATTTGATAAACAATCTTAAAGCGAATAACTCGCATCACGCCCAATTTTGGCCATTCTCAACGAAAAGTGCGACATGTGAACTAAAGATAATCTGATCCCAATGTCACAATTCTCAAATAAAAGCAAGTCTGCTTCAAATGTTAAATGCACAGAATGTGCTGCCATCTATATTCGTTAAGAACTGCCTATAAAACACATAAACTACTCCTTTACACATTGTGATGTGTAATTCTGGCCAATCCGTACGAAGCGGTGAAGTACTGCGACGTTTGTAACCAGTTGAATTTGTACATCGAAATTGATTTTCCTGATGTCCATGTCATTCATTTAAAACCTGGAGGAACGATTCCGTGCTAATTTCGCAGAAGTCGAAAAGTTTCGCCGACCTTAAAAAACCACGTTTTTGACCACTTTCTCGGCCACAACTTTGAAAGTTTCCGGCCGATTTCGCCCCAATTAAATTCCGTAATCATTTTTTTCAATTATCTTTCAGGAAAAAACAAGATTTTGTAAATCGGATCAGATTTACACGATTTATGTAGAGAAAACACGTTGGAGTCTTAGTAGAAGCTCAGCTTTGGGGCCCTATATTATAACTTATAATCAAATTGACCTAAAAATGCCCAGATTCAATCCCATAAAAGATTTTTCGATTTCGTTCATGGAACTAGAACTAGAGTTATTGTGCTGACAAAACGAAAAACCAACACAGGGTCCCGATCCGGCTGGTTGTACTTGAGTACGAATCAATGAATGATTTGATGAGCAATTTCTTAAATTTGTTTCGACTCGTACGAAGTACAAAGGTCCTATACATTTACTACAAACAATTTTAATTATGAGTGGGAATAGCTTATCTATTACTCGGTTTTTCTTGATCGTGGAATTACAAATTGAAGCAAATGGATTTTTTACTTGATTTTTCGATCAGAGAGAAGTAACTGGCAATCATAACTTGTGAATTTTAATGGAATTATTTTGTCATTGTAATGACGCTCAGGTTGAACACAACTAGAAGAGTTGTGTTCTTGAACATATTTCAGAAGCATCACCCATATCAGCATATCAAGTTGAATGACTTGACTCACTATTGGCACGATATGCCGAAATGTTGATGCTTCTGAAATATGTTCAAGAACACAACTCTTCTAGTTGAGTTCAACCTGAGCGTCATTACAATGACAAAATAATTCCATTAAAATTCACAAGCTATGATTGCCAGTTACTTCTCTCTGATCGAAAAATCAAGTAAAAAATCCATTTGCTACAAACAATTTTGTTGTAACATGGGGTAGATCGAGGTGGGAGGGGGAGGGATGCATCTATTATCGTCTAGAGATGACGAATCAGCAATAAAAAAAATGTCCGTCTGCCGTCTCCACTTTTTTTTCCAAACGGCTCAACCGATCAGGCTAAACTTTTTTTTCCCTGAAAGGTACATGCGTCCCATGAGATGAGCAAAATCGATGTAATGGTTCCGGAGATATGGTGGAGGAAGTGACCAAAAACATGGTTTTTCAAGGGTCGGTGAAACTTTTTCGCAAATATCTCAGTAAGTAAAGCACAGAAATTGCTCAATTTGGTAACAAATGAAAGCATTTGATACCAAAAAACTGGGGAATTTTTTTTTGTTGGAATCGGGTCAGAGGTCTGGGCACTGGGAGCCATGTAATGGGCGAAAATAAATTTCTCTGCTCAAAATGATCAGAAATAGGCAAAGTTGTAGAGAATCAAATTTTAGCGAACACGTGTTTCAGGATTTTGGGGAGATATGGTCCAATCCTGGTATATGGCCACTTCCATAATTGGGCAGGGTGACCCAGATCTCCAGAACTATGAGTTAGAAAGTTGGTTCCAAAGGCGAAGTTATAGAGAATTAAATTTAAGCGAACACGTGTTTCAGAGTTTTGGGGAAATATGGCCCAATCCAGGGATATGGCCACTTCCATAATTGGGCAGAATGACCCGAATTCCAAGAACTATGAGAGGTAGAAAGTTGTTTCTAAAGTTGTAGAGAATAAAATTTAAGACAACATGTATTTCAGGGTTTTAGGGAAAAACGACTTAGTCCTTGGATATAAGCTTTTCTAGATTTGAATGGTCTGAGACGTACTTCGGTAGGGCCTTTGACATTACCTTGGGTAATTTCTATGGATCTTTGAAATTCTTACAGTTATAAAAGAACAGAAAACGTTGGATTGTTTGCTTATTTGTATATTTAAATACGTTCGAGTCTCTTTGCCACATCTATTCTGAAACGTACGGGTCTTTGGTAATGTTTTTAGCGGAGCTAACACTAACGTTGACCATAAAAAATATTAGCATAACTAACGCTAAGCTCTAATAAAAATTAAATTAGCGGTCGCTAAGCCTCGCTAATTTGATAATTCGTTTATGCGATTATTCGTTGTTGCGTTGAGTTGAATTTCTGTAGCGGAGGTTTTTTTATTATTTTCAATATAAACCATCAATAAAGGCGACATGTCTGATGAAGGAAAGAAAAAGCGTGGTCGTCCGGCAGCAGCAGCAGCCGAGCCCAGTGAGGAAAAAAAGTCTCCAGCTCCACCAACGAAAGTGGCCAAGAAAAGCGAACCTGAACCGGACGCTGCCGGCTCAGCACCAAAACGCGGTCGTGGACGTCCACCGAAGGGCAGCAAAAAGAAGTCTACACCGTACGTTAAGAAAGGAGATGCAAAGGGACGTGGTCGACCACCAAAGAAAAGCGATTCTTAAACATAGACAATTTGCACGCACAATAAAAAGTACACAATGAATACCTCAATTATTTAGTTTGAAAATGTAAAACACTTGCTCCGGTAAATGTTAAAATGAAAATGTTGTTTCGGAGCTACATTCAAATGGATTTTCAGTGTGTTCGAATTATAAGTTTAAATCATTTTGCTTTTAAGACCGTTTGTAATTTTAATGAAATTTTGTATCTTTCCTTATTAGATTTCTGACTGAATTGATGTATTTCGTTACTTCTATGATAATTATCCTGTCTTCTGTCGTAGAAAACGTTTATTATACCCAATAAATGCAAAATCTATCAAGAAAATCTTAAGGAATTGGTCAATTGTTCGAAGAAAAAAAGTCAGGTGGAATATCTACTTTAATGGATGCGAATAAAATGTCTTTGTTCTTTATAAAGTCGACTTTTTCAACTCTGAGAAGATTAACGTAAGATCAAAAAATCCTAATGTTTGAGACTAATTGCTTTAGCAAAAGTGATAACTTTTACTATACGTCGACTCGCGCAAACTACACAATTTTGCGATTTTAATGTCGCCGATTTGACAAAGCTTTTTGCACCTAATAATTTGTATTTTTTTATTTTCCATTAGAAAATTTGCATTCATCTATTCATATAAGGGGACGCAGTCTTTCATATTCCCTGGTATAAAAATAAATTAGGAAATGCCTTTGACGTTTCCCTTAAACCTGTATACGTTGATGCCTATGCCATAATTCAAGGAACAACGCCTAAAATGAGTTTTCCCAGGAGAGGCAGAGGAAGTTCTTCTACAACACATTTTTGGGACCATTACACAGCATTTGTGGGGTCAGGCGTTTTGAAATATAATAAAAGTTCAAATTCGACCCACTCATCAATGATGACGCAACGCAAAGTTGTTTTCTTTTGCAACAGTCAAATGTAAGTAAAGTTATTTATACTATAAAAAAGGTTTAACCATTTCCGTTAAAGTACCCTCGTGACGACATTTTTACTTACTACTGGAATTTTTCATTTAGAAACATTCAGAAAGCAACAAATATTTGGTAAATTAAATTTGAATTTCATAACGTTGTATCAAACGTTCCACATAGTACAAATGGAAGGGAAAAATACTATAAAAAGATAACTTGGAATTTTATGAAGACTTTAGTTGTTCAGTATTCACAGTGTAAACAAATAGCTCTAGCAATGAGTAAAAAGAGTGAAATGAGTGAAACGAGTGACAATGAGTCTACTAAAGCAAAAGTTCCAAGAACTTATAATCCACACCAAAAATCTATTGGAGAATTTGCTGAGTTAAGAGCGAAGCAACTGGTAATTCTTTGAATGACTATAATGCTAATAGTTAAATACAATAACCAATTTGTTCATTAGGTTTCACAGTCCCAAGTGGGACAGCAACAGGCTGTAATCCGATTAAGCCAGCTAAAGGCTGAGGAAGCGATCGGGTATATGCACTTCGGACAGTGTAAAAAACCGTGGATAAATGGAAAAGAGGACGTCGCAGAAGGCAACGATACCTAAAACCCAGTAAATGAAAGCGAAAAGAAAGAGAGAACCACAAATACGGCTCCAAGGCCAAGGCCGCGTAGGAAGATACATGCAAAGAGTAAGAAAATGTTTAAATTACACTTTTTTAAGTTTCCTATACAGACACTTTCAATTTCTTTGGAAACTCCCAAAACTTCCCAAACAAGACTAGAAATGTAAAATCTGGTCTTGAACAGGGTCTTTAGGTCACTGAGGATGCTGTAGTATAGCCTATGGTTCTTTGTTTAATGGGACCTTCTTAAAGCAATGAAAGACTCGTAATGACGCTGAAACCTCCGAATTTATTTTTATCGTGCGCATCAATGTCGCACCTTTCTATTGACACCAAATATGACAAAATTCACAACATTCCAGTTAACAAACCCTAATGTCAATCTAATCCTAATTCAGTTTTCGTTGTTGTAATAAAAAGGATTTTCGCTAGATCCACGTAGAGATTTGGCAAAACCAGCCGATCCGAAACGAATTTTTATATAAAAAATGAATCGAAAGACACAAAATTTTCGGAATCGAATAGGTCGAATCAAATTGGTCGAAGTTGTCACGAATTTACTCTTAAGTTGGTGTGCAAAAGAGATTTACAGTGTGTTAACTCTGGATTAAGAAACATTTTCACGAGGCATTAACACGTTATTAACACTTTGTTTATTTTGAGAGGATTGTGTGTTAACTTTTGGCTCGAGGTAGTCAAGAAGAAGAACTCCCAAACATATGCTGGACTATGGAGAATTGACAAACCCTCGCGATTTGTAGGGAGCCGTCCATCAACTACGTACCATTGTTTCCTGTTTTCGACGTACTTCTTTCCAAATTTTACAGAAATTAATCCAATTTGCCGGTCAATTCAGCAAATTTTGAAAATACTCTTTCCACCCAAGGAGGATACCTGCTCTTGCATGACTCACACATGTCCTTGTCCTTGAGTCCATTTACATTGAACTTCAGTGCTCTGATTAGTGTGTTCAATATTCTAAAGCAAATCGAAACGACAAAAACTTTCTCCACTAGTTAATGAAATTATAATCCATATTAGGTCTTTATGGCATTTACATTCAATTTACCCCACACTGCTTAGGCATGCTAACTAATGAAATGAGAGTGCTTTCAGATTTGAACACATAACTTCTTACTCGTTGCTTCAAGATTTTCAGATAACCCGATGTTCACACAAAAGTAACAAAGAATTTAACACATTTCTACATTTTCAGTTGAGCTATTCCCAGTTGTGGCTGAATAACAAGAGCCTACTAAAGAAGAAACTTCTCAATATAGTCCATTAAAGCAATTGAAGAAAACTCGTCGAGACTTAATGGAATGGTTCCATAAAAAGAAAAATCAAAGTGGTTAGCTAGGCGTTGTTCCAAACACAACAAACGAATCGTCTGTTGGTCCAGTACTACAATTGGATTGCTTGCGAAAAACAAAAGTTGTCAAACTTGTATACAAAAATATCATATTATATCATTTATATATATATATATATATATATATTCATATATACTTTTTGCACGTCTGAGACCCGGACGCTGCAGTGTTTTAACCTCCGAAACCGTACAAAGTACGTCCTTGACGTTTCAATGCGTAAACAACATCCATAGCGGTTACTGTTTTACGTTTAGCGTGTTCGGTGTACGTGACGGCATCACGTATAACATTTTCCAAGAATACCTTTAAAACGCCACGAGTTTCTTCGTAAATCAAACCAGAAATACGTTTCACACCGCCACGACGAGCCAATCGACGAATGGCTGGTTTCGTTATGCCTTGGATGTTATCACGCAACACTTTGCGATGACGCTTGGCGCCTCCTTTACCCAAACCTTTGCCACCTTTACCACGTCCGGTCATTTTTCAAATATTTAGATACGATCAACGCAATTAACAAATCGATACTGATATAATAATAACAAAATAATAAAAATTTTGAAAGAGAACCAAGGAAACGGTCTCCTTAATTTTGAGACTTTCATTTATTCTATTATTTTTCGAACAGATTCTTATTCCCTTAATTTTCGGAACTGGACCACTGGTTCACTTAATTTTGAAGACAAACAAAAGACGTTAATGTTGAAATTGCAATGTACACTATACGCTAAATACTTGTGCCGTTCCGGTCTTCTTTCGTCGTGCCTAGTGCGTCTTCCTTCAGCCCTTCATTCCTATACACAAGTTTCATTTTGTACATACCTCCGCTAGATCGGTCTTATGAGTTTAGTTAGCTCAGTATAAGTAACCACGCAAATGCGTCAGTATAACATACTAACGCATTTGCGTTGTTACTTAACTCAAACTCGTCGCAATTCAAAGAAACATTGAAAATTGATTGAGTGTCATGTACTCAATCCTTTTTCAATATTTGAATAGGGTTTTAGCGCCGGGTTTTTCAATATTGCCCTTTCGGCAATTTCCAGTCCAATTTAATGTGGACGTAATTCGATCAGCGGCGACGGCGTGATGAAAAAGTGGCCATCGGCGGCGCGCCGACAAATAGAAAATATCGGCGGCGTCGGCGCGCCGGCGGCGTAATGAATTTTTCAAATAAAAGTAAAAGAATTGTATTTTGGAAGTATGTTTTACTAAACTCAAGCATTGTAAATACCTTTGAAAACTGCTGACTTAGTAAGATTTTAATTTTGTCGACAAACAAAGTGAGATTAAGATTACTCGATGACAAGCCCGATTCGCGTCGTTTTTTTTTTTTTTTTAATCCAGCGCAACGGGAAATGCGCAAAAGAATTTCACTGTATAGTTAGTCTCATGTTGAAATATCTTTTTATTGATATCGTTGATATATCGGTTGCCATTGTCAACGTCGAACCATTGCCATTGTCATTGTTGAACGGTCAATGTAGTAAAACTAACTTTTTTAGTTTTCGTAACCAATTTTACCTCTTTTTACTCTATTCAAGTATTTAGCTTCTTTCACGTAGTACCGTGTTAGGCACTGAAAAGATGAATTCATGTGGAAACAGAACCTGATTTAATAGGTCCAAAAATCTGAAAAATTCAGTCATGTAGGAAAATCGATTTTCTGACGAGTTACAGAATGAAAACAAGTGTCTGTGAATAAACCTACATAAATAAATTATCACGAATGTAGATGTTTTTTTCGTTTTTGTACACGGTTACATGCATTTTCACTAAAAAGAAGCAACAATTCACGCCGACAAAAGTCATTCGGCGGCGGCGGCTGCGTGAAGTATGCTTCGGCGGATGCGACGAATGCTTATTTTCTGCCTTTTTTGGCGGCGCGCACGTCTAGACGTAATTTCATACACTCAAGAGTTTAGGCAGTATCATGCCCGGAGCGGTAGCGGAGGGCGTGACGCAGTCCCCACACCCAAAAAAAAAAAACGTCCACAAACCCAAAAAACTCCATACAAATACCTTTGGGACAAGGAGCCATATATACGCGAACTTTTGAGCTTTTTCCCCTCGCCCCCCTCCCCCTCCACTACGTCGCAGCAGCTTTCAAAAGAGCCCTCACTCATCAAAATCGGTTGAAAATTGGCTGAGATATCGAGGTTTGAAATAGCAATTTATGCAACAAGTTGCGAAAAGTGTTACTTTTTGTCACTAGATGTGAATTTATCAAACGAGCGAAACGAGTTTGATAAACACATCGTGTGACGAAAAGTAACAATTTCGCAACGTGTTGCATGACGTTTTATGCCACGAAATGCGAAAAGTCCACTTTTGAATGTGGACTGTTTATTGACTAATATAACCGAATTTGAAAAGCAGTTGAGCGGAATGTCTATCTAAATAATTTTTAAATGTATCTCCCGTAGATATTATGCCAATTTTTTATTTTGTTCTCTATTAGAGAACAATTCACAACATTGAACAATTTTCACTCGTCGTTTCTTAAAGCGTTGAGTCATAGTATTCTACATTTAAAAACGCATCGAGAATTCCCTATATTGAAAATAAAAAAATTGTGAAAATGTCTTCCAGTGATAATGAATTTTGTTCCGATATTGAGAACGGTGCCCATGAAGCTGCTACAGCAATCATTCCAACCAAGTCGAAAGAATTGTACGAGTCAGCGTACAATTCATTCATTGAATGATGCAAATCGAAAAACACTGACTCGGTGGTAGAAAAGGTGCTGACGGCGTATTTCAATGAGAAACCAAAAGGAATAAACGGAGCGAAAGGGCTCTCAGGTCCGACAATGTGGTGCTTGTATTCAAAACTGAAGTCAATGACATAAGCAAATACGTAAGTTTGTTGGCATTTATTAAAAGGAAAAATATTGGACACAAACCGAAACAATCCGATATTTTGAATCGAGCTAACTTCGAGAAATTCATCGTTGAAGCAGATAAAAGCAGAACAATTTATTACTGAAGGTAAATAAATTGTGTTCCATTTCTCTGAAGTGTAAAAAAAATCAACTTTTTTGTTTCTTTTAAGGTTGCCTTTATCATTGGTATTGGTGGCGCCTGCCGCAAAATCGAAATGTTAAAGTTGACAACCGACGAAGTTGTTGGCAATGGTGACTATGTTCTATTGAGCATTGTGGATACAAAAAACTACGAACCGAGACAATTCATGGTCACCGCGGGTTCCGTCAATTAAGTGGATCTGCTTGCAATATTGCGACGATATATTGCACTTCGTCCAAAGAATGTATCGCACAATCGATTCTTCGTTGGGTATCGTTCCGGAAAGTGTATAACCAACCTGTCGGGATCAATTCATTCGCATCGATGCCTCAAAAAATCGCGACTTTCTTGGGCTTGACAAACATCAAATCATTTACCGGTCATTGTTTTCGACACAGCTCGGCAACAATCCTTGCCGAAGCTGAAGCCGGTATGACTTGCATCAAACGGACTGGCGGTTGGAAATCAGTCAAGGTGGTAGAGCGATATATTCAGAACACTCTGACCAGCAAACGTAAGGCTGCTCAGACAATTTTCGGGAAAGACGAACCCAGCACCAGCAAAAAATTAGTCACGAATGAGTCCGTGAATGCAGAAAGTTCATCTTTCGGGAAAGACGAACCCAACACCAGCAAAAAATTAGTCACGAATGAGTCCGTGAATGCAGAAAGTTCATCCGAGGCCACATTCGAAGTCATTTCATTCACGTCGTCACAAGTCAATGAAATGTCGCTGTCCGTTGTCACACCGAAAGTGAATGCGAATCCACCCGTTCTATCTAATCCCATTCCAGCAGTTCCAGCAAACATTGCGGGTTCAACCTTCCACGGATGTAATTTTTATTTTCAATCAAAATAATAATTTTAAATTTGAAATTTATTATTTCCTTCAATAAAATATTATAAACATAAATTCCCATTTACTTTTCGCAACAGTTGCGAAAAGTGAATTGTTACTTTTCACAACTGTTGCGAAAAGTAACTCCCATTTACTTTTGGCAACTGTTGCGAAATAAATGTTCATACGTCACCGAAATTAAACATGAGAAAGTGGACTTTTCGCTATAAAGTGGCATAAATGACATTTTTGTATCATCATTATGGAAACTTTTTTTCTGATCTATCGGTTTCCATCTATCTATCTATGTTCTATCTATCTGTTAATAATTTTCGATCTCGAGAACTAGACAGCCGATCTTCCTGAAATTTTCAGGGAACGTCAGTCTCGGCCCCAAATGAAAAATTTCATATGGCGCTTTTCCGGGAAAATTCTGAAAAAGCCGTGGCATGTGGAAAAGTGGTCAATTTTGAGGGTTTTTTAGGTAATGCTCGGAGTTTTCGAATTTTAGCTCCGGAATGACACTACTTAGAGAGATGGTTTCTTCTAGAAAGTTATAGAGTTTCATCAGGAGAATTTTTTTAAGCATTTTATGAAAATGGCTGCCAACTGTCAAAGTGACACCACCTTGGATTTTTTGCTAAATTCTGAATAAGAAAACCTAGACAGTTGGTGTCTTCAGGAGTGTTATATGAATCACTGAGAAAAATTGATGACACGAAGTGTTCCGAAGGCAGCCGAAGGTGACACGAAGTGTCCCGAAGACAGCCGAAGGTGACACGAAGTGCTCCGAAGGCAGCCGAAGGTGACACGAAGTGCTCCGAAGGCAGCCGAAGGTGACACGAAGTGTTCCGAAGGTAGCCGAAGGTGACACGAAGTTTTCTTAAGGTAGCCGATGGTGACATGAAGTGTTTTTAAGGTAGCCGATGGTGACATGAAGTGTTCCGAAGGCAGGAGAAGGTGACACAAAGTATTCCGAAGGTAGCCGAAGGTGATACGAAGTGTTCTGATGGTAGCCGAAGGTGTTGGAAAAAAATTTTTTTCGGAGAAAAATTTTTTTGGAGAAAATTTTTTATTGAGAAAAATTTTTTTCGGAGAAAAACATTTTTGGAGAAATTTTTTTTTCTGAAAAAGTTTTTTTCGAAGACAACTTTTTTTCGGAGAAAATTTTTTTTCAACAACTGAAAGTTTCCAAAACGACTGATACCATAACAAAAACCTCTTAAAAGTTAGAGTGTGACGCAGTCCGTGAGTCTGCTTCCAAAATTAATGATATCGCTAGAAGATTGTTTGAATGGAATCGTGTGTTCATAGTTTTAATTTCCTAAAAAAAATTACAGCGCTTTTTTCAAAACAAAATTACGTTGTGTTAAAAAAATTGCGCCACAAATGCCGGACCCAACGGCGAAATAATTTGACTTTTGTTTCTTATTACGTAGATTGTTTATAGTAAATTTACATTTTTGCGTGTAAAAACTGAAAGTGTTGAAAAATTATTCTGCTGGTGGGTCCGGCATTTGTGACGCAATTTTTGTAACACAACGTTATTTTGTTTTAAAAAAGGCGCTGTAATTTTTCAGGAAATCAGCGATAGCGTCACCTCAAGCGATATCATTAATTCTGGAAGCAGACTCACGGACTGCATAACACTCTACCTATTAAGTGGTTTTTGTTGTGATTCGAGTCTTTTTTTAACATCTATTCTGTTTGCCGCATCTATTCTGATGAGTACGGGTCCCTTGCATATGTTTTCGAATTCCCTCACCTTCCATTATGTAGTTAAAAAAAACAACACAATAATTGCTAGAGGTTATTTTTAGCTTAGCAACAAAATGCGAATTTATTAACTTAAAAATAACTTATTGAGACAATAGACTTTAATATGGCGGCGTCCACATCGAAATCAGTTTAAAATTTTTTCAAAACATTTGAAATAACAGAATAGAAATATTCAAAATAAATAAATGATATTTGAGCAGTTCGGCTGTCTTGTTTACCTTTAAAATGCTAAATAATTTTATTTATAGTTGTGAAGAACATTCCAAATTCATGTGTCACCTGATTTCGTTAGAAAGGAACACACCACGACATGCCCCCCAACCAAAATGAGTTGTTTTGTAGCTACCCTTATTCTGAACCTTGCGATAATGATAATAATTATTTAGCGATGAAAACACTGTCATCGTCATAATCACAGACAACACGCTTTGGTTCCAGGCACATTGAGTGGGTGTAGATTTTCACTTAAATTTGCAGTCACGACAGCAAATTCTGTTTTATTTCACGGAACAGAATTTGCAGTCGTGACTGAGTAAAGACCTTTTAATGTACCTATACTCATTTTTATATGAAGCGTCAGGCCAGGGCGCCACCGATTGGCAGCGGCTTGAGCCGGTCTGAAATTGGCTAGCAATTTTGCAGAATTTTACGAAAAAAATTGAAAATTTGGAATTCTTGAAGATTTTCTTTTTAAATTTCACCGCAAATTGCCGTTTCAATCCAACTGGAGCCAACTTTTTAGCCGCCGCCTACCCTATGTTTTCGCTACCAGCCGCTACCGACAATTTTCAATCGGTTTACATGCCTGGCAAGCGTGACGTCATTTAATGAACTGCGTCATACAATTAAAATAATTTCTAGACCCGTACACGATGAACTGTCCGTCAACACGATAATTCAGCTAAATCTCAACTCAAAAATTTCTTTTTCTCTGAAAGATACTCGAAAAAGTGATTCTGAGGATAAACCAGAGACCTAAATGAGGTCTTTCTCGTTTGAATGATTTTATTAAGGGACAGTCCGTAAATGGCTTCTGCTTTTTTTTGAGATTTAGACCCCCGCCCCCTTGGCTTCTTTTGTTTGTTCTTCCGAACTTCCAGCGCATACTTTTTTGCTTTTATTGAATAAAAAACGATATCAAGAGTTAGCAATCCGCAAATTTATTCATTATTTTATTTACTGTCCCTTAAACCATCTCCACACCAAATTATTATCTCCTGTACACTTTACCGCCTGCACCAACGATTCGCTACTTTCCGAAACCGGCTTCAAACATTTGCCAGTTTGTCCATGTACAAAATAAAATTTCTCAGAACTCGCTTCCACAGGCTCTAGTTTCCAAGTTTGCCAATCATTGTCAGTGTCACATTCGTCAGTCCACAGGGAATCACCTTCTTTATCACCAATCCACAGACACTTGTCACCTGACTCCTTATTCTCATCGTCCAAATATGGAGAAGCTAACAGTTGCAGACCGGCTTCGTCATCATCCGTATTCAATATCTCGAATGTGTCCAGTGGTGTAACTTGCCTATTTGTGGAACGATAAAACTGATTCGCAAACATAAATTTCGAGGAAAAGCCTTTCTTTATTACCGTGCACTTGGACAAGTGACCAATAGTACCTCACCAGATGTACCGAATTGAGTTTTTGGCTTCAAACACATTCCGCTCGATACATGTTGCAGTAAATTACTATTCACGCGACACTCTCCGCGGAAACATCTTCCAGGTACATCGTCACGGATGCATTTAATATTCTCAACTGTTTCAATGAGGAAGTTGGTTACATATTCGTCATCATCGTTTAAACTTTGGCAATTTAGAATAGTGCAGTTTGCTTGGCCTGCCTGTGAAAGATGAAAATATTTTAATTGAAATTACTCGAAAATTCGCTTCCAACGCTGGCAGCTTGATTCTAGTTGATTTATCACCGAACCAATCAATCATCTCACCTTGTCAATTTTAGCTTCGGGACCGTATCTCATTTTGCAGACTTCTAGCATAGATCCGGCCTTCGGCTTCGAAAAGTACTCATCTATCGAAGTTCTAACTTTAGCATTCGTTTCCCTCAAACAGGAAGCATTGTTTGAGCTGAAATGGGAACGGTATTAGTTCGAAGGAAAGTCCGTGCACAATTATTCCTTACTTCACAAATTCACTTATCATTTTGTTGCTACATTCACTGAAAAAGAAGAAATTATTTTGCGTCGTAGAGTCCATGATGAAACCCGGTCCTAAGTTACAGTATTCTTCGTCGTCATGTTCGGCGCCCACTCTGCAAAATTATTGAAAAGTGTACCCATCGAAGTCACAAATTTTGTTCAATTACGAGTGTCCGATTTCATGAGCAGCAACAGCCATCGATTTAAATAGTCCGCGATCATAAATCACAGCAGCAGCGTACTCATTGTCACATACACCTCCGACCGTAGCTATGCCATTGTCATTTACGCTTTCCGAATTGGAGATAAGAAGAGCCAAATCGTGACTCCAGAGATCTTCTGCATTCTCGCTCAACCAGTTCTTGAACAGGTCGAAAATCGTTTCGTAATACGTTATTCCATCTTCATCTCTTGCATTTTCGATAAAAGGCTGATCTCTCCATTTCTATACGGAAGTAAAATTCAGTTTTGAAACAGCGAAATGGAACTTTCAGCTACCTCAATAATCTTCAAATCGACAATTTTGATTGACAAGTCGACGCTCCAAAGTGACTTGTATCGGCTATTGACATCCCAAAAGAATATGGTCAGGTAGTCAGAAATTTTGCGACGATCGTAGTCAAATAATTTACCAAATTCTTTGTCCACAATCACCAACGTTTCGATGACGTTTTTGACTACACTTTCTGTTTTACCTGAATTGTTTCTATATGTAGTCGCATTCTCATACTCTCATTCTTCAATTTTAAAATTGACTGAAAAAAAATCGCTTCGATCGAGTTCTGAGTAGGAAAAACGGTTTCGATCGACGCTCATACATCCAATAAATTCATTTCATTTTACCTGCGTTAACACAAATGGGCCATTGGAAATTCAGCAATATAGCGAAAGCAAAAATATATTTCAATTTTTTAATCATTTTCGTCTTCTCTCCTTGGGAAATCAAGCACTTACTGATAGAACGTAGAGCTAAGAAACCTTATTTAACGGATTTTTTCGTGCGTGTATGACGAATTTGCGCCAATTTTTAAATAATTGATTATTTATTTAAGTGTTTTAGAATGTAGGTGAAGTATAATTATTATTAATAAATTCTGATACGTAAATGCTTATAGTAGATTATTGAGCAGGCCAGTGCGTGACGCGTTAAATAATTGTATTTTTGAATATACAGGAATAACATACAAACACATAATTACGCATCGAGGAATGCTTTTGAGCAAAAAGCTTTGAAAACTGTTTTTGGACGAGGGTAGAGTTTAGATTCCGATCAGTTCTCAAAGCTTTTTCCTTAAAAACATTCCGAGATTGCGTAATTGTTTGTTTGTATGTTATTCCTGTATAATAGGGGTGTCCAAAATACAAAGGTGTCGAAAAGTTTGGGGCACCAACCGAAAAACAAAAGGTTTTTGATCCCTGATCAAGATTGTATATGGGCGTAACTTGAAAGGTCTTAGGACTTAGGTCTTTAAAATCGACATAAAGAAAGTAGACCAGAGAGTGTTTTCGCCCACATATGTCCCACATGATTAAAGTGGTGCAATTTTCTCATGAATTTCAATCATGTGGGACATGTCAATTTTAAGGGTGTCCTAAGACCTTCCAAATATACCACAACAACCAATAGATTCACTCATTACTTGAGTGAATATGTGCCTTTGAAAGTCGTTGAATTTTGGACTTTATCTCTTTTGAGTTACCCCTAAACCGTCTCGGATTAAGTTACGCCCATATACAGTCTTGATCAGGGATCAAAAACCTTTTGTTTTTCGGTTGGTGCCCCAAACTTTTCGATACTTTTATTTCCCCATACATTTTTGGATCCCCCTAGACAATGACTTGTTCAAAAATACAACTTTGCAAAATTCATTCCTTTTTCACACAATTCAGTCATACACCTCTGCAAAGAGTGGCTTTGCTAAATATTTGTGGGAGCACTTTGAATAACCTCAATTTCGGGGCATGACTTGAGATTTGTTTATAATGAGCCTAATTTAAGTTCTTGAGAGTCCGTCTCTTCATTTCTTTAATCAGGTCGGAGCATTTTGATAAAACTTTATTTTGATTCAGGAATACGTCATTCGTACAAAGCACGTCGGTTTATTGTGAGTATAATAGAGAGTTTGAGCAAAGCGACTTATAGCCAAATTTATAACATATACATATAGCTATAAGTAGTAAGTTATATGTTTACGTTAAAAGTTGCAAGTTGACGTTATAAGTTATAAGTTTACGTTACGAGCTATGAGCTATAAGTTACAAGTTATAAGTTTACGGTACAAGTTATAAGCTTATAGCCCAGATAAGTATTTTAACTGACCCAGATCAGTACTTATTAGTTTAAAACTGATCCGAATCAGTACTGATCAGTTTAGTAACTGGGCCGGATCAATGCTGATCAGTTTTAAAACTGATATGTATCAGTACTGACCAGTTTTAAAACAGATACAGATCAGTACTGATCAGTTTTAAAACTGATCCGGAAAAATAATGATCAGTTTCAAAACTGATACGGATCAGTACTGATCAGTTTCAAAACTACTTATCCTAATTAGTTTTGAAACTGATCAGTTCTGATGCGGATCATTTACGAAAGTGATCAGTACTTGTCTGGATCAGTTACAATACTGATGTGTGACGTAAACTTATAATGTTAACTTATAACGTAAACTTGTAACTTATAACGCAAATATATAACTCAAAACAGATAGCTAAATGTATATGAAATTCAATTAATTTGTTGTTATTGGCTTCAGTAACTATAATTTCGTATTAAATTCAAGTAAATTATTTCTTCAAATAATGATGATGCATTTATCGGCCTATTTTGCGGCCGATAAGTACACCATACCGACCGCTTTCAGACAAAAGAAAATATGTCAGATATTTAGCCTTGGTAATGTACGCCTGGCTTAATTGGCTTTTCGAAAAAAATATCTTAAGGATATTTCGGTCAAGCGTGGGAAAATTGTCACCAGAATGGGATGTTTTTCGATTCTAATTCTCCCACGCTTGACCGAAATATCCTTAAGATGTTTTTTTTTCGAAAAGCCACTTAAAATGCCTTTCGAAAGGTACCGTGGTTAAAAACATTGGTGAAAAATTAGATTTTTGGCTCCATTTTGAGTTTAATAGTTGCCAAAAATTCAATTTTGAACCAATTTTTTCGAGTGAGGTATCGTTAGAAAGGTATTTGAAGTGTCTTTTTGACAAAAATAATTTCTACTTCGTAATGTGTGGGTAGACTTAGAGAAACTCATCCGAATTTCACGTTTTTCTCAAAAATGACTACCAAACAGTTCGAACCAAGAGATCTCTATGGTGTTTCTGAAACTTGGGATCATTGCACTTCTCACCATATATTAGGCATTATTGGTCACCGCTGTTAGCGACCTCTAGAGCCCTCCAAAAACAGCGCGTTTTTTACCTTTTGAGCGCTCTAGCACCCCATATACGTGACATTTTTAAGTTATTTTAATTTTTTTAAAAATTTACTCTCACATATCTGCCGTGCAACGCATAGAAACCTTACGATGAAAGAGAGAAAAGATTTCGTATGAAAAAATCCATACAAAATCTTTTCTCTCTTTCATTAAAAGGCTTTTATGCGTTGCACTGCATATATGTAAACATTGTGTGATTTTCAGCCAAATACAATCAGTCTTCGGAAAGATATTGAATACACGTTTTCAGCGTCCCCGGTGCAGAGGTACTTTTGACTAGACCTGTGCGCCGGTAAATATTTATCGGCGGCGGCGCAAATAATTTTTTTATTTGTCGGCGGCGGCGCATATCGGCGCTCGAAAATTAATCGGCGGCGGCCAAAGAGTGAAATCTTGAAAATATTTTTGATTTTTTTGAAATTTTGTTTCTAAACACTCAACACGTCTCCAGCCACACTTATATATTGTATTTAATTTTCAGAAGTTTGGTTCTCCTCTACTCATTTGTTCTCACGGGAGTCAGAAGATTTTTCGAACCGAAAAGGAAAACAGTTTGTCCTTTAATCTTTTAAAAACGAAAAAAAAGAAACGTCAAAATATTGTAAATTGTGCAAATTCAAGCCCAAGTCACAAACCCTTACAAAAAATCCACTGTGCGACGTCGGCGCACATCGACGCAGGAAAGTTGATCGGCGGCGGCGGTCTGTACTTATGAATTTTTTTTTAAAAATTATGCTTACACCCAAAAAAATGAAAAATGTAACGAGGCTGCAAAAAATATATTTTTAAGCTACAGATATCATAAATTCCTATAAGCTACCAAATTTTGCTACATTCAAGCATATTTAACTATATGCAACCATATTATACTATGAATCTGAATAATTGTGATATTTGTAACCTTTTTATGCTAACTCCATGTATGGTAGTGCTGTCCCGCTTTGGGAACTCTCATAGTACAACTATACTTGGTTTAATCATAAAATGGTTACAAATATCACAATTATCCAGGTTCGTAGTATAATATGCTAGCGGCTAGGAATTTATGATATCTGCCGCTTAAAAATATACTTCTTGCAGCCTCGTTACATTTTTCATTTTTTTGGGTGTATCGATAAAAAATTTAGTTTCTCACTCAGCATATGAATAATTATTTTGAAATAAGTTTAGTATTGTTTGCTCTAAAATCAGTGCCAAGCACACTTAAATATAGGCAGCTCAACCAACCTTGAAAAATTAAATAAAAAATTTCGCAAAAAGTGAAATACCGGCGATTGTTTTATAACATGAAAAATTCTTAATTTTTCGTGGTCGTCAAAAGTTCTTTTTCGATCAAATTTGTTTCAGACTTAACAGACTTAACGCGATTCTTCTTATTACGTTGCAGCTGTCAAAGTGTCATCAAATATTCTCGAGTAGAAATTAGAATATCATACTGGTTAGGAAGTATACTTTTGGCACGAGCAGTGAAACTATTATTCATGACTTTTTTTTAAGTAAATTCAGTGCTTTTCAAAGATATAAATTTTCATCCAAAATGCTACTACGTTTAAGTAAAACACCGTATTGACTTAAAAAAGGTCATGAACGTTTTCATAAAACATCATAAAACTTGTGGTTTGGTTTCCTTGCCGCAGCGGATAAATTTGTAGTTGGCTATCTTGGGTTATTGGTAGAGGTGGGCGGGCATGACTTTTTGCAGACCCGAGCACAGCCCGGTGTTTTCAAAATTTTGGAAAACGAACTGTGTCCACTCGCCGCTTTAAAATAATCAAAACAAACTGACCGTGCCCACCCGTTCACGGGCTCAAAATTAAATAAATGAGTGCCGTTTTAGAACAAGGTGGAGGTATTAATCAGTTTTCTCTATACAAAATAATTTTATTTTTAGTGGTATGTACTACAACGAAGTACCGAAAAGCCGAAATTGTCCCGACCCAAATCAAGCCAGATAGAATAATGCCCGAGCCCACCCGTTCACGGGCCAAAAATTAAGAAAAAAGCCAGACACATAACAGGTCTGAGAGAATTATGCCCGACCCCGATTAATATCCTATCGGACACAGGCTCTGGTCAAATTTTGGCCCTGCTCGCCCAACTCTAGTTGTAGCGGCATCAAGTGAACGTTATTTTCTTATAATTTCAGCTATATTTCGGACCTTGTTCGGCTCACCTTCAGGCTTTGAAATGATATTTTGGACGAAAAATTTCTTAACTATAACTATAAAATTTCTATAAATTTCTAGACAGTACCGTATTAGTTACCGCGACAAAAATTGTAACTGTGAAAAAAAACCACGAAACCATTCAATATTAAGGTTGTCAAAATGTGTAGGACTAAAAAGTTGTGAAATTCAATTAAAACAAAAATGAGCTACTTCCTTATTTACTTCGAGTGTATGTGAAATTCTAAAGCATCTAAATTTTGCGCCGGTGAAAAACAACGGCGGCGGCGGCAGCGGCGGAGATTTTATTTAACATTCGGCGGCGGCGCAATCGGCTGACAGTTTTTAAATTTTCGGCGGCGGCGGCGCATTTTATCTGACATTTTTCGGCGGCGATCGGCGCGGCTGAGCCCCGGCGCACAGGTCTACTTTTGACCACCTCTGGCGGCCGAACAAAATTTTTTTAAGAAAAATTTTCTTCTACGATTTTCTTAGGATAGTCTACAGATTCGATCAACACCAAATTTAGGAGAATCGACGAGGTATTGGTTGAGGTATTCGCGAATTCACTCTTAAACTTTCCAGAGTGTCATTCTCGATACCTGACGCTGAACCTGATCGCAAGAATTGCTAAAAGCAACTGAAGAAAATTGCATCACACGTTTGCTTATAAAGCTAAAAGTGGTTGAAGTCAAGTGTCTCGAAAATTCTTGAAACTTTATATATAACGAAGCGTATGATGCAATTTTCCTCAGTTGCTTTTAGCAACTCTTGGGTGGTGTATCTGGGCGTGGTGTAAAGTGGAAGACAGTTGAAGAAAATTCTAGAAATTTCTGCAAAGTTCAAGCTGTGAATAACTTTTGACAAATTTCGTGAACTTTTGAGAATTTTCGAGAAACTTCTAGAGCTTTTCAAAATTACTAGAATCCTACAGGACAAACATTTCAAAACTTGCTCCAAATACACCTCCAAATCCCTCTCTTTGTCCTCCCTACAGCCCTCTTAATTCCCCCTCCAACCCCACCCCTTATCTTACGACCACGGCACTGGCACAAGTTTAAGCTCACTATGTGGTGTCATGAAGCAGCGAGAAAGAAGTTGCCGGCTAAAGTCCAAAAGTATGTTTTTCATATCAGCAAATTGGATTCGAAGAATTGTATTATTTGGGGCGTTCGTTATGCAATGGCAAATAAATTTAATTCGGAAATTTAAACTTTCTTGACGTTTAAATGCTAAAGGCCCAAAACATGCAAAACAACGAAATCAACAATGTAAAATATTCTCTTTTATTATCGTTCTTCGTGGTCTAGTTGGTGTGTGCGTTTCGCTCCGTTCTCTGGTTACCTGCTTTTACTCTTACATCATGTTGTCTCGCGTTTCCATCGCACCATCGTTCGAGGGCGTCTGAAGAAAGGTAAAAACTTGTCAATCAACGCATCCTGATGCTGATATTCTGACTACGCCTAACTGCAAGAACAAGTGAGGTTATTAGTCAGTAACATCATCGAAGTTGGCACAAGCCTGCCTACTTGATACCTAAAGCTGGGAAAAAAGAAGACAGCCTGGTGCTGAACATCTGTTCTTACTGAAGTGGAGGCAGGCGTGAGTTCTATACGTCACATAAGTTTCAATTCGGCACCAGGCTTCTGCTGCCCTCTGCATTCAACAATGCTCTGCACATTAAGAATTCTGTCAACAAACTTGCACCGCTTAATGGTTACACTAACTTTAAAGCGTGTACGATAAAAACGATAGTTTTCCAGTGTAACTTTTGTTAAAAAAAGTTAATTCATTAACTTTACGGATTTTTCTATAATGGAAACGAAAAATACATAAACACGGAATACGGAACACCGTACAATTTCACAATTAATAAAGGCAAATGAGTTGAGTCAAGCGTTTCTATTTATTTTAAATTGTACCAAACATTACAAAATTTCCCGACCGGTTTCGTACGCTATGCGCACATCATCAAAGGTATGATTCGAATCCGGTCAGGAAATTTTGTAATGTTTGGCACAATTAAAAATAAATAGAAACGCTTGATTCCACTCATTTGCCTTTATTAATTAAAAGAAATTGTCAATTTCAAAAAAGTGTCTCAATCACGGATCTAGATGTAAATATCATTTTTTGACGAGTTGGGCCGGAAAAGTGCCACTGGCTACGATAAAATGAAATCAGTAACTATGTATCTTGCTTGAACTGGCTGTAATCACAACATACTTTACACACACATGTAAATATTGCAGTTTTGTGAGGCAAAAACAGCTTTTTACTTGAATATTTGCGAGTTCCTTGAGTTTGACTCACAAGATTCAACAAAAAAGATACTTGCCGCAACTGATGCATGACATGTTTGGTATCATTAGAAAGCTAAGACTATAGGCTAACTCACAAAAATTATTTTGTTGCGAAACACTCTCACCGGTGGGCTAGAGAAGTGCATAAATTAGTTTCGAACTCGTAGGGGACCCCTCTTTCACAATCTGCAATAGAATCTGATGGGCAGCGATTTTCAGTATAACTTCGTTCAAGCTCACCGTAATTTAGGCACTTTTTTGAAATTGACAATTTTTTTTAATTAATAAAGCCAAATAGTGGAATCAAGCGTTTCTATTTATTTTATCGCATAGGGCCTCGGTAAGTGGTCAAAACTAGTAACATTTTCACATTTGTTAGGCGAAATAGTAATTTATGCAACAAGTTGCGAAAAGTGTTACTTTTTGTCACTAGATGTGAATTTATCAAACGAGCGAAGCGAGTTTGATAAACACATCGTGTGACGAAAAGTAACAATTTCGCAACGTGTTGCATGACGTTTTATGCCACGAAATGCGAAAAGTCCACTTTTGAATGTGGACTGTTTATTGACTAATATAACCGAATTTGAAAAGCAGTTGAGCGGAATGTCTATCTAAATAATTTTTAAATGTATCTCCCGTAGATATTATGCCAATTTTTTATTTTGTTCTCTATTAGAGAACAATTCACAACATTGAACAATTTTCACTCGTCGTTTCTTAAAGCGTTGAGTCATAGTATTCTACATTTAAAAACGCATCGAGAAGGCCATCATCATCATCATCATCATCACACTTTATAGACCGTTTGTACCTTTCGGTGTGAGGTCTTTACTACTGATCATGGACCACCCTTCTCCATACTCCCCTATCCTGTGCCAAGGAGATGGTTTGTTCGCCTAGAGAAAGTCCCCTAACTTTTAAATCGGATTTAATTGAGTCTATAAACCTTCTCCTTGGCCTACCCCTGGGACGCACACCCGGGACTTGAGCATCCAATATCCTCTTTGGTAGCCTGCTATTACCCATCCTCTGAACGTGCCCGTACCACCGCAGACGACTAATCCTTGCCGCCTCTTCCACTGATGTAACCCCTAAGTTTTCCCTGATGTCGTCGTTCCTAATATGATTGTCCCACTGTTCCCTCCGATTTACTTTTGCTATGCTCCTAAGAACCCTCATATCAGAAACCTCCAGGTCATGCACAAGGTATCCGCAGTCCACCCAACTTTCACTACCGTATAAAATCGTTGGTCTGAAGATTGACCTGTGAATAGCTAGCTTTGTGCCACTACTTAACTCCTTTTTGTTGAACACATACGACCTCAACTGACTGGCCACTGCATTTCCCATTCTTCTCCTTTCTTCAAATTCCCTAACTAACTTGCCATTCTCCGAAAAAATGGCTCCTAAATATTTAAACTCAGAGACCTGTTCCAACTGCTCCCCATTTAAACTGCAAACTACATCCTTCCGGGATTTGCCAATATGCATAACTTTAGTTTTACTGACACTTATTTTCATGCCGTATTCCTCACATGCAGCATTCAGGCAGTCTAAATTCTCCTGCAAATCCTTGGCATTATCTGCTAATAGAGTTAAGTCATCCGCATAGGCCAGGATTTTCATGATTACTTCCCCCACCTTCACATTCCCTTGCAAATTCGCTTGCCTGCTAATCTTGTCCATAAAAATTATGAACAGAAGAGGGGAGAGACAACAACCCTGACGAACTCCCTCATTAACTTCGAAAGCCTCACTAATTTCACCATCTATCCTTACCGCAGCCTTGCTCCCTGCGTAGATGCTTTTGATAGCGCCCAATAAACTTCCATTAACCCCGTATTCGCCAAGTACCTCGAACAGCTTTTGCCTCGGTACCCGATCGAATGCCTTTACTAGGTCGATGATGCACAAGTATAAATCAATATTCTCTCAGAGAGCTTTTCTATAGCCTGCCTGAGACAAAAGATCTGATCCTGACAACCCCTCAGAGGTCTGAAACCACTCTGAACCTCGTCAAGAACATCTTCCACTATAACCCTAACCCTGTCTACTAGCACACTTGTATAAACCTTTCCGACCACGCTCAAGAGTGCAATCCCCCTGTAGTTGGTAAGGACTTTGCGGTTACCCTTCTTGAAGATCGGAGCAATAACACCGAAGCTCCAGTCAGCGGGTACTACTGAGGACTTCAATGCTAAATTGAAAATCCTACAAAGCCATTGAACCCCACCCGGCCCGCTATTCTTAATAAACTCTGTCCTAATTTCGTCTATACCTGCGGATTTTCCTGCCTTCAGCCTGCTGACCTTTCGTGACACTTCCTCTAATGTAATTTCCTTCTCACCCTCCAAGCTACGGCCCTCTCCCCTGTCAAGGCTTGTTACGGGATTGACAGAGGCGAATAGATCCTGAAAGTAATCCTGCCAGGTTTTCAGGACCTCACCCTTATCTGTAACTAATTCGCCATCTTTACCCAAAATGCTACCGCAGCCCTCCTTTTCACCACCACGCCTAATCTCCTTGATTGCCGACCAAAATTTTTTACCCCTTCCTTGACCAGCCTCTTCCAATTCCTCCCCAAACTTTTTCCACGACCGATCCTTCGCTTCCTTGACTAGAGTCTTAACCGCCTGCCTGCAAGCCCTGTAAGCCTCATGCTTTTCGTCCGTCTTATCCTGTAACCAAATCAAATACAGCTTCCTTTTCTCTAATACCGCCTTTTTGATATCTGCGTTCCACCAGCCTGTCTTTTTGTTTCTACCCCCACTAGAGACACTACCTAGACATTCCTCAGCTACGCCCAAGACAAATTCCTTAAAGTTTGCCCACTCAACCTCAATGTCTACGCAGTCCGGAGGAAGCCTTTCGAAAGCTTCGCTGAATTTTGACATAAAGCGAGACTTAACTTCCTCGTCCCTGAATTTTCCCACACGAAATTTCCGAACCACCACTTTTTTCCTTTTAGCCTGACAGAGTTTACTAACAGAGAGATGGGTACCCAAAAGGTAGTGGTCTGAGCCAAATGTGAAACCCCTGAAAACACGTGTGTTCCTGACTTCCTGTCTCCTGTCCTGCTCTATAACCATGTAATCAATTATTGACTTGTGCCCCAAACTATTATTAACGTAAGTGTACCGATGGATCCACCTATGCCTAAAGAAAGAGTTGGTTACTGCCAGTCCATTGAAATCGCAGAAATCCAACAACCGCTTTCCGTTTGAGTTTAAAACATCCTCCCCGAATTTGCCCACTACCCTTTCATAGCCGCCACTGGTCTTACTGTTTCCTATTCTCGCGTTGAAATCCCCCAACAGAATCACACACTCACTACCTTTTTTGCTGACAACATCCCCTAACTGCTCGTAAAAGGTGTCAAGATCGCCAGCACTGCTACCCTCGCACGGGCTATAAACACTAACCAGCCGATAAATACCTCCTGTCAGCTTAATGGAGACCCACATGATCCTTTCACTTACATACCGCCCGCCCAAAACAAACTTTTCTAATTCCCTTTTGATAGCCATTCCAACTCCCCAGTTCGCCCTACCAGACTGAACACCAGACGAAAACACTTTATAACCGCCCACCAGTTCTTCGCGCTGCCCTTTCGTCCTAATGTCGCTCAAAGCTAAGATATCTACACCATAATCCATTGCCAAGTCCACCAACTCACCCTTGCGACCCCTAAAACCCCCATTAACGTTTAGACTTCCAATAAACAAACCATCAACCTTTTTACATTGCCTGACCGTCAACGATGGGGTACCGTCCGAGTCCCGCATTGGTCGTACCCCGTGACCAACACTCGTCCGAGGCTGCCTATGACCGTTTTTACCAATAATGAGTACAGTGGGACGGCCTGGTAAGCCGAACCGCACTGGAAGTTCAAGCCTCAATGGGGACATCACACACGTGCCTGAGATGCTAAGCGCAAGCTCATTTATTTTTGCCAAAAAAGAATTGCTATATGAATAGCGAAGAAGTTAACCGTAACCGTAGACAAACACCTACTTTAAATTCTATACCAGAATCACAAACACAAAACGCCGATTGTTTTGCATGAAGAAAACAAAACAAACACCCGAAAAACGCTGTAACTTTGAGGTTATGTGAGCACTACGTTGCTTGAAAAGAAAATGCAGATTTTAATTGATATCTAAAAAAGTTACAAAAACACACACTAATTTAACTTAACTTATTTACGAGAAACTGTGATTTAAAACGCGAAGAGGGCAAAAAATAAACGAAACTTACTCAGAGCAAAACAAACACGTCCATATCTGCCGCCATCTTGACTTGCCCTGTATACTATACCCATGTTATAAGAAAAAGTTGAACGTACCTATTATTCGTGCATTCCTTGATTGATTTCACAGAATAACAGGTTCCAGGTTTTCAGCGCGTACAACAATTAATTCTTCGTATAGTTGATCGTTAGTGAGAGCTGTCAAGGTTCACTGAAACGTATAAATATTCTATATAATATATAATTACTATAAGTATGTTACAACAGATGAAGAGTCTAGCAAAATATCGCTCAGAGACAAAAAGTCAAATCATTGGATCCGACAACAAACAAAAATCGTGGATGTCATGGAGCGAATAGCAAAGTTGAAACCGAACTGGGCAGGACATATTGCAAGAACGACCGATGTATGATGGACCAAGAATATAATGTCATGAAGACCACCAACAGTGAAAACGAAGGGCAGACCACCAGAATGATCGACCAACAGTATTAAACGAGTGGCAGGGAACAAATTGGCAGCAAATGGCGATGAATCTTACGAAGTGGAAGGAGCTAGGGGAGGTCTACGTCCAGCAGTGGATATACATGGGCTAAGAAAGAAGAAAAAGATCTTCTATATCTATAATATGAAATAGTCTATCACCGCACCTCACTGCACCTTGATGCACCTCACTGCACCTAGCTGCACCTCACTGCACCTAGCTGCTCCTCACTGCACCTAGCTGCACCGCACTGCACCTAGCTGCACCGCACTGCACCTAGCTGCACCGCACTGCACCTAGCTGCACCTCACTGCACCAAGCTACACCTCACTGCACCAAGCTACACCTCACTGCACCTAGCTACACCTCACTGCACCTAGCTGCACCTCACTGCACCTAGCTGCACCTCACTGCACCTAGCTGCACCTCACTGCACCTAGCTGCAACTAGTTGCACCTAGCTGCAACTAGTTGCACCTAGCTGCACCTTGCTGCACATAGTTGCACCTCACTGCACCTAGCTGCACCTCACTGCACCTAGCTGCACCTCACTGCACCTAGCTGCAACTAGTTGCACCTAGCTGCACCTAGCTGCACATAGTTGCACCTCACTGCACCTAGCTGCACCTCACTGCACCTAGCTGCACCTCACTGCACCTAGCTGCAACTAGTTGCACCTAGCTGCAACTAGTTGCACCTAGCTGCACCTCACTGCACCTCACTGCACCTCACTGCACCTCACTGCACCTAGCTGCACCTCACTGCACCTAGCTGCACCTCACTGCACCTAGCTGCACCTCACTGCACCTAGCTGC
>CM055403.1:65216245-65243118 GCA_029228625.1 Pseudolycoriella hygida
CCAGATCTCCAGAACTATGAGAGTTGGAAAGTTGGTTCCAAAGGCAAAGTTGTTGAGAATCATATTTAAGCGAACACGTGTTTCAGGGTTTTGGGGAAATATGGCCCAATCCTGGTAATGAAAGGTTTCAGGAAAAAAAAAGATTAGGCTGATCAGTTGAGCCGTTTGGAAAAAAAGTGGAGACGGACGGACGGACGGACGGACGAACATTTTTTTTATTGCTGATTCGTCATCTCTAGACGATAATAGATGCATCCCCCCCACTCCCACCTCGATCTACCCCATGTTACAATAAAATTGTTTGTAGTAAACGTATAGGACCTTTGTACTTCGTACGGGTCCAATAACGTTGTATCGAACATGTCAACTAGTGCAAAATTATCGTAAGAAATGTACAAGTGCTGCAAATAAATAAAAACATTAGTTGTTCAGTACACAGAGCATCGAGATCATCCGTACGAACGGTCCTAGACAGGGCCTTTTATAACATACAAGTTCAAAGGAAAAATCCACCCCAATCCACCCACTTCATAAAAATCCACCCCAGTGCACCCCAACTAGCAAAAACTATTCCACTCATTTTCTACTAAAAAAATTTCGCCTGCGGCGCTTTACAATGATTCTTACGAGGTTGCCTTTTATGTTTCTGGCCTAGGGTACTTCCAGCCCGGAAGTCGTAAAACTGGCGATCCAATTTTAAAATTTACTATTTTCTCTGGTAAATTTTCTTTGATCACTTTTATGTAGCGTCAGTGGATGCGTAACCACAGAATTATGAAAATTTCGTCTCCATGAAAAAACAAAATTTACACTCGAAAATTTTCGTATAAATTTATTTCGCGATATCAGACGCAATTTTCTCCAATATAGTTATACGAATTTATTCAATTACATAATGAGGAAGCACTATCCTTTGCGGTAGTAAAACGTTGGTACAATGACTTCGATTAGGGTCGTGATTCGCCAAGTGACAAGTATTGTAGAGGCTATTCAAAATCAGTCGTTTCTTCAGTAAACCAACAGAGCTGTGCGTGATATGATAAAAACTGATTGCAAAGTGACATACTGTGACATTCAGTCAACCTTAGGCATTAAAATGACTAACATAAAAACAAACTTTGATGGACATTTGGATATAAAATTATATTCGTTCTTGTTGAGTACCGCTTAATGTGGGAAAGGGTCAGTGGGAGGCCTGCGTCGATTGGTGCCAAGAAACACCAGAGAAATGTTAAAAAATTGCTTCAAGGCGTGTGAATGACATCTAAACTAGTGACGTTTCATGAATCTATGCCAACAGGCATGAAACAATGCAGAAACTTCATGTTTAGGTGCTATGACAAAAGTTGAACGCAGCTGAAGTTGTTAAGAATAGAATCGCTTTGAAAGGAATGGACACGATTCTCATCAATATTAAAGGACAAGTGGCCTGAATAGCTTTTGAGGATAGTAAAGTCGTCAATTCTGATTAGTACACAACAATTTGATTATCAAAAGTGTTCATCAAAATAAGGGAAATCGGGTCAAAACGCCCCATTATCGACCTGTACCGCGAAAAAGCTAGCTACCACACCGCTTGTTGAACAAAGGTTTTTGTAGTTATTTCAAACATTTGACTGGTCAGGTATCTATCGTACACTGAAGATTATGCATCGAACTACTAGTTTTTTCCCTTTACGTGAATACAAACTTCGTGGAGTGTGATTTTAATAGCGAAAAGCAACAGATGATACAATGAAAAGACGCGTTTTTGAAGTGTCTTAAACGGAGGTCTATAGCTTCGCAAGTCCTCATACGATTAAAAAAATCAGAAATTTTTTTTCGTAGACTGCGGAACCATATATACAGCTAAATTTTGACTTTTTTCCCTTGCGTCGTACCCCTCTGAGACCTAGTTTATCGGATTCTACGTAAAATTTTGATTGAAATCGACCTTTCACTCATTAAAATCGGTCCAGTGGATCCGAAGATATGACCTTTAGAAAATCGTCATTTTCCATACAAAATGTGCTGCTTCATAGAAGCCAAAGAAAATGTATACATCCTACGTTAGTTAGTTAGTTATTTAGTTAGTTAGTTAGTGGGTTAGTTAGTTAGTTAGTTGTGGCATTTCCATTTGTATGAAAAACGACTTTTTTGGCGATTTCTCGAAAACTGGCGGTCAGATCTTCTTTAAATTTTGCAGGGACCTTCGGATGGGCATTCCACGCCATCTAAGATTTTAAAAAAGTGGGGTCACCGGCTTCGTTTGGGCGCTAGGGCTCCTGGAAGCTCCCATACAAATCCCATATAAAATAATGTGTATGTGTGTGAGTGTCACAGTTGGGTGAGTGAGGTATTCAACTTCCATTAGAGTTTTTGATATTTTTCGGTTATTCTCGATATGAGTGAGGTCATGCAATGGAGCTTCCTAGGTTTAAGGGATTCTCAAGGATTTTTGTGGATTTCTCTAGCACTTTTCAACTTCCATCAGGTTTTTTGATATTTTCGGTTATTCTCGAAATGAGTGAGATCATGCAATGGAGCTTCCTAAGTTTAAGGGATTCTCAAGGATTTTTGTGGATTTCTCTAGCACTTTTCAACTTCCATCAGGTTTTTTGATATTTTTCGGTTATTCTCGACATGAGTGAGGTCATGCAATGGAGCTTCCTAGGTTTAAGGGATTCTCAAGGATTTTTGTGGATTTGTCTAGCACTTTTCAACTTCCATCAGGCTTTTTTGATATTTTTGATCGGTTTCAATTTCTTCCAAAAGTACTGATATCACAACAAAAACCCTTTTAAAAGGGAAATGTGACGCAAGTCGTTGTCCCTTCTTCCAAAACAACTGATATCAATTTGGGTGACGCTGAACGCTTCGAAACGCAAAAAAACTTTCAAAATATTTTCACATTTGATTAAAAAAATCCGTCACAAATGCCGGACCCCCAGCGTTATAATTTTTCTACGCTTTCAGCTTTCATACGCAAAAATTTGATTTCCTGTACAAAAATACGCCATACATCCCATAAAGTCAAATTTTTGCAGTGTGAAAGCTTAAAGAACAGAAAAACTATAACGCTGGGGGTCCGGCATTTGTGACGCATTTTTTTAATCAAATGTGAAAATATTTTGAAAGTTTTTTTGCGTTTCGAAGCGTTCAGCGTCACCCAAATTGATATCAGTTGTTTTGGAAGAAGGAACAACGACTTGCGTCACATTTCCCTTTTAAAAGGGTTTTTGTTGTGATTCAACATTAAGTTGACGTTAATTTTTTTTTCGACTGGTGTTCTAGTTTCTTTTTGTCACTTCAAGCAATATTAGGATAAAGTTTTTAGTGAATGAAACAACAACAAAAATACAAATAGTTTTTGTATGAATGAAAACAATTCATATGCATTATGTGGTATCGCAAGTTATGGGTCCTCAAGTAATGGCCATTACTTCTGGGAAGTAATAACTATTACTTGAGGATCAATTAGATGACAAAAATCCTCTGAGGGAATTCATACAGGGGATTTCGATAGTAACGATGAATTTTCAGATGGGGGAGGTAAAAAAATATTTTAATGTTTCTTATTATAATGTTTCTTTTCTAAAAACTTCGAATGAGTGTAAAAAAAAATGTTTTATGTTAATGATTAATTAGTTATATCACAGGTGGAGTTGTTCAGATTAGATTTCTAATAAGGGGATTATTAGACCTTGACAGTTTAGTCGTGAAGTTCTGATTAATTTTAGAAATTTGTTGAGAGATTTGTGATATGGCGGCACGTCTGTGTACGTCATTTGGACTGTGGTACTTAGGAAGGTTGAGAATAATTTTCAGACACTTGTTCTGGATAACTTGGAGCTGATTTATAAGGTGTTTCGCGCAGTTACCCCACACCGGGCATGCTCCTAGGATTATACTTTGAATTGAAGCTTGTTAGTTCTATTCAGCCTGGATTTTCGGTTGAGAATAGGATAGGGGTCGTCCCTAAATTACGTAACGCTCGAGGGGGGAGGGGGAGTATTACGAGGGAGAGGGAGGGGGTCTAGCATCGGTGTTACGTAACCCTCGAACCTCAACATTTTTCTTCCTATATGAAAATATCGAACATAAAACCGTTAATTTCAATTCCTTTTGGCACCGCAGAGTTTTTCGTTTACTTCTGACGAATTTTTTATATTTTAACTAGTTAACAAAAATGACAGTAATGAAATAACTTTCAGAAATTCATATCGTTCAGTCTTCCCTTGCACTTCGCTTGATCTCGAAGCACTGTCACGTTATGATTGTGGATCGTTACAGTGGATAGTGAATAACACAAGACCAGTTTCGTACTTATAACAGTCTTTATTCTTTCTACGTTGCTTCAAAAATATGTTTTGTTACGTTACGTAACGAAGGGGGAGGGGATTTCGGCCAACGTTACGGTGTGTTACGACAGGGGGGGGAGGGGGGAGTCTAGACCGCAAAATTAGCGTTACGTAATTTAGGGATGACCCCATACAGCATTCCGAGAACTTTGGTTGCTTTGTCGCAAGTAAGGTCGGTGTTGGTTTTGAAGGTTAGGGTCTTGTCCAGAGTAATCCCTAGGTATTTAATGGACTTATTCCAACGGATTTTTGAGTTGAGAACAGTTAATTTCTCAGAAGGCAACCATTTCTGAACTGTCCTTCTGTTGAAAAAAGCTGCATTGGTTTTAGAGTCATTCAGAAAGTTCCTTACTAGCTGCATTCAGCTTTCTGGTGACTTTACGAGGGGATTTAGCCGATAAGTATAGGCAGGTGTCGTCGGCAAAAAAAGCTTTCTCACTGTGTGTAATAGACAGATCAGAGGTGTAAATGTTATATGTTACCCCTGCTATGATGCGGAAGGTCCTGGATTTGTGTCCATTGATTGACACAAAGTATGAGCGGTTCATTAAGAATGAATGGATGATTTTTATCAGATAAAGAGGGAATTTAAGTAGAAAAAGCTTGTGGAGTAACCCTTTATGCCATACGCTATCGAAAGCTTTTTCGATATCGAATGTCATCATCCCTGTGGAGGATTTCTTTTGCAGGGAAATTTTAATGTATTTACAGACTCTTAGTAACTGATGGTTTGTGGAGTGTCCTGCACGAAAGCCAAATTGTTCGTTCATGAAAATATTATGTGTTGAAATATGTGTTTTTAGTCTGGCCAGCATCAGTTTCTCGAGAATTTTACTAAGGGAGTTAAGGAGACTAATTGGTCTATAATTACTGGCAACCGAGGGATCCTTCTAAGATTATAGGATAGGTATGACTTTAGTTTGACTGTGTTTATGAATATAATTCGGTACACGGTTACCTCTCAAATAGAAAAAGAATCTACAAAATCGGTTAGGATTTGCCCGATTTATGTAAACGTAAACACGTTGGGCCTACTTTCAGGATCCTGGCTGAGTCCAAGGGCATCTTATCAAAAAACTTTCTTCCATAAAATGTGAGACATTCCTAGAACTTTCGATAAAAATTTTTTTTTTTGAAAATCGGAAGAGATATATACTCGAGTTATGTACAAAAAAAGTGTAGGGCCCTAGCAGAGACTCGTTTTAGTGCCCTAGCTAAGTTCAAGGGCTCAACATAAAAAAGTTTCTTCCACAAATTGTCAGACATGCCTAGAGCTTTCAAACAAAGAACGAAGGGCTTCGGAAAGGAGTCTATTGCGTTTACCACGACGTTTGTAACCCTTCGAATTTCCACTCGGGAGTAGGGGGTGAGCATCGATCATGGTCCTTAGAGGACGAATCAACAATGAAAAAAATGTTCGTCCGTCCGTCAACACGATAACTCGAGTAAAACTCAACCGATTTTCAAAAACTTTTTTTTCCCTGCACGTAACTCGAGTAAATCTTTTCCGATTTTCATAAATTTTTTTTGGTTGAAAGATCTGGGCATATCCGACAATTTTTGGGAAAAAACGTTTTTGAATTTGAGTTCTTGCACTTAGCTAGGGCACTAAAAACGAGTCTCTGCTAGAGCTCTACGTGTTTTTTGTACATAGCTCGAGTAATTCTTTTCCGATTGTCGACCCTAACCAAAGAAAATTTTTTTTTGCTTGGTTGCAGAGCAAATTGACGGAAACATTTTTGTCTATGGACGTACGTGTCTGTCCCCGCTTTGAACAAGAGCAGGGTGAACTGGTGACTGTGAGTAGGTCAGATGTAAATGCCGAAATGGAGATGTGCCGCGATGAGGAGGCGTGTAGAGTATCGGATAATGTAGTTGCGAAAATAATGGGGAAGCTGCAAAGCGAATGGAAGAGACGATCAAAGAAGAATGTCAGTTGATCTGAGAGAGTAAATGCGAAGCCCCTCCCCGAAGTAATGCTGTAAGGCGGTTCCGGGGAGAAAAGAGCATGAAGACTAAGGAAGGGGGTTTTAGTTGGTAGGTCATTGAAGAATGGAATCCAACACTACCTTGGTCCGGAAGGACCGTGTGTCTTTGAAGATTTCCCCACCCTTATTACAAACAAAAAAAAATCGTCCCTAGACAAAAAAATGGTTTTTTGCTATGTTGTGAAGAAAATTGAGAGAAATACCTTTGTCTATTGGCTTTGAAGAGCGACTTCCATGCCAATTTCTCATAGATATAAGTTAAAAAGTTTCACCGACCTTCAATAAACCACGTTTTTGACCACCTCTTGACCGTAACTACGAAAGTTCTTAACTGATTTTGTCCAAATTCAATCCCATTATCATTATCATTATCAATATCCCACATTCATTATATTTCAGGAAAAAAAATTGAGAATCGGATGAGATTAACCACTTAAACGGCCCTAGCTCGGCGGCCCTTGGGCCGACAGTGCTCAGATTCAATCCCATAAAAGATTTTTTGATTACCTTTCAGGAAAAAAAGTTTCTGGAAATCGGTTTAGTTATACTCGAGTTTTCGTGTTGACAAAATTCGTTTCGAAAGACAAAATGTTGACAAAAACGTTTCGGGCTGACAAAATTTTTTTCTATTTCATGTTAAACGTAATAGACTCTTTTAGTCCGCTCAACATTTGAATTTTAAGTGAAACTCTAGTAATTTCACGCAAGATGGCACCATAAAAATCTATTTTTTGTGTGCTGATTTTACTCATAATATTCGTACGTTATTATTTTCGATTGTAGCGCAGGGAAAAATTGAAAATGGAACCTTTTCGAAGAACTTCGTATCTTCGTTACACCTTTTAATTGGGACTGGGCTTGTGCTTGTGCTACCAAAATAATATTGAAAGTTTGGACACAAAGTTCAGCACAGAATTGAATTGAATTGACGTAGAAAGTGGAGCAATGAACGTGATAATGGCGAAAATAATAACTAGTAAATTGCAATTTCAGCAAAGAAAGTGCTTCCATTAAAAATTTTTTTTTTTTTTTTGAAAAAAAAAATGCCACAATGAGTAAGTGACAAATTAAAAAGATTTCATGCTTCAATTCGACAAAAATTATTTATAGAGATGGAAGCATTTTCTTTGCTGGAAAGTGCAAAATTATAGTTAATATTTTCGCAATTATTTCGCCATGGCCCCACCTTCTACGTCAAAAAGACATTTGAATATTTTTCCGCTAGGCACCAACTCTTTCGCAGTGAGGTGTCGGATATACTGTCATACAAAGTGACATGATTTGAACACAAAACAAGGGCCAGCGCATAATTATAGACGTAAATAAACGAAGCTCGAAATCATAAGGGGGGGGGGGGGCAACGACTTTCACCTCCAAATCATTTTATTTCAAATTTATTCAAATGTGTAAATAAAATACAATTATTATGGTTATAAAATTATTATGGTATTAAAATACGGATTATGGTGTGGCACCAACAAAATATTTATTTAAAATAAGAATATACAATAAGAAAAATGGCAACATAATGAATTTGTATATTGTTCACTTGAAAATGATGTTACTTGATCCGTCAATTACTTATATCTAAAATACAATGGCAAAAAACCGTTTCATTTAAAAACGTTAAAAAAGTTTTGTCAAATTCTTTGATTTCTAACTACATTTTATTTGATAGATGTCACGATTATATAATTCAAAGTTTACAGCAGGTAAATTAATTGCTCGTTGTCTTTAACGATTGTCTTATTTGCAGTTTGGATGGCCTTCATTAAATGTTTATCTGATTATATGGAATGTGTGGTAGAATGCCGTCATGCTGCATATTGCCTTATCACTATTTAGGACATTTCCTATGCGAAATACACTCTTCGAGCATAGTCTTAAATCGTGTTGATGCAGACTCATACATCTCAGCAGGGAAGACATTGCAATTATTCGCTTTGTAAACGGCGCAAACCCAATATTAAAATCTTGAACAATTCCCAATAGCCATATTCGAGATTTAGCGACTGCAAATAACAAACAAATGAGTAAAACGTTCAAAGTAAGTGTTTAACTGCATTACCTCCTTTAATACTTCTAAATTAGTGAATGACAATGTAATTCCATCCAACCTATACATTTCCACAATTTGGCATAAGTGACCTAGAATCTCTTTGAAGTAATGTACTTGTCCTAACATCTCCTGTACTTCTTTGGGGCTTAATTTTATCAGCTTGATGCTAAGAAAATCACTCTACAAGATCAAGGATTATTCGAAAAACATATTCACGAAGTATTTTTAAGAAAACTTACGGGAAAAATCGTCGCAAAGCGATGCATTAGGTATGAATCATCTCCCGAGTCTGCTGATTTTGAGGATAAATTCCGATTCTCTATGCCCATGCCCAAAGTAGAGTTGCATACGCCTGAAAAAGTCAAAAAAAATTGATTGAAAAAATTGTCGTTCGAGTGAATTGAAAATTATTACCTTGAGTAGGACCGGCAGTAGTAACCGATGTTGTATTCGTTGTGGCGTCTACGCGAGGATCATTTTTACTTTTACCAAAAAACACTTTAGCAATCGACTTCTTCAGACGATTTTGCTTTTTACGAATCGAGTTTATGATCGATTGGCCTGATTCCTTAACACGTTGTAATGGGGAGCTTTTAGTTTTGATCTCATTCATTTGAATACTTGGACTCGAGAACAAATCAACTGAAAGTGTAAAAATGTGTGAGATTTTTTGTTTGTGGAAAGTCATTAAGCAACGGAATTCGTACGAGCGAGAATTTGCCGGCGAAAATCCAAAGTACGCTTTTCATTTCAGCAAAATTATTATTTGTACGTGAAACATTTTGTAAAAGAAAAATATTCATAGGATGCCCTAGGGATGTAAAGTGCACAATTTTCTGAAACGTGTCACGTGGGGATTGGGTAGTTAGATAGGGTAGCGCCTGATTGAATACGAGCGAAGTGTGGTAGTCCGTGTCATGTGCCAGGCGTGCAACTGTCTCACTATCAAGTGCTCTTTTTACGTCCACGTCGTAGTCCCCGGGACCTCAATTCTCTTCGGAGTTTTGTGCTAAACTTAAGAGTGCTACCTGATGACTTGCCTACGGGTCATCGGGGAAACGGAAGTAGGTTTGGCGTTTGGTTAACCTCCAAACACCGGAAAAAATGGATCGGTTATGAATTCAACAACATAGCCTAGGATCGGACAGAATAAACGGTAACGATGGACAAACCAAAAACCAGATTGATCACGTTTTGATAGATGGACGGCACTGTTCAAATGTATTGCATGTCAGGAGCTGTAGACGACCAAATGTTGATTCTGACCACTACTTGGTTAAAGGTCTCGCATATCGGTCCAACACAACCGACAACAGGCATTGAAAAAGTGGGACGTTGAAAAACTGCAGAACGAAGACATCAAACACAAATACGTGGATAGTTTGGAGAGAAAAATTATCGAAGAAATGGTAAGCGAGCAACACAGTATAGACGATGCGTGGAATCAAATCAGGCGGAATGTAGAGAGCGCCGCAGCAGAGACTTTGGGAACGAGAACGTGAAATAAAAGAAATAACTGGCTCGACGATGAATGCCAGCGAGCTCTGGAGAACAAAAATGCAGCTCGACTAAAAACTCTGAGTCGATACACTCGACCAGGCCAGGCAGAGTACCGTTCGAAGAGAAATTTTGCTCGAAAACTGTTCCGAAACAAAAAACGACTGCCGGATAGGAACGTTTTGATCGAAATTGGAAAGTTCGGAACTTCTATCGGAAAGTAAACGAATCCAAAAATGGTTACAGTCAACAACCTTTGCTGTGTAAGGACAAAAATGGATTGGTCTTAGCACATGAAGAAAAGTGCATTGCGAGATGGGCTGAGTACTTCAAAGAACTGCTTTATCTGAACACACCGCTCAACCGAAACGAAGAAAACAACGAATTGCCATTTCATACTGCGCAACCATATATAGAAGAACCAACGATGCAAGAAGTTGAAGCTGAAATTTCGAGGTTCAGAAATTTCAAAGCCCCGGGGACAGACAATCTACCCCGCGAACTTTTCAAGAACGGCGGCAACGTGCTATATATGGAGATGCACGAGCTCATCACGCGTATATGGAATGTCGAGGAGTTACCGGAAGAGTGGAAGACCAGCATACCTTGTCCCATATACAAAAAAGGTGATAAAATGGAGTGTGGCAATTTTCGAGGAATTGCTCTGCTGAATATTGCTTACAAGATATTTGCGAATATTCTTTACCAGCGCCTTCATCCGTACATGGAAAACTCTGTAGGTGAATACCAAGGTGGTTTTCGTGTAGGTCGTTCAACATCGGACCAGCTGTTTAATATCAGACAGATCTTGGAGAAGTGCGAGGAGTACAACATTGAAACACACCATTTGTTCGTTGATTTGGAGGCAGCCTATGACAGTGTTAGAAGAAGTACGCTATGGAGAGTAATGGAGGAATTTGGAATCCCAAACAAACTGATCTCGCTAACCAAGTTAACACTGAACGGAGCTAATAGCCGAGTAAGGATCCATAATCAACTGTCAGAGATTTTTGACATAGAGGAAGGTCTACGTCATGGAGATCCTCTCGCGACGCTGCTTTTTAACTTGACCCTTGCAGCAGCTGTGCGCACCTTGGACATAGATTCCAGCGGCACTACTTTCACCAGGTCCAGTCAGTTGATAGGTTTCGCAGACGACCTGGACATACTTGGACGAAAAATGGATGTTGTTAAAGACAAGTTTATGGCCTTCGAATCAACACCAGGAGGAAACCGTAACGATCGACACACACACATTCAAAATGGTCAACAAATTCGTATACCTTGGATCGGAGCTGAACACTAATAACGACATCGCGGACGAAATTAAGAGACGAGTAACTCTGGGCAACCGGAGTTATTACGGCCTTCTGAAAATCTTAAAGTCCAAGTCAGTAAGCCGAAATTCAAAATGCGCAATATACAAATCTGTGATCAGACCGGTGGCTACGTATGGTTCGGAGTCGTGGTGCTTGACACAAAGAGACGAACAATCGCTGCACACGTTCGAAAGAAAAGTACTGCGGACAATATTTGGACCAGTATTCGATCAAAGGCAGAACCGATGGCGCAGACGATTCAATCATGAGCTTAGTCAGCTTTATGGAGAGCCTGACATAGTCAAAACTCCCAAAATAAACCGACTGCGTTGGCTCGGTCATGTACAACCAATGGAAGATCATCGTATTCCGAAAAAAATCCCTAAAACCAAACCGGAGGGCAAAAGAGGTGCAGGGAGTCCAAAATCCAGATGGTATGACGCAGCTCTTGCCGATTTAAAAACTGTGGGAGTATCCAGCTGGGAGACGTTAGCTGCGGATAGGTCCGGTTGCAGAAGCGTGTCGCAGAAGGCCAAGACCCTTAATGGGTTGTAGTGTCGGTTAGGTAAGTAAGTGTCGCGTAATTTGTACCCTGCACAGCGTAATTTTTACATAGAAAATGTCCATAGTTGTCCATGTCGCCCTCGTTTCTCTCCTCTCCCTTCTTCCACTCCTCCACTCTTCACACGCCCTCAACACTCTTCACACGCCCTCAAAACTCCTCACACGCCCTCAACACTCTTCACACGCCCTCAACACTCTTCACACGCCCTCAACACTCTTCACACGCCCTCAACACTCTTCACACGCCCTCAACACTCTTCACACGCCCTCAACGCTCTTCTTTTTTTCAAAAATAAAAGAAGAAACCGAAAAAAATCTTTAACTCCCCACTTCATTCCCAGGGGTGATCCTTGAAGGTCACTAGTTCCTCGTCACAATGATCCTACCCCCACCCCTCCACCAGAGGTGAGCACGAAATTTCGATTTTTCCAAGCAACGATGTAAAATTTTCCTTACCTCTTTTATGTACGGTTTTTCGTGGTCTAGTTGGGATGCATTTCTTTGATCTCTGGTACCTTCTTTTACTTTTAAAAGGATCGGTTTTCCCAGCGTTATTTTCGTCAACGTTGCAGCTGGCATTAACATTACTGCTCACAGCTGGCTGTTGGGGTAAGGTGCTAGGCGTACCTTGTGCGCTGGGCTGTACGGCCTCGTTTGGAAATGGGCTAGCTGTCATCTTGTTGGCTTGCATTTGCCTCATTTGCATGCTGATGTTGCAAAGTTTCATTCGTTGCAGTTGTTTGAGTTGTGCAAGTTGTTTCAGAGCGTTTTGGTTTGGATCGATAACATACGATTGCAAGTTGCCAGCAGTGGGTTGACTATAACAAGAAAAAATTTTAAAATCTCAACGGAATCTGACTGTTACTATATTTACTTATTTTCCTGGGAGCTTGTGTGAATAACCTCGCTGTCTTCTTCCTCTGAATCACTGTACAATTGCTCCGGATCATAATCTTGGTAGTATTCTTCCGATTCTGAATACGGTTCCGCATCATCTGCATCAGGATCCACTTCATAATGGTCTTCATCGTTCAAATTTTGTTGATTTAGAGCTCCGTTATTCATGTTAGGTGCAGGGCCACTAGTGCTAGCTGAAAGTGACGAAAATGTTATATAAGACATATGTGATGTATGTAGAGACTAAGTTAATAGACTAACGAGTATTTTCAAGACATTCGATATGTTCCGTTACTAAAGCAGCCAACGTTCCCTGATCACGATTCGTGTCCGGTTGCATGCCTAAAGCGTGGTTTATATCCGGTCCAAAATATTTTTGCATTATGTCTGGTAAAATAGCCAACGTTTCGTTCAGCTGCATGCCCCCAGCGTCGTTTATATTTAATCCAAAATGTTCTTGTATTAAAGCTGCTAAAGTAGCCAACGTCTCACGCGGCTGCATGGCTTGATCTTTGTTTACATGCAATTCAAGTTGGTCCTGTGCCACAGCTCCTGATGAAGTTGTCCTTTCTTGAGCGTTCAGTAGCATGTTTTCAACTTTGCTCATATCAAATTGAGCTAAAGTTGACAAGGCAACGTCTTTTATGCTCATTAACGTCGATGCTAGTCCTAGTAGTTTCGACATATTTCGATTTTTAAATTCACTTTCAAAACAATTGAAAATTTTCAGACCAGCGACTTTTTACCTGAAACAAAAATTTTTTAATGGAAAAAGAATTCGTTTACACGTGTTCTCTAAAATTGTATTCTCTACAGCAACTCTAAGCAACTTTCCCACTGTCATACGTCTACAGTAATGAGTCATCCCTCCTGATTCTGGAAGTGACTGAATTCCAAGGATTGTGACATTTTTCAGGAAAACCCTAAGACACGGGTTCCCTAAAATTTATCATCTACAACTTTGCCTTTGACTGTAAATGAATACTTTTCAATGGTGGGTCAGTCCTTGGCCGACAAGATACCACGAAGGGTAAATGATGATATAAATATATTTGGCACATTAGAAGATAGAAATAAGTCAATCTTTCTTCACCCTGTAACAAGTATCGATGTTGATTCACTGATTTTATCCTTGTATGTCAGTAAAGCTCCTGGCTATGATGACATTTCTGTTACTTCCCTTAAGTGTTGTATAGAAAATGTTTCTCATTTTCTTGCTGATATCTACAACGTTTCAATTGCTACAGGCTCTTACCCAAATTCCTTGAAAATTTCGAAAGTCACGCCAGTTCTGAGGATACCACGAATGTAAAAAACTATAGACCTATTTCCATCCTACCTGTAGTTAATAAAATTTTCGAAAAATTAATTTATAGTAACGTGTATGATTTCCTTGTTTCTCAAAGGTTTTTCTATAATAAACAGTATGGTTTTAGGTTGAAAAGTGGTACACATATTGCCCTCTTCGAAACAACCAATGAAATTTCCCTAGAAGTTGATAAAAGAAAATTGTATCTGGCCTTTTGATAGACCTGGCCAAAGAGGTTGACACTGTTAATCATGTACTTCTGTTAAGGAAATTGTATTGTGCCGGGATAAGAGGTGTGGCTCTCAATTTGTTGAGAAGTTATTTGTCTGATAGATGGCAATATGTGTCTGCTAATGGAATTGATAGTCCAAGATTGCCTATGTCAAATGGGGTCCCGCAAGGAAGCGTTTTGGGACCTTTATTGTTCCTAATTTTTGTTAATGATTTATATAAACTGCCCTTACGGTCACGACCTAATCTGTTTGCAGACGATACATGTATGTTTACTTCTTCTACATGTATTGAAACAAACGTATCTAACTTGAATGAGTACTTGAGAATAGTATCTGAATATTTAAATGTTAATAAACTGACACTTAAGTTAGCTAAAAGTAAAGTGGTCCATTTTAGGTCTAGTGGTAAAATCCTTTGAAATGTACCGTTGATTCAATTTCAATTAAGTATTTGGGAGTTATACTTGATGAGCATTTAAACTCTAATTGTCATATAACGGAACTTCTGAACAAACTATCCAGTCAGATCGGGATACTCAGAAAACTGAGAGGTTTGTTCCGGTTAAGATCCTGTGGATAAGTGGGTGTATGGGGTAGCGCTAATATTTCTCTCATCAAAAATCTTGAAGGGCTATAAAGAGTTGCGCTAAATTTAGTTCATAAACTGCCCATCCTTTTTCCGACACAACGCTTATTTATAGACTGACGTATTGTATTGGGATCTGGGGAGTTGCAGCTAAGACCGTGATGCAGGCTCTAGAGGTCCTGCAACGGAAGGCCTTAAAATCGGTCCATAGATTACCACTTAGATACGACACGAAGAAGTTATTTAGTGTGCATTGCCATGGCATCCTGCCTGTCTCGAAACTCTACGTGAAAGAGATTTGTAATTTTATACACTCATGTTCCTGAGGACTAAAGTTGGCAGGCGAAGTGTATCGTTCGCGGGACCTGCCTTGTTTAACAAGCTCCTGAAGACCATCAGGGGAACAGTCAGGATTACTGAATTTAAGCGTTTGCTAAAAGATTATTTGGTTGAATACGAGGGTTAGTTTGGTGGACATTAAACTTCCCAGCCACTTCATCGCTTTTTTTCTTTTCTTTCTTTTCCGTTTTTTTTCTTTCTATTTTTGTTAATTTTAGCTTTTCTTGATTTATTGATTGATTTTCCATTTGATTTACTAAAGTTCCTTAAAAGTGTTTCATCACAGTGGAACTTAAAGCTAGAGGTTTGATTTTGTAATTGATTTGTAAGTTAGACAATTTGATGTTAGATGTTATTGAAGATTTGAATAAATTTTATTTGATCTGAAAAATTTGATTATTTTCTGATTTTTGCTCTAACATACTACGCCCCCCGTACGCGTATGAGTATGCAGTTTGTAAGTTTGTATTTTCATCATTCCATGACCTCAACCATCACACGATCCTGTTTACTAAACCTACCCATCGGTACCTTACAACTGCGTCAAGTTTTCTCAGACGTCCTTATGTTCGTACTAAGCTACATAAACGTGGCTTGCTATTTTCTGGGTCTAGTTTATTTAACAAATTGCCGGCGGTTGTTCGTGAGTCACACACCTTATCTGGTTTTTGTCGGCTGTTAAAGTCCAAGCTCATGGCCTTTAGCCTTTACCTGTGAGTGCCTCAATTCCTCAACCCTGACCTACTTATTTCCATTATATGGCTTAGCATGACATGCTTAGTGAATCGGGTATTGCAAAACTAGTTATAGCTTCAACCGAGGGGTGACGCACTTCATTTATTCCATTTATTCTTTTATTCCCAAAATTTTTGTTATTGTTTTTGCAAAATATCTAAACCAAACACATCACAAGTTAGACAAATAGGTTCAAAAAAAGGTTTGCACAAGTTATAAAGCATTTAAACCATCTTGATATTAAATTTTATTTTTTTTGGAATAAATGGAATAAATTTATTCCATTTTTCAACAAAAATTCTTTTAAGTTTTCGAAAGTGGGTTTTTTCACTTTTTGACACATAAGTATGGTTTGTTGTGTGCAGTGCCATCAAAATCAAGTCCTCAAATAAGGTTTTGACGAATTTGAAAAAAATTATCATTTATTCCAATATTTATTCCATTTATTCCAATATTTATTCCCATTTATTGCAATCATTCCATAAACCGCAGAAGTGCGTCACTCCTCGGCTTCAACTCTATCGGTTGATGCCAGTATGACGTTTTCATCCACATGATGTCCTACGAACTTCAGAGATTTTACACGAAACAAACATTTGGATGGTTCTATACTGAAACCATATTCTGCTAAACGTTTGAATAAAGCTCCTAAATGAGTTATATTTTCCTCCTTCGTTTTGCTAAATATTAATATGTCGTCAAGGTAGACGAAAACGAAATCTAAATTTTTACAAACTTCCTTCATGCTTCGTATTTTTCTGGATTAAGTCTGCGTGGTTTCGAATAGGATAGTGGACCTTTCGTATGGATACAATGTACTAAAATTAGAAAATTTATATTTTGGTCATAGTTTCGTTTCTGTTGATTGACCAGCTGGTGCACTCATACATAGAAACATAGAAAAATTTTTGCTTCTGTTGTATGTTCTTCAACTGGTTTATTGCCGTTGTTCTTTTGTGTTCTTTTTATACACAACGGCAATAAACCAGTTGAAGAACATACAACAGAAGCAAAAATTTTTCTATGTTTCTATGTATGAGTGCACCAGCTGGTCAATCAACAGAAACGAAACTATGACCAAAATATAAGTTTTCTAATTGTACATTGTGTTTTACAGGTAAATTAAAGTTGGGTGGTGAAACTAAGGATGGGTATTTTTTTATGATCTCCCCATATGCATCATCTATTGAATATAGCTTGGGTGTAGGTGTATCGCAACTATTAGCTAGAATTCCATTGATTGTTAAATAGCGACGTATGTACGCTTGACAGTTGCTGAATTGCAAAGCTAGATTGACAGGTCGTAGTGTCCTGTTTTGGATGAATTTATTCTAAATTTATTGTTCTATGGCAAAATCACTTTTTCGATATTAAAATTTGATGGACATATACGCACAATACTATTTCAAAGGTTGAAATGCAAAAGTTAACACAATTACACCAACAATCAACACAAAAACGATGTCTTCAAAAGACAAACCACTTTTCACTTTTCTATTCAATTTGAATCAAACAATTTAGGATTCAATTGTCACTGTAAGTCACTTCTAGGATTAATATTCAACTTAATAAAAAAAATTTTCAATAATTTTTACACGAAAACTCACTAAATAGAAACATTATTTTCACACAACGTCACAACCAAAGCATTTTTGTTTTGCTTTTGTTTACATTTCTTGTGTGCTGAATCGCTGAATTGTAACGATACGGAAGCTAAAATTGAAAAAATTCAATTTTGCCGACGCGAATTTGACAGTTTTTTATATTTTTTATGAATAAAATTCGAAGTTGTCATATCAGACAAATTTCGCATTTGGTGTTGTTTCGATGAATTTTTTCGCATACGTCGCTATCTAATTCAACAGCTACTGTGGATTTAGATAGCGACGACGTACGTACGTTTGATAGTTGCTGAATTGCAACGCGAGATTGACAGGTGCATGTCAACACAGCCTCCCCGGAATTTGTGCTGAGGGGAAATTAACGTCACTGATGCGCCTGAATTTATGCTGACGAATGGTACCAATTTCATAATTTTTGCTACTCTGGTGACTCAGCACAAATTCATCAAAAAATGAAATTTGGATTTTTCGTATGGGAACCTACTCCAGTTCAAGTTTTCTTCAAAAGACCACAGCACTAAAAATTTGTGCTGGCGATTGACATCAACCCCAAGATTTTGCGACATCTGGGCGCAGAGCACAAATTGAAAAACTGACCGAAATTTTCATTTTTCGCTTTTTTTGTATGGAGACCCTCTCCATTTCGAGTGTTTTTCAAGAAACCTTTACACCACGAATTTGTGCTGGCGATTGACACCAACCCCAACATTTTACGACATCTGCTCACCGAGCACAAATTGAGAAACTGGCCGAAATTTTCATTTTTTGCTTTGGCATCATGAATTTGTGCTGAATTTGTGCTGGATATTACCACTAACCCCAACATTTTACGATGGTCACAGGACACAAATTGAGAACCTAGCGGAAATTATCATTTCTCTCTTTTATGCAATTCCGTTGAAAATTTCTCACTTTTTGATGCATCACTTCAACGGTAAAACGATGCATATTTTTGAACTGTCAAGACGAACATTTCTTTTCATCACTCACAGAGCATCTCCTGGCACGCACATAAAGCAAAACATATTACATTATGAAAAATGTATGACTTTTTTAATTACTCACATAGCTCCTCAGACCACTGATTTCTATGTAAAATGTGATGTGAACTAAATCTGACTACCTTGATCAAATGATTTTTTGGAAGGAAAGTTGAGTGATCTGAGAGTGTTTTCTGTAAATAACATAAAAAAAGTTCGCTTTTTCAACGTAATTGCATAAAATCTTGTTTGCAACTCGATGCGTTTATGGATTTTATTGCACACGATGTTTATTGTCCAACACGCCTTAAGCTCGATTGACATTTTCACATCTAGTGCATTACCATACCCAGATTTAGCAGCAAGCTAAATATTTCGAATGCTGTCATGCATATGAAAGCGCACAACTAAAAAAAAAGAACGAAAGTGCAGTATACAGTGGTAACGAAGGCTTAAAATGTAGCTCGATGTTAGCTTTGGTTGCGAAATTTTGTATGGAGATTTCGCTTGGCAGGTGTCTGCATTTTAAATTTGCGTTGAGGGCGTAGGGTAAAACAATTTGCTTTCTGTTTATTTTTTGTGCACGAAATCTTTTTTATTTGTAAAAAATCCGATTATTTTGGTGTACAAAATCTTATTTTAATGTACAAAATGATCGACACGGGAACGACTGTTTTGTACACGTTCGCATTCAATAATTTTCTTTAAGAGCTATCGGTTTTCAGGGGAAACTCGATTAATATGTTTCTAATCTTCAAATGTTGATAAATGGTATGAATCAAAAGTGAATACTTTTTTCAAAAGCACAAGGCAAAGTTAAGGCGACTTTGAAGACTGTCGTCGACGACTTTCTCTAAAAACAGTACGACAGTTTTTAGAGACTGTTTCGGATACACTTTTAAGGAAGTATGTGTGAAAATGCGAGCAGGAGGTGAACGTCGACCATTGTTTTAGATACACTGAAAAGGATTGGTGTGCGTATGTGGTACATTGCAATTTTATTTTTGTTTGTGGCAAAATGCATGCACAATGCACATGTTATGATGTTTTTTTCTGCTTTTGAGAATACTGGTACACGCAGGGGCGTTTGTTTAGGCTTTCGAAAAGTCTAAATTTTTATGTCGTTATGAAAAATCCATGAAATTGTGGAAAACACAATTTGAAAGCTATAAAAACATCCACAAAAACAATGAAGAGAAAACATCCGAAACAGCCGTTTCTTCTTCTTGGATTTAAGCTTTGATTAAGTCGAATGTTTGCTCACGCCCATATTGTCAATATTTTTAAATAGTGTAAGTGTTACAAAAGTTTTATTTTAACTGAATGTTCAATTTAAACGACACTAAAAATGTAGAATCTGTTTTCTAGCTTTTCCGTGTGACTGTAATAAGGCTTTTTCCCGCTGCTTCCTGGGTCACCAGAGCAGCACAAATTCTGAAATTGGCAAAACCATTTAGGGAGTGCTCAAATCGAAAAACACTTTAGACAAATTTAATGTTCCAGATCGATCCTGAAAGCGAATGTTAAGGTAAGTTTGGTTATTTTAGATCAAAACAGTCCTGAAAACACGGTGAACATGTCTATGGGGTCGTCTGGGCTCCCAGCAGCTGTGGAGTCTCACTCAAAGGCCAAGGTGGTGTCCGGCAGTGACAGAGCCCGTTGGAAAATTTCTGAATAGCTATCTCATTACTTATGTAAGGGAAATGTTGGCCTAAGGTAGGACTACAAAATATCCGAAAATGGTGGCTCTAGGTGTAGAGATGTAAAAAATTTTAATGTTCAAGCGGTCCAAATTTGTATGGAAAAATCAAGTTGTCGAAACGTTTGAGGGCCCGGTCGTTGAATTGGATTCTCCTATGCTTGCAATGCATTCTGTGTTGCAAGCGTGTGTCAATGGGTTTAGAGTTTTGAAAAATATATCGATATGATGTATACTAATTAACACAAACACAATTTGATGGAGATAGAAATACAAGTAATGAGTGAACACACACCCACGTGTTGTACCAACGGTTCAAAATTGGATTTGAAATGGAAATGTCCACGGTAGCTCAATGGTAGAGCATCAGCCCGGCAAGTTGAAGGATGTGAGTTCGTGTCTCACCCGTGAACATCAAAAAAAAAATTTTAATTCAAATCCAATTGCAAATGTAATTTCTAAAAAAAATTATCTAAAAAATAAATAAATAATTCATCGCGGAATATAGCGTAACAATTAGAGAGAATACTAAATTTTTTTCTTTGCTATAATATAATCGATGGTTACGACCTAAGAAATGATTGAAAAAAAGAAAAAAAATGTGTTTCTCGTTCCATTGGAGATAAAATATTAAAAAACGGAGATATGGTAACTTCGATTTTAATAAAATTATCTCCTTTTTTTATTTTATTATCTCCGCTTTTGATTTCTTTATCTCCGCTTCTAATTTTTTTATCTCCAGTTTATTGCGATCCATTTGAAAAAATAATTTTTGGTGGAAGTGCTTTTATTTGAATGTGTGTGCACTTCCGGACAAATGATATAGTTTTTCGTTGATAACCATTCTCGGAACAGGTCGGCTCAACCTGAAATTACCTGAAAATAACCTGAACCGGTTTCGACCTGAAACCTGAAATAATCAATTTGACCTGAACTGAATCGACCTGAAACCTGAATTTTTTTTCAGGTCATGACCTGAACCTGACCTGCTTGACCTGAATTTTTAATTATACCAAATTAACTGAATAAACATTTTTTACACAGATTGTAATGATAATTTCGTAAATTATGAATTTATTTATTATTTATTGTTGCGACTTCAAAAATTTAAATTAGCGTAAATTAGATCTGCCAATAATGTGATAAGTGACATTTCAGTATTGCACATTAATGATAAGGATGAGCCGATTCCAGGCATAACGTAATAGTAACTCGTGCTATTTCAATAGGAGCAAACCTAAAGCTAACGCGAAATTTTTACGAAATTTGTTCGTAAGCTGAAATTTGTTAAATGTTTATCTGAAAAATATTTTAAGTTTGTAATTGCTAATATTAACATTGATTTATCAAATGAGTACAAACAATTATTTATTTATGCTTTGGATGTCAGGGAACTGCGGTAAATCGCCCAAAAGAGGAATAATTCAGGAACATAAAAAATGCCCTAATGTTTTTTACGAACTCAAGAGAAGAAGTCGATTTTTGTATAAAATGCAGAGAAATTAGAAAAACATTCAATAAAAATGTTGTTAATTAATTTCAGTTGGGAAATTCGTTTATTTTTGAATTTTCGATTTCTCACCAGCAAAAATAAAACTTCTATGACGATGTTGATATAATGATTTCCAGTTTATAAAAACTAATTTTGAAAATGAAAAGATATTGGGCCACGCTGGGTATATTTCGCAATTAAATATTTTTGAACACATTTCTACATCGAAAAATATCTCATTACCACCATTACACTTTCCATGAAACCTTTCGTACTGCAAATGAATGAAAATGATCCAGTTACACATCAAAATACACAGCGCAAATGTGTGCGTACAACTAAACACTCAAATGTATTCGTGGACATTTTCATACGCATGTTTTAGTTTTGCGTGCATGACCACAAATTTTCAAAATGAAATAGCAGCATAAATATTAGTCGTAGCGTACTCAAATTAGGGAAAAAAACGTTTAGTCTGATCGGTTGAGCCGTTTGGTAAAAAAAAGTGGAGACGGACAGACGGACATTTTCTTTATAGCTGATTCGTCATATTTAGACGATAATAGATGCATCCCCCCAACTCCCACCTCGACCTACCCCATGTTACAATAAAATTGTTTGTAGTAAACGTATAGGACCTTTGTACTTCGTACGGGTCCAATAAATAATTTTCAATTGTTTTTTTGGGAAGACCGGGGAAGATCATCGAGTACTTTCGAATATTTAAGACGAATATTTATGCTGCTATTTCATTTTGAAAATTTGTGCAAAACTAAAATATGCGTATGAAAATGTCCACGAATACATTTGAGTGTTTAAGTTGTACGCTCAAACAAACTGGAAATCATTATATCAACATCGTCATAGAAGTTTTACTTTTGCTTGTGAGAAATCGAAAATTCAAAAATAAATGAATTTCCCAACTGAAATTAATTAACAACATTTTTATTGAATGTTTTTCTAATATCTCTGCAAAAATCGACTTCTTCTCTTGAGTTCGTAAAAAACATTAGGGCATTTTTTATATTCCTGAATTATTCCTCTTTTGGGAGATTTCCCACAGTTCCCAGAGAAATTTACTTACGAAAGTCAATTGAATCATCCAGCTTTTTCTTTATGAAAAGTAAAAATTCAATCGATTGAGTCGATTCATCAAATTTTTATTTTTTTTGTCAAAAAATTTTTTTTTTGTTTATTTTCAATGAATGAAGGACCTTCAGTAAAGAAGACCATTTATATTTGTTTCCTTTGTTTTTAATCTCCATCCACCATGCATTATCTTTTCCTTTTCATCATGATTTTCGTGTTTTTTTTTTGGCTCATAAAGATGCTCCCAATTTTCAGGTAATTCAGATCAAATCAGGTTGACAAAATTCAGGTTCAGGTCAGGTCAGGTAATTTTCATAATATTACCTGACCTGAACCTAAATTTCAGGTCAAGCTCATTTTGACCGCGTTTGACCATGGTCGACCTGTTCCGAGCTATACCATTCAGTTGCCCCAAAATGCTATCATTAGATGGAACACATTTGGCCTCGTCTATTTGATTAATTAGCAATCTTTGATTCCAACACTTTAATGAAATATAAAAATTTTTTGAAGGAAAACAATTGAACAAATCCCGTTGGGAGATTTGCAACGTTTCAATTTATATTGAAACGTTAACATTTTACAATGGAAAATAGTACTTTTTTTTGTGACGAAAACATTATATTATGGAACGATTGCGGAATGGGTTTGGAATATTTTAATTTATATTGGAACATTCGATGTTCCACATTGGAACAAAGTCATTTTATTGTGGAATATTAAGAGTAAAGTTTTGTAACGTTCGAATTTATAATGGAACGTTTAAATTAAATATTGGAAAATTCGCTGTTAAAAATTGTAAGGAAAGTAATTGTTTTTGGAACAAAAACAATAAAAATTGTGACAAAATCATTTTATTTTGGAACATTTGAGATTTTATTGTAACATTTAAATGCTGCCTTACATATCCACACCTAGAGTCACCATTTTCGGATATTTTGTAGTCCTACCCTATGCCAACATTTCCCTTATATACGAAATGAGACAAGTATTCAGAAATTTTCCAACAGGCTCCGACACTGCCGAACACCACCTTGGCCTTTGAGTGAGACTACACGGCTGCTGGGAGCCCAGACGACCCCATAGACATGTTCACCGTGTTTTCAGGACTGTTTTGATCTAAAATAACCAAACTTACCTTAACATTCGCTTTCAGGATCGATCTGGAACATTAAATTTGTGTAAAGTGGACAAATCTGAAATTTACTCCATTTTCGACGATTTTTTTCAGTTTTTCTTAGCACAAAATCACGAACAATCAACACAAAAAAAATGTATTTTAAAAAAACGAATAACTTTTCACTTTCCAATCAATTTGAATCAAACAATTTAATTGTCACTGTTGGTCACTTCTTTTTCAATAATTTTTACACAAAAGCACACTAAACAGAAACATTATTTTCAAACAACGTCACAAACCAGTGCTGAATTGCAACGCTACGGATGCTAAAATTGAAAAAAATCAATTTTGCCGACGCGAATTTGACAATTTTTTATATTTTTTATGAATGAAATTCGGTGTTGTCATATCAGACAAATTTCGTATTTGGTGTTGTTTCGATGAATTTTTTCGCATACGTCGCTATCTAATTCAACAGCTAATATTCTATTTTTTAAATCTAGTAACAAACCGTACTTCGTAGTTATTACTGGCTCTCGACTGCTCGATTGATTTATCGCTACTGCTTCACTCAATTTGCCTCAATTTGTTCGCGACTGCCTTGAAAAAAAAGACATTTACACGACCCCACTTTTTTTTCATGTCGTCATAATAGTTTGCTGTTAAATTTGCTATAGTAAAAAATAAGAGAGTGGTCGTGTAAATGTGTGTATGTAAATGTCTGATGAGTAAAGTTTTATTATGTTGGCACCTTGTCATTCGTAAAATAATGCAAACGTCAAAAATTTTATGATTTGTAGTTTGAAATTGATCACCGCATTGGACCAAATATTTTTTTTATTTTACAAGCAACTGCTACTTCCTCTCATTTAAATACCTTTTGAACATTTTCACTTTAACTCAAAATTTATAAACAACCACAACAACTTTCACTCATGGTCTGACATTTCCCACGTTGTCACTTTTTTGTTGTTGGTACTGACAAAGGAACAGACTCACGCTATAAGGTGACAGCAAATTATGTGGCTTGCTACATTACAGCGTATGTCTGTTAGATCTTTAACTATTCTTGGCGCGTCAACTTTGAATCGAGATTCTATTTTTTTTCTTTAGAAAAGCTTTTACCTTAAAAATGATAATTTATCGATATAAAATAAAAGTTGTGAAACAAGAGGATGTAGTCTTCAAGTAGGAAAATGTGAATTTATTGTACAGTGAGGTACTTTTCGATTTAAACAATTTTAGGTCTGTCAGAGTTTTAAATGTCATTAACATCAAAACACATTTCTTTTACATTGAGATACTTGGTTTGCACGTTGCGTCTCTTTCTTACGTATGCATCTTATGTAATGTGACATTTAAAACCCTGATATAAAACATATCTACAAAGTGTTTTAATCCAAATGTACCGATCTGTAGGAAGAATACAATAAATTTTTTTAAAAAATGTTTTTTTTTCATAAAACTTCGAGCTCGCTTTGACGAAAAAAATCAAAAATATATTCGCAATAGCGAAAAATAAGAGAAATTTACGAAAAAGAACATAAAAACGAATTCGCGACAGCGAAAAATCTTCAAATAATTCAAAAGTTTACGATAGCGAAAAAAATACGCATATCTTTACCCATCTGATATAAATCATAAGCGAATATAACTCACTACGAAATTGCTACTTGATGGTGATGCTGAGATTCATCTGAATCTGCAGCGGTAACATCAATTAACTCTATCGCATTTTCACTCAGCCGTCTAAAATATGTAAATCTGAAAATTGAAAAAAATTCTCCATTAGTTTTCACGAATTTAACCTACAGTTCGTTCATTTTACGCTTAAACAAAATTTATACTGTTAAAGATTTAAATGTCATTAATGTCAGACTACATAGCTTTCTATATAAAGATACATACATCAGACGCAAGTTGTGATCTCTTTCTTGCGCATACATCTTATGTAATGTGACGTTAATGACATTTAAATCTCTGACAAACCAAAAATGTCTCAAATTTGTTTAAGCGTAAAATGAACGAACTGTAAAGTGAAATTGCTTACATCTTGGATCTATTATTGATTTGTTGGAGTATTTTCCAAACAATCATTACGCCCAGTATGATCAACATACATTCACAGCATGTCAAACCAATTGTACTTTCAATCATTGGTTGTACGGTCGAGGTTGATGATGTTGTTGACGACATCAACCCCTGCTCCGTGTTACTCTCATAAAGATAAATTGGTCTGAAAATTTATACCGCTGGAATATGCCTAATAATAATAAAAAATTAAAAAAGAACTTTACCTGATATATTCAACCATATTTCTTATTAAAAAAACTTTTTTGCCGAGCAAAAATTGAAATTGAAACTTATTTTGAGCGCTTAAAATATGATAAGTCGTTTGTCAATACCAAAAAATAGCTGTGTTTAAAATGAGTGCGCTCATGAATGAGTTCTCAGGGGGGCGTTCATATATGTTGACTTCTATTTCTTCCCTAATTTGCATAAGAAACTTAGTGCGAAAGAGACAAAAAACTTTTGTGTGGATTTTTGTATAGATTTTCTTTTCTCTCATTCGCACGATGTTTCTTATGCAAATTACGGCAGATTTGTTATTGCGTAGATTGTTTAAGGTAAATTAAAATTTTAGCGTGTAAAAACTGAAAGTATTGAAAAATTATTCCGCTGGTGGGTCCGGCATTTGTGACGCAATTTTTTTAACACAACGTAAACTTGTTTCAAAAAAGGCGCCCTAATTTTTTCAGGAAATCAAAACTTTTAACACAAGGTTCCATTCAAACGAACTTCTGCGTATTTTCTGCGATAGCGTCACCTCAAGCGATATCATTAATTTTGGAAGCGGACTAACGGATTGTGTCACACTCTACCTTTAAAAAGGTTCTTGTTGTGATATCAGTAATTTTGAAAGTTTTCAGTTGTTGGAAAAATTTCTATTTTTTGAAAAAAAATTTCTCAGAAAAGAAAATTTTCTTAGAAAAAAAATTTCTCCG
>CM055403.1:65243618-65289694 GCA_029228625.1 Pseudolycoriella hygida
ACGACGAACTTTTCCATTCAATATCGGTTTGTGCAGCCGAAATGAACTCTTGCGTTAAGGCATTAAATGTAACCGGCGACAAAACAACAGTTCTACGTGCAGCCCTACGCCATGACGCCTTCGTTAAGTGGTGCAGTCTTAAGTACCAGGGGTCCGGCGCAATACACTTTGAAATGCACACACAGAGCAACGACCTTGTTTATAACAAGAATTCACTCTCGTCATCCGAATGGGTAGCAGCAATGAAGCTTAGTACGAATTACGCAAATTTGAACGGAGTCCCCGGAGTTGTCAGCAGTTCCAACCTCTGCCGCAAATGTGGCAGAGAGATCGAAACAATACCACATGTTACCGGAAACTGCCCATCAAATAACTCTCTGGTCACCGCTCGCCACCATAGCGTCAAACACTTCATCACCAAACTGCTCCAAGAAAAAGGATTCGAATGCTACGAGGAAACATATTCGATTGACACGGACGACGGCAGATCACGCTTTAGTGATATCATAGCTTTCGACCCAAAATCATCAGAAGCGTACATCATAGACCCCACCGTCCGATACGAAACAAACGACCCTACCCAAGACGAGGCAGTTAGACTTGAGGCGTCAATATACGATAAATGCATTCCCTTCTACACAGAGAAATACGCTACGTCATTTGGGACGCGTAAATGTCAAAATTGTGAAACAGATCGGGAGAGAGTAAAATTCCATTATAGACGTGATCATTTACAATATCGAAATAAATTTTTTTATAAAAAAAGCCATAATTTTTCAGTTTTTCAGAAACTTCGAAAAACCCGACCCGAACCCGACCCGAATTGTTTTTTTCGGGCTCATGGGTTTCGGGTTTAGAAAATTTTAATCGGGTCGGGTTCGGTCCGGGTCGAGTCTGGAAACAATTCGGGTTTCGGGTTTCGAAAAATTTTATGGGGTCGGGTTTGGTCCGGGTTCGGTTGTTGTATTAATTCGGGTCCCGATCCTTTATTGACTTTTTATTTTTACAAAACTCGTCTAAATTTTATCATTTTGCATTACACGAATTTTGTTTTAGTCTAAGGTCCGTGAAGAATGCAGACACCGGGCCTTGAAATAATTTTTGGGTTGTGAGTTTCGAAAAACTTGAGTGTCTGGTTCGGCCCGGGTCGGGTTTTGAAACAGTTCGGGTTTCGGGTTTCGAAAAATTTTATCAGGTCGGGTTCGGTCCGGGTGTCGAAAAATGGTCGACCCGCTCATCTCTACCATAAATTTCCCTAAATTTCTCAATTCTTTCCGCAAATGTTAGGCCCTGGTGTCAGCACAAGACGAGGGCCAGCGCATCATTATGAACGTAAATAAACGCATCTCGAAATAATAAGGGGGGGGGGGGACAACGACTTTCACCTTCAAATCGTTTTATTTCAAATTTATTCAAATGTGTAAATAAAATACAATTAAACTTTGCGGATTATGGTCTGGCACCAACAAAATATTTATTTAAAATAAGAATATACAATAAGACAAATGGCAACATAATGAATTTGTATGTTGTTCACTTGAAAATGATGTTACTTGATCAAATGTTGACTAAAAAATGCACTTGGAAATCACTCTAAGTTCCGTCAATTACTTATATCTAAATAGAGCTCGGACTGTTAAAGATTTCGTGTCAAAAATCGTTTTCACCACACACACACACTTGTTGCTTTCGTTTCAAAAATCGTTTTCACCACGTATACATAGCTGTGGTGAAAGCGAGGTGAAAACGGTTTCTGGAACGAAAGCAACAAGTGTGTGTGTGGTGAAAACGATTTTCGACACGAAATCTGGAACAGTCTGTGCTCTATATCTAAAATACAATGGCAAAAAACCGTTTCATTTGAAAATGGTAAAAAAGTGTTGTCAAATTCTTTGATTTCTAATTACATATTTCTTTGATAGATGTCACGATTATATAATTCAAAGTTTACAGCAGGTAAATTAATTGCTCGTTGTCTTTAACGATTGTCTTATTTGCAGTTTGGATGGCCTTCATTAAATGTTTATCTGATTATATGGAATGTGTGGTAGAATGCCGTCATGCTGCATATTGCCTTATCACTATTTAGGACATTTCCTATGCGAAATACACTCTTCGAGCATAGTCTTAAATCGTGTTGATGCAGACTCATACATCTCAGCAGGGAAGACATTGCAATTATTCGCTTTGTAAACGGCGCAAACCCAATATTAAAATCTTGAACAATTCCCAATAGCCATATTCGAGATTTAGCGACTGCAAATAACAAACAAATGAGTAAAACGTTCAAAGTAAGTGTTTAACTGCATTACCTCCTTTAATACTTCTAAATTAGTGAATGACAATGTAATTCCATCCAACCTATACATTTCCACAATTTGGCATAAGTGACCTAGAATCTCTTTGAAGTAATGTACTTGTCCTAACATCTCCTGTACTTCTTTGGGGCTTAATTTTATCAGCTTGATGCTAAGAAAATCACTCTACAAGATCAAGGATTATTCGAAAAACATATTCACGAAGTATTTTTAAGAAAACTTACGGGAAAAATCGTCGCAAAGCGATGCATTAGGTATGAATCATCTCCCGAGTCTGCTGATTTTGAGGATAAATTCGGATTCTCTATGCCCAAAGTAGAGTTGGATATTTCGCCCATTAGTGGTTTGTTCTCATCTTGAAAAAGTCAAAAAAATTGATTGAAAAAATCGACGTTCGAGTGAATTGAAAATTATTACCTTGAGTAGGACCGGCAGTAGTAACCGATGTTGTATTCGTTGTGGCGCCTACGCGAGGATCATTTTTACTTTTACCAAAAAACACTTTAGCAATCGACTCCTTCAGACGATTTTCCTTTTTACGAATCGAGTTTATGATCGATTGGCCTGATTCCTTAACACGTTGTAATGGGGAGCTTTTAGTTTTGATCTCATTCATTTGAATACTTGGACTCGAGAACAAATCAACTGAAAGTGTAAAAATGTGTGAGATTTTTTGTTTGTGGAAAGTCATTAAGCAACGGAATTCGTACGAGCGAGAATTTGCCGACGAGCAAAATTATCATGAAACATACGTGAAACATTTTGTAAAAGGAAAATATTCATAGGATGCCCTAGGGATGTAAAGTGCACAATTTTCTGAAAAGTGTCACGTGGGGATTGGGTAGTTAGATAGGGTAGTGCCTGATTGAATACGAGCGAAGTGTGGTAGTCCGTGTCATGTGCCAGGCGTGCAACTGTCTTACTATCAAGTGCTCTCTTTACGTCCACGTCGTAGTCCCCGGGATATCAATTCTCTTCGGAGTTTTGTGCTAAACTTAAGAGTGCTACCTGATGACTTGCCTACGGGTCATCGGGGAAACGGAAGTAGGTTGGGCGTTTGGTTAACCTCCAAACACCGGAAAAAATGGATCGGTTGTGAACTCAACAACACAGCCTCGGATCGGACAGGATAAACGGCAACGACTCAAGCAACGGGAAAAGGACAATGATTTAAAACTAGGAACATGGAATGTAAGATCTTTGTTGCGGCCAGGAGGATTGAGAACTCTCACAAGTGCGCTAAGAGCGGCAAAAACTGACATCACGGCAGTGCAAGAAACGAGATGGCCTGGAAAGGACACCACGATCAGTGGAGACTATAAGTTCTACTACAGTGGGAAAAGTAATGACAGTCCAAGAGAGTATGGAACAGGTTTCATGGTTTTCGGTACAGCTAGAAACGCGGTGATTTGCTTCAATCCTGTTGACGAGCGATTGTGCTCTCTACGGACAAGAAGAAAATTTTTCAACTATACTCTTATTAACGCCTACGCACCCACGGAGGGAAAAGACAACGAAGCGAAGGAGCTATTTGACGAGAAACTGGTGGAGATATATGATGGAGCGCCGAAACGTGACATTAAGATTCTGCTTGGAGATCTGAATGTCAAGATAGGTCACGAAGTCTTCTATCGTCTCACAATTGGTCTCCACAGTCTCCATTAAAACTCTAACGACAACGGTACGTGGATAGTTCATTTCGCAGCATCAAGAAACATGGTTGTGAGCAGTACGTATTTCAAACATAAAAACATCCACAAAGCGACATCACCTGATGGAAAAACCACAAACCAGATAGATCACGTTTTGATAGATGGACGGCACTGTTCAAATGTATTGGATGTGAGGAGCTCTAGAGGACCAAATGTTGATTCTGACCACTACTTGGTTAAAGTGGTTGTTAGGTCTCGCATATCGGTCCAACAAAACCGACAACAGGCATTGAAAAAGTGGGACGTTGAAAAACTGCAGAACGAAGACATCAAACACAAATACGTGGATAGTTTGGAGAGAAAAATTATCGAAGAAATGGTAAGCGAGCAACACAGTATAGACGATGCGTGGAATCAAATCAGGCGGAATGTAGAGAGCGCCGCAGCAGAGACTTTGGGAACGAGAACGTGAAATAAAAGAAATAAGTGGCTCGACGATGAATGCCAGCGAGCTCTGGAGAACAAAAATGCAGCTCGACTAAAAACTCTGAGTCGATACACTCGACCAGGCCAGGCAGAGTACCGTTCGAAGAGAAATTTTGCTCGAAAACTGTTCCGAAACAAAAAACGACTGCCGGATAGGAACGTTTTGATCGAAATTGGAAAGTTCGGAACTTCTATCGGAAAGTAAACGAATCCAAAAATGGTTACAGTCAACAACCTTTGCTGTGTAAGGACAAAAATGGATTGGTCTTAGCACATGAAGAAAAGTGCATTGCGAGATGGGCTGAGTACTTCAAAGAACTGCTTTATCTGAACACACCGCTCAACCGAAACGAAGAAAACAACGAATTGCCATTTCATACTGCGCAACCATATATAGAAGAACCAACGATGCAAGAAGTTGAAGCTGAAATTTCGAGGTTCAGAAATTTCAAAGCCCCGGGGACAGACAATCTACCCCGCGAACTTTTCAAGAACGGCGGCAACGTGCTATATATGGAGATGCACGAGCTCATCACGCGTATATGGAATGTCGAGGAGTTACCGGAAGAGTGGAAGACCAGCATACCTTGTCCCATATACAAAAAAGGTGATAAAATGGAGTGTGGCAATTTTCGAGGAATTGCTCTGCTGAATATTGCTTACAAGATATTTGCGAATATTCTTTACCAGCGCCTTCATCCGTACATGGAAAACTCTGTAGGTGAATACCAAGGTGGTTTTCGTGTAGGTCGTTCAACATCGGACCAGCTGTTTAATATCAGACAGATCTTGGAGAAGTGCGAGGAGTACAACATTGAAACACACCATTTGTTCGTTGATTTGGAGGCAGCCTATGACAGTGTTAGAAGAAGTACGCTATGGAGAGTAATGGAGGAATTTGGAATCCCAAACAAACTGATCTCGCTAACCAAGTTAACACTGAACGGAGCTAATAGCCGAGTAAGGATCCATAATCAACTGTCAGAGATTTTTGACATAGAGGAAGGTCTACGTCATGGAGATCCTCTCGCGACGCTGCTTTTTAACTTGACCCTTGCAGCAGCTGTGCGCACCTTGGACATAGATTCCAGCGGCACTACTTTCACCAGGTCCAGTCAGTTGATAGGTTTCGCAGACGACCTGGACATACTTGGACGAAAAATGGATGTTGTTAAAGACAAGTTTATGGCCTTCGAATCAACACCAGGAGGAAACCGTAACGATCGACACACACACATTCAAAATGGTCAACAAATTCGTATACCTTGGATCGGAGCTGAACACTAATAACGACATCGCGGACGAAATTAAGAGACGAGTAACTCTGGGCAACCGGAGTTATTACGGCCTTCTGAAAATCTTAAAGTCCAAGTCAGTAAGCCGAAATTCAAAATGCGCAATATACAAATCTGTGATCAGACCGGTGGCTACGTATGGTTCGGAGTCGTGGTGCTTGACACAAAGAGACGAACAATCGCTGCACACGTTCGAAAGAAAAGTACTGCGGACAATATTTGGACCAGTATTCGATCAAAGGCAGAACCGATGGCGCAGACGATTCAATCATGAGCTTAGTCAGCTTTATGGAGAGCCTGACATAGTCAAAACTCCCAAAATAAACCGACTGCGTTGGCTCGGTCATGTACAATCAATGGAAGATCATCGTATTCCGAAAAAAATCCCTAAAACCAAACCGGAGAGCAAAAGAGGTGCAGGGAGTCCAAAATCCAGATGGTATGACGCAGCTCTTGCCGATTTAAAAACTGTGGGAGTATCCAGCTGGGAGACGTTAGCTGCGGATAGGTCCGGTTGCAGAAGCGTGTCGCAGAAGGCCAAGACCCTTAATGGGTTGTAGTGTCGGTTAGGTAAGTAAGTGTCGCGTAATTTGTACCCTGCACAGCGTAATTTTTACATAGAAAATGTCCATAGTTGTCCATGTCGCCCTCGTTTCTCTCCTCTCCCTTCTTCCACTCCTCCACTCTTCACACGCCCTCAAAACTCCTCACACGCCCTCAAAACTCCTCACACGCCCTCAACACTCTTCACACGCCCTCAACACTCTTCACACGCCCTCAACACTCTTCACACGCCCTCAACACTCTTCACACGCCCTCAACACTCTTCACACGCCCTCAACGCTCTTCTTTTTTTCAAAAATAAAAGAAGAAACCGAAAAAAATCTTTAACTCCCCACTTCATTCCCAGGAGTGATTCTTGAAGGTCAATAGTTCCTCGTCACAATGATCCTACCCCCACCCCTCTACCAGAGGTGACCACAAAATTTCGATTTTTCCAAGCAACGATGTAAAATTTTCCTTACCTCTTTTATGTACGGTTTTTCGTGGTCTAGTTGAGATGCATTTCTTTGATCTCTGGTACCTTCTCTTACTTTGAAAAGGATCGGTTTTCCCAGCGTTATTTTCGTCAACGTTGCAGCTGGCATTAACATTACTGCTCACAGCTGGCTGTTGGGGTAAGGTGCTAGGCATACTTTGTGCACTGGGCTGTACGGCCTCGTATGGAAATGGGCTAGCTGTCATCTTGTTGGCTTGCATTTGCATCATTTGCATGTTGATGTTGCAAAGTTTCAGTCGTTGCAGTTGTTTCAGTTGTGCAAGTTGTTTCAGAGCGTTTTGGTTTGGATCGATAACATACGATTGCAAGTTGCCAGCAGTGGGTTGACTATAACAAGAAAAAATTTTAAAATCTCAACGGAATCTGACTGTTACTATATTTACTTATTTTCCTGGGAGCTTGTGTGAATAACCTCGCTGTCTTCTTCCTCTGAATCACTGTACAGTTGCTCTGGATCTTGGTAGTATTCCCCCGATTCTGAATACGGTTCCGCATCATCTGCATCAGGATCCACTTCGAAATGGTCTTCATCGTTCAAATTTTGTTGATTTAGAGCTTTGTCATTCATGTTAGGTGCAGGGTCACTAGTGCTAGCTGAAAGTGAGGAAAATGTTATATAAGACATATGTGATGTATGTAGAGACTAAGTTAATAGACTAACGAGTATTTTCAAGACTAGCTGACATCATGTTGGCTTGCATTTGCATCATTTGCATGTTGATGTTGCAAAGTTTCAGTCGTTGCAGTTGTTTCAGTTGTGCAAGTTGTTTCAGAGCGTTTTGGTTTGGATCGATAACATACGATTGCAAGTTGCCAGCAGTGGGTTGACTATAACAAGAAAAAATTTTAAAATCTCAACGGAATCTGACTGTTACTATATTTACTTATTTTCCTGGGAGCTTGTGTGAATAACCTCGCTGTCTTCTTCCTCTGAATCACTGTACAATTGCTCCGGATGTTGGTAGTATTCCCCCGATTCTGAATACGGTTCCGCATCATCTGCATCAGGATCCACTTCGAAATGGTCTACATCGTTCAAATTTTGTTGATTTAGAGCTTTGTCATTCATGTTAGGTGCAGGGTCACTAGTGCTAGCTGAAAGTGAGGAAAATGTTATATAAGACATATGTGATGTATGTAGAGACTAAGTTAATAGACTAACGAGTATTTTCAAGACTTTCAATATGTTCCTGTGTTAAAGCTGCAGTGGGTGGACTATAACAAGAGAAAATTTTAAAATCTGAACGGAATCTGGCTGTTACTATATTTACTAATTTTCTTGGGAGCTTGTGTGAATAGCCTCGCTGTCTTCTTCCTCTGAATCACTGTACAATTGCTCCGGATCATAATCTTGGTAGTATTCTTCCGATTCTGAATACGGTTCCGCACCATCTGCATCAGGATCCACTTCAAAATGGTCTTCATCGTTCAAATTTTGTTGATTTAGAGCTTTGTCATTCATGTTAGGTGCAGGGTCACTAGTGCTAGCTGAAAGTGAGGAAAATGTTATATAAGACATATGTGATGTATGTTGAGACTAAGTTAATAGACTAACGAGTATTTTCAAGACTTTCGATATGTTCCTTTACTAAAGCAGCCAACGTTCCCTGATCACCTGATCACCTCCATTCTAGCACCATTTTTATGGATCAGGAGGTGGAGGTGGAGGTGGAGGAGGTGGAGGTGGAGGTGGAGGTGGAGGAGGAGGTGGAGGAGGAGGAGGTGGAGGAGGAGGAGGAGGAAGAGGAGGAGGAGGAGGAGGAGGAGGAGGAGTAGGAGGCGGAGGAGCAGGTAGAGGAGGAGGAGGAGGAGGAGGAGAAGGAGGAGCAGGCGGATGGGGTAGAAGCACACCCCGTTAAATTTTAAAGCAGTGAGATAATTGAAAATTCAAAACTCAGATCTTTCCTCGAAAATTTTCGTGCCTATAAAATCATATAATTTCAATAGATGAGTATAAAATATTCGTAGTCAGCGACGTGATCTCAGTTACAGTCTGGAATGGCATCGGTAAAAAAGCATCTAGCTGTTTTTAATCTTATTCAGTCATCAACGCCTAAATTTCGCCAACAAATAATTTTGAATTGCGAATCAGATTTTATAAACACAATCTACGAATGTATTTACAACACTCTGAAATTGAAAAGGAGTGAAACAAAAAAATTGAAAAAGTTCAAAAAAATATTAAGGAAAATTTACCGATGCGATGGTGGGTTAAAAGAGAAAAGGAAAATAATTGAACAATCTGGAGGTAATTTTTTGCCGGATTTACTCAGTCCGATTGTCAAAGCAGGAGAAAAACAATTTCTTTAATGAAATTTACGAAAAGGTGATGACTGTGAGAGAGAAAAACTTTTCTCAATAATTTTTGAATAATAGATAAAGAAAACTAACAAAACAAGCTACACAAATTCATTCTTTGTTCAACTATTGCCGAGTGTGGGCCTGGTAATAAATTATCCTAAGATGTTTACCACTTGTACGATTTGTGATCAAAATTTCGCGAATAATTTCAACCTGAGACGTCACATGGAAATAAAACACGCAGAGACGGAAAATGGTGAAAACGAGAATGAATTTGAGAGAGAAAATGAGAGTGAAGAGGGCGAAAACGAAGAGTCAGACGAAAATTCGGATGATGATGATGATGATGATGATGATGATGATGATGACGATGATGATGATGATGATGATGATGATGATGACGACGAAAACTTCACATACGACGAGGTGCGGGCAATTCTTCGTTACGGTTTTAGAAGAAAAAGAGAAAATAAGTGAAAAAAGGACAGATCCAATAGTTTTATCGTCAGTCGGGGTCGAGCAAGAAGCTAGCAGAGACGTAAAAATCACATAAAATGAAATCACCACCGAGCCAGAACATGAGTGAAAAATCTAAAATTTTGAAAAGGAAAAGGAACCATCGCAGATGTCCAGTCCCGTGTCCATGTGCCCGCTTTATTTTCGCAATTTTCAAAGGTGTAACACCAACGAAGAAGAATGTACCCGGTGTGGGGAAGCATGAGGAATCAAATTCTACTCTCAGAAACCAAAGAACGCCCGTCTCTACAAAAAGTGTGACTGCAGCACCGAATTTACCCGATGATATGGAAAAGCATAAGGAATCAGAGTCTACTCTCAAAAAGGCTGAAAAGAAAAAACCTCGTGTTATTCGTCTACCGAAAACCAGTTACATTAAACCGTTCCTCACAACTTTATTAAGCAAACTATCAAACACTGGTGAAGTGTGTATGGATGCAACAGAAATAGGAGAAGCGGTGGACATGCTCTCGACCGTGAAAAAGGACCTGGAGAGTGGTAAAGCCTGGAATGAAAAAATTGAGGTTGCAGAAAACTTACATTTGAAGCTGTACAAATCAGGGCTAGTCTTATATCATAAATAATAGTCTTACTTTAATCATTCTCTGCAATTCTGATAACTTTTACCAAAAATAAATGTGTCAAAAAAATAGAAAAAAGTGTTTTAATAAAGGGTTATAAATAAAAACTACGAATTGATTTTCATAAAATTGTCGATGTAAAGGACAGTAATTGACCGGTTAATAATTTTTCGCAATAATTTTTTATGTAACAAATACGATGACTGAGAAAATATCATTTTTATAAAACGATATCTAAATTCCTATAGAATTCAGCGGTAAGGGGTGTAAAATTTTTGACAAAATCCCTTCAATGATGAATCTATTAGGTAGGGTCAAGTATTTTAAAAATAGCACACGTGGGTCTTTTATTTAATTGTGAGGTAATAATCATAAATATTTATTGACATCCTAATAATTTAAAAGAATTCAATACAATTGGCTTTTGTCATTTTGATATAAAATCATACGGGGTTTTACCCTCGAGTATATTAAGGTAATTTTTACCTCCAGATGCATGTGATTTTTGTCAAATAGTTATGAAAATCAATGCTCATGACTAATTTAAATCTAAATACTTTTCTGTAAATTTCAATCAACAATTTTGTATATCCGCATTTTAACACCGCAGGATTTGGTCATCTCTATGATGTTTTGAACATCTGGGTATCGCTAAAACCGCGGGCAGCTGCGCAAATTCAAAATAAAAATATCAATCTGATTCAGGCCATTAATTCTGGCCATAAATGTCATTCTCATAATATTTATTACAGGGTATTCGACAGTACTCGCCAAAAAGTGGCAGCTGGATGACAATAATCTGAATTAGACCCATTGTTATCATCATCCCGTAGGTAATAAAATATTTAGCCAGACCATTAATCTGAATTTGGACCATTGTTATCGCCAACCCAAAGGTAATAAATTATTTACCCACAGACCATTAATGTCAGCTACCCCTATTGTCACCATACTGAAGAAAAGTGGTCAAAACCCATTAATTTCACCCCTCCATTGTTATCACCCCTCCTCTAGGTAATAATTTCAATAATTTTTACTCGAAAACTCACTAAATAGAAACATTATTTTCAATCAACATCACAAACCAAAGCATTTTTGTTTTGCTTTTGTTTACATTTCTTGTGTGCTGAATCGCTGAATTGTAACGATACGGAAGCTAAAATTGAAAAAATTCAATTTCGCCGACGCGAATTTGACAGTTTTTTATATTTTTTATGAATAAAATTCGGTGTTGTCATATCAGACAAATTTCGCATTTGGTGTTGTTTCGATGAATTTTTTCGCATACGTCGCTATCTAATTCAACAGCTACTGTGGATTTGGATAGCGACGACGTACGTACGTTTGATAGTTGCTGAATTGCAACGCGAGATTGACAGGTGCATGTCAACACAGCCTCCCCGGAATTTGTGCTGAGGGGAAATTAACGTCACTGATGCGCCTGAATTTATGCTGACGAATGGTACCAATTTCATAATTTTTGCTACTCTGGTGACTCAGCACAAATTCATCAAAAAATGAAATTTGGATTTTTCGTATGGGAACCTACTCCAGTTCAAGTTTTCTTCAAAAGACCACAGCACTAAAAATTTGTGCTGGCGATTGACATCAACCCCAAGATTTTGCGACATCTGGGCGCAGAGCACAAATTGAAAAACTGACCGAAATTTTCATTTTTCGCTTTTTTTGTATGGAGACCCTCTCCATTTCGAGTTTTTTTCAAGAAACCTTTACACCACGAATTTGTGCTGGCGATTGACACCAACCCCAACATTTTACGACATCTGCTCACCGAGCACAAATTGAGAAACTGGCCGAAATTTTCATTTTTTGCTTTGGCATCATGAATTTGTGCTGAATTTGTGCTGGATATTACCACTAACCCCAACATTTTACGATGGTCACAGGACACAAATTGAGAACCTAGCGGAAATTATCATTTCTCTCTTTTATGCAATTCCGTTGAAAATTTCTCACTTTTTGATGCATCACTTCAACGGTAAAACGATGCATATTTTTGAACTGTCAAGACGAACATTTCTTTTCATCACTCACAGAGCATCTCCTGGCACGCACATAAAGCAAAACATATTACATTATGAAAAATGTATGACTTTTTTAATTACTCACATAGCTCCTCAGACCACTGATTTCTATGTAAAATGTGATGTGAACTAAATCTGACTACCTTGATCAAATGATTTTTTGGAAGGAAAGTTGAGTGATCTGAGAGTGTTTTCTGTAAATAACATAAAAAAAGTTCGCTTTTTCAACGTAATTGCATAAAATCTTGTTTGCAACTCGATGCGTTTATGGATTTTATTGCACACGATGTTTATTGTCCAACACGCCTTAAGCTCGATTGACATTTTCACATCTAGTGCATTACCATACCCAGATTTAGCAGCAAGCTAAATATTTCGAATGCTGTCATGCATATGAAAGCGCACAACTAAAAAAAAAGAACGAAAGTGCAGTATACAGTGGTAACGAAGGCTTAAAATGTAGCTCGATGTTAGCTTTGGTTGCGAAATTTTGTATGGAGATTTCGCTTGGCAGGTGTCTGCATTTTAAATTTGCGTTGAGGGCGTAGGGTAAAACAATTTGCTTTCTGTTTATTTTTTGTGCACGAAATCTTTTTTATTTGTAAAAAATCCGATTATTTTGGTGTACAAAATCTTATTTTAATGTACAAAATGATCGACACGGGAACGACTGTTTTGTACACGTTCGCATTCAATAATTTTCTTTAAGAGCTATCGGTTTTCAGGGGAAACTCGATTAATATGTTTCTAATCTTCAAATGTTGATAAATGGTATGAATCAAAAGTGAATACTTTTTTCAAAAGCACAAGGCAAAGTTAAGGCGACTTTGAAGACTGTCGTCGACGACTTTCTCTAAAAACAGTTTTTAGAGACTGTTTCGGATACACTTTTAAGGAAGTATGTGTGAAAATGCGAGCTGGAGGTGAGCGTCGACCATTGTTTTAGATACACTGAAAAGGATTGGTGTGCGTATGTGGTACATTGCAATTTTATTTTTGTTTGTGCAAAATGCACATGGTATGATGTTTTTTTTCTGCTTAATATTTGAGAATACTGGTACACGCAGGGGCGTTTGTTTAGGTTTTCGAAAAGTCTAAATTTTTATGTCGTTATGAAAAATCCATGAAATTGTGGAAAACACAATTTGAAAGCTATAAAAACATCCACAAAAACAATGAAGAGAAAACATCCGAAACAGCCGTTTCTTCTTCTTGGATTTAAGCTTTGATTACGTCGAATGTTTGCTCACGCCCATATTGTCAATATTTTTAAATAGTGTAAGTGTTACAAAAGTTTTATTTTAACTGAATGTTCAATTTAAACGACACTAAAAATGTAGAATCTGTTTTCTAGCTTTTCCGTGTGACTGTAATAAGGCTTTTTCCCGCTGCTTCCTGGGTCACCAGAGCAGCACAAATTCTGAAATTGGGAGTGCTCAAATCGAAAAACACTTTAGACAAATTTAATGTTCCAGATCGATCTTGAAAGCGAATGTTAAGGTAAGTTTGGTTATTTTAGATCAAAACAGTGGATTTTTGGAAACAGGATATTTTGTAGTCCTACCCTAGGCTAACATTTCCCTAGACAAGTATTCAGAAATTTTCCAACAGGCTCCGACACTGCCGGACACCACCATGGCCTTTGAGTGAGACTACACAGCTGCTGGGAGCCAAGACGACCCCATAGACATGTTCACCGTGTTTTCAGGACTGTTTTGATCTAAAATAACTAAACTTACCTTAACATTCGCTTTCAAGATCGATCTGGAACATTAAATTTGTGTAAAGTGGACAAATCTGAAATTTACTCCATTTTCGACGATTTTTTTCAGTTTTTCGATTTGAGCACTCCCTAAATCGCTTTTTTGAGCATCGGCCCCATAGAAACTTTTTCTGAGAGGAACATTTGGCACCGTTTTCCGGGCTAAGCCTACAACTTAATTTTCCCAAACATTTTACACAATACTATTTCGACGGTTGAAATACAAAACTTAGCACAAAATCACGAACAATCAACACAAAAAAAAATGTATTTTAAAAAAACAAATAATTTTTCACTTTCCAATCAATTTCACTTTCAAACAACGTCACAAACCAGTGCTGAATTGCAACGATACGGATGCTAAAATTGAAAAAATTCAATTTTGCCGACGCGAATTTGACAATTTTTTATATTTTTTATGAATGAAATTCGGTGTTGTCATATCAGACAAATTTCGTATTTGGTGTTGTTTCGATGAATTTTTTCGCATACGTCGCTATCTAATTCAACAGCTAATATTCTATTTTTTAAATCTAGTAACAAACCGTACTTCGTAGTTATTACTGGCTCTCGACTGCTCGATTGATTTATCGCTACTGCTTCACTCAATTTGCCTCAATTTGTTTGCGACTGCCTTGAAAAAAAATACATTTACACGACCCCACTTTTTTTCATGTCGTCATAATAGTTTGCTGTTAAATTTACTATAGTAAAAAATAAGAGAGTGGTCGTGTAAATGTGTGTATGTAAATGTCTGATGAGTAAAGTTTTATTATGTTGGCACCTTGTCATTCGTAAAATAATGCAAACGTCAAAAATTTTATGATTTGTAGTTTGAAATTGATCACCCCATCGGATCAAATTTTTTTTTTATTTTACAAGTAACTGCTACTTCCTCTCATTTAAGATATTTATTTTTGAACATTTTCACTTTAACTCAAAATTTATAAACCACCAGAACAACTTTCACTCATGGTCTGACATTCCCCGCGTTGTCACTTTTTTGTTGTTGGTACTGACAAAGGAACAGACTCACGCTATAAGGTGACATCAAATTATGTGGCTTGCTACATTACAGCGTATGTCTGTTAGATCTTTAACTATTCTTGGCGCGTCAACTTTGAATCGAGATTCTATTTTTTTTCTTTAGAAAAGCTTTTACCTTAAAAATGATAATTTATCGATATAAAATAAAAGTTGTGAAACAAGAGGATGTAGTCTTCAAGTAGGAAAATGTGAATTTATTGTACAGTGAGGTACTTTTCGATTTAAACAATTTTAGGTCTGTCAGAGTTTTAAATGTCATTAACATCAAAACACATTTCTTTTACATTGAGATACTTGGTTTGCACGTTGCGTCTCTTTCTTACGCATGCATCTTATGTAATGTGACATTTAAAACCCTGATATAAAACATATCTACAAAGTGTTTAAATCCAAATGTACCGATCTGTAGGAAGAATACAATAAATTTTTCTAAAAAATGTTTTTGTTTTCATAAAACTTCGAGCTCGCTTTGACGAAAAAAATCAAAAATATATTCGCAATAGCGAAAAATAAGAGAAATTTACGAAAAAGAACATAAAAACGAATTCGCGACAGCGAAAAATCTTCAAATAATTCAAAAGTTTACGATAGCGAAAAAAATACGCATATCTTTACCCATCTGATATAAATCATAAGCGAATATAACTCACTACGAAATTGCTACTTGATGGTGATGCTGAGATTCATCTGAATCTGCAGCGGTAACATCAATTAACTCTATCGCATTTTCACTCAGCCGTCTAAAATATGTAAATCTGAAAATTGAAAAAAATTCTCCATTAGTTTTCACGAATTTAACCTACAGTTCGTTCATTTTACGCTTAAACAAAATTTGTACTGTTAAAGATTTAAATGTCATTAATGTCAGACTACATAGCTTTCTATATAAAGATACATACATCAGACGCAAGTTGTGATCTCTTTCTTGCGCATACATCTTATGTAATGTGACGTTAATGACATTTAAATCTCTGACAAACCAAAAATGTCTCAAATTTGTTTAAGCGTAAAATGAACGAACTGTAAAGTGAAATTGCTTACATCTTGGATCTATTATTGATTTGTTGGAGTATTTTCCAAACAATCATTACGCCCAGTATGATCAACATACATTCACAGCATGTCAAACCAATTGTACTTTCAATCATTGGTTGTACGGTCGAGGTTGATGATGTTGTTGACGACATCAACCCCTGCTCCGTGTTACTCTCATAAAGATAAATTGGTCTGAAAATTTATACCGCTGGAATATGCCTAATAATAATAAAAAATTAAAAAAGAACTTTACCTGATATAAATGCACTAAAAAGTAAAACCCAAACATTTCGAGCGAAATACATCCTACAGTGACCTAATCCTTAAATTGTGCAACTTTTCATACAAATTTCTTTCAGCTGGTACATAGTTTGCAGAGAGGAGTAAGAGGAAATCTACCTGTGTTGTATTCATGAATTTGGCATGAATTCCAGTCGAAGGGTACCCACTTTTCAATCACTTTTTTTTGAAGCAAATTTCAGGTAAATGACCTTTTTAGTATTGAAATTTTAGAAGCATTTTTTTTATAGCAAATTTCCGGTAAATGACCCTTTTTTGTATTGAAATTTTTATTGTAGGAAATATCTCTAATCTATATGGGAATTTTTAGTGCATTGAAAAGAAATACTTATTCTTTACTTTATGCATATTTTTGGGAATGTTATCAGCGCCCTTTTAAATTTTGACACTAATAGTTTGATTGGTGTGTTTTACGGATGTGAGAATTTTTTCTGTTCGCTAAATACAAACCTTTTTTATTACCCAAAAGAGTTTCTTCACTTCCGAAATATCTGAAAAAATTTGCTTTGTGCCCTTATTTTATATATTTTATTATTTATTTTATTTATTTTTTATTTTTATTTTTATTTATTTATTATTTATTATTTAGGTGGATAGTTAGAAAATGTTATCATGTTTTCCATTTTTAATTTTACCTCTACGCAAATACTTACCTTTTTTCTTAAAAGAATTTCTTACCTGAAAACATTTGCATCGATGCGCATACCTCTAAAAACATATAGAGTAAATATGTTTCATTCATATGCACAAAATTACTGTAAACAAAACTTAAATGACGAAATCAAAGTTTGTTTTGACAACTGTCAAAAATGGTTGTGTGAGTCCATTCGCGTAAATTTAAATAAAATAACAAAACCAAGTTTTTTTTCAAACTCAATTCAATTCACATTTATTTATATACCAAGTAAAGGCTAGGGGCCTTAAAATTAACAAGGTAAGCTAAAGGAAAAGCTCATAAGAATAATACTAATTAAAATTAAAAAGGTTCATCAAGCTGAATATAAGTAATAGACAAACACAAAAAATTCTTAATTTAAAACTTTTATCACATGTGACCTCTTTCTCTAAATATATTTTAGGTAACTTTGCGTTTTTCTAACGGTGCAGACAAGCTCAAAAAAATTAGTAAATCCTATGGATTACATTTTTGCGTAAACAATTCAATTTACTTTCTATTTATGTTTTTGCTTTTGTTATATAAAATTTCTCAGTAATTTCTAGTGAGCGAAAATTGAGTAGTGTAAAGTGGAATGTATGTGTTTATGCATACATCTTCATAAATATTATTTCACTGTAATTTCTTGTTAATTTTACAATAGCTAATCCCCTTGGCAGTGCGAGGCACAGTGGGAAAGCATATTATAATTGGAAAAATTAATGTAATTCTATTGAAAATAAATGAAAGGAAATTCAAATTCAAGTGCTTAGATAAGAAATCACTTCATTCCCTTTTTCTTTATGATAATTTAAAACAGGAAATGACTTGACATTTTTAGGAGTTTTATCTCCTAGACCGTAGGGAACACCCCCCCCCCCCTATTTGCCGGTCAAGCATTTAGGGAAAGAGTCTGGACAGATTCACTGACGATTTACTATTACACACGGCAACGCATCCATCACCCATAATTTCAGGAACGGATGAGAACTTTGGGTTCACCTCCTATAATAATTTCAGATGAATCCCGCATTTCACAGTCAAGTGAGGACTGACTACCAATTTCACTAACAACAGCTATTTCCGAAGAAATCGAGTCCGAAGAAGAAATTCAGTCAGAACACAAATAAGCAATGAATTCAATACCTGAGTTGATATTGACACAGTCATCACCACCTCCCGGTTTCCGAGGCATTTTTTTTTTTACATTGTGGGCTTTTGGCCTGTGTATGTAAAGTACAAAAAATCAAAATTAATATATTGAATCGTACCTATCTTTTTCCTTTTTCCGTTTTCATTATTGAAAAGAAAAAAAGAGGAGAAAAACAATAAACAAATCAAATGAATCTATAAACAAAATAATCAATTAAGCTAAATTAAGTTGCCTAAAGCAAAAATGATGACGTTATTCACAAGGCTCACCATGAGACATGATAATCGCTCGAAGAACGAAAGAGAAGCAGTAGGTGCTCTTTTAATTTAGCTTTGAACGCGTTAAGACTGTTAGTGCTCTGAATATTCGGAGGTAATTTATTGAAAAAGCGGAAGCCCCGGTTATCAATAGCAAGCTCTCCAAAGTGAGAACGTGAGAAGCTGGTGTGAAGGAGGCCACTTCCTCTCGTAAAGTGGCTATGCATCTCAGAGTTAGTCAGCAGCGTGAAATTATGCTTTATCAGGTCTTTTTTCATAGAGTAAATTAGCATGGCTGTGTGATATATGTTATTTGTACTGTTTGTAAGAACCCCGAAAATTTTACAGACATTATAACTAAGTGTGGTCACATGTTCTGTCATGCTTGTACCCGGATGTAGTTTTACATAAAATAAGTCATAAATGTCCCTTGTGTAGAAAAATATGTGAATTTGTTGTAGGGAGTGTTCTGTAATAAACTACTTTATAAAAAATAACTATTTTATTTCAAAAACTTCAAAATAAATTCGCAATAGCGAAAACAAGAGGATGTAGTCTTCAGGTAGCAAAATGTGAATTCATTGTACAGTGAGGTACTTTTCGATTTAAACAATTTTAGGTCTGTCAGAGTTTTAAATGTCATTAACATCAAAACACATTTCTTTTACATTGAGATACTTGGCTTGCATGTTGCGTCTCTTTCTTACGCATGCATCTTATGTAATGTGACATTTAAAACCCTGATATAAAACATATCTACAAAGTGTTTAAATCCAAATGTACCGATCTGTAGGAAGAATACAATAAATTTTTCTAAAAAATGTTTTTGTTTTCATAAAACTTCGAGCTCGCTTTGACGAAAAAAATCAAAAATATATTCGCAATAGCGAAAAATAAGAGAAATTTACGAAAAAGAACATAAAAACGAATTCGCGACAGCGAAAAATCTTCAAATAATTCAAAAGTTTACGATAGCGAAAAAAATACGCATATCTTTACCCATCTGATATAAATCATAAGCGAATATAACTCACTACGAAATTGCTACTTGATGGTGATGCTGAGATTCATCTGAATCTGCAGCGGTAACATCAATTAACTCTATCGCATTTTCACTCAGCCGTCTAAAATATGTAAATCTGAAAATTGAAAAAAATTCTCCATTAGTTTTCACGAATTTAACCTACAGTTCGTTCATTTTACGCTTAAACAAAATTTGTACTGTTAAAGATTTAAATATCATTAATGTCAGACTACATAGCTTTCTATATAAAGATACATACATCAGACGCAAGTTGTGATCTCTTTCTTGCGCATACATCTTATGTAATGTGACGTTAATGACATTTAAATCTCTGACAAACCAAAAATGTCTCAAATTTGTTTAAGCGTAAAATGAACGAACTGTAAAGTGAAATTGCTACATCTTGGATCTATTATTGATTTGTTGGAGTATTTTCCAAACAATCATTACGCCCAGTATGATCAACATACATTCACAACACGTCAAGCCAATTGTACTTTCAATCATTGGTTGTACGGTCGAGGTTGATGATGTTGTTGACGACATCAACCCCTGCTCCGTGTTACTCTCATAAAGATAAATTGGTCTGAAAATTCATACCGCTGGAATATGCCTAATAATAATAAAAAATTAAAAAAGAACTTTACCTGATATATTCAACCATATTTCTTATTAAAAAAACTTTTTTGCCGAGCAAAAATTGAAATTGAAACTTATTTTGAGCGCTTAAAATATGATAAGTCGTTTGTCAATACCAAAAAATAGCTGTGTTTAAAATGAGTGCGCTCATGAATGAGTTCTCAGGGGGGCGTTCATATATGTTGACTTCTATTTCTTCCCTAATTTGCATAAGAAACTTAGTGCGAAAGAGACAAAAAACTTTTGTGTGGATTTTTGTATAGATTTTCTTTTCTCTCATTCGCACGATGTTTCTTATGCAAATTACGGCAGATTTGTTATTGCGTAGATTGTTTAAGGTAAATTAAAATTTTAGCGTGTAAAAACTGAAAGTATTGAAAAATTATTCCGCTGGTGGGTCCGGCATTTGTGACGCAATTTTTTTTAACACAACGTAATCTTGTTTCAAAGAAGGCGCTCTAATTTTTTCAGGAAATCAAAACTTTTAACACAAGGTTCCATTCAAACAAACTTCTGCGTTTTATCTGCGATAGCGTCACCTCAAGCGATATCATTAATTTTGGAAGCGGACTTACGGACTGTGTCACACTCTACCTTTAAAAAGGTTCTTGTTGTGATATCAGTACTTTTGGAAGTTTTCGGTTGTTGGAAAAATTTCTATTTTTTGAAAAAAATTTTCTCAAAAAAGAAAATTTTCTTAGAAAAAAATTTCCCGAAAAAAAATTTTCTCAAAAAAAAAAATTTGTCCGAAAAAATTTGTTCTCCAACACCTTCGGCTACTCCGTGTCACCTTCGGCTACCTTCGGAACACTTCATGTCACCTTCGGCGTCACTTTGACAGTTGGCAGCCATTTTCTAGTGATACCAAAAAATTCTCCTGATGAAACTCTATAACTTTGTAGAAGAAACCGTCTCTCTAAGTAGTGTCATTCCGGAGCTAAAATTCGAAAACCGTAGAAGCATAAACGAAAATCCAAGATGGCGCCGCTATAACAGATGGCAGCCATTTTCTTATGATACCAAAAAATTCTCCTAATGAAACTCTATAACTTTCTAGAAGAAACCTAGTGGCCACACAATTAAATGTTGCCCTGAGATTAATCTGTGGAGCGGTGCAATCGACAGAAGTGGAATGGCTGAACGTCCTAAGTAATATTCCACCATACGACATACTACGAGAACAATCAGCGTGCCAAAAAATCGCCTCAAATCCCAACCTGCCGATCCACTAGGATATAATGGCAGCACCGAACCGGAAAAGGTTGAAATCACGTTCACCGTTCTGGGTTTTTTTCAGAGGCCGCGATGAAATGGCCGACCGGAAATCAAAGTGGAGAGACCAATGGATCACCGTCTACAACAAAGACTTAATCGTTGATCCGACCGCTGAAGTAGCCGGTGTCAATCTGCCACGTCACTTATGGCTCAAACTGAACAGAATACGTACAGGACAAGGATGCTGTGCCCATTCAATGCACGGATGGAATTATGTCGACTCACCTTTGTGTCAATGCGGTGAAATCCAAACGATGAATCACATAGTCGAAGACTGTGCGATATACCCATTTAGCGGAAACATCCACGATATTCACTCCCCGTCGACCGACGCGCTAATCTGGTTAAATGACTTGAGTTTGAACATTTTAGTGATGCCTATCGATTTCTATTTTTGTTTTTCAATCAAGATTACTTTGTGATATTTTGTAATTTCAGTCATTTTCAAATAAAATAAAAAATTCTCCAAGTTTTGTGGAAGAAAATTTTTTGAGTTTGGGTCCCTGGACCTAGCTGGAGCTCTAGAAATGGTAGTCGACTGGGGCCCTACGTGTTTTTTGTAATTGAGTCAAGTGAATTACATCCGATTTTCGTAAACTTCTTTTTATTGGATAGGTTAATGAATGCCCAACATTGTATGGAAGAAAAAAGTTTTTCAATCCGGGCCATCGGACCTAGCTAGGGCCCAAAAAAAAGGGGGCGACTAGGACTCAAGTGTTTTTTGGAGTTACCTTGCAAGTTATGAAAGTCGAAAAGAAATTGGTTTCATCGGCAAATTCTTAGAGTTCTGTGAAACTGTTGGGCAGTTGGAAAAGGGATCAATTTTCAGGGTATTAGAGTTATGTGGGAAGCTATGAGAGTTAGAGCATTGGTTTCTTAGGGTAAGTATCACAGTTTTGTGAGTAGAAGAGACCGGTATAAGCGGAACACATCGACCAACAAAGAATTGTCAGTATGCCTGTAAATACGATCACAACAAAAACCCTTTTTAAGAGGGAAACGTGACGCAAGTCCTCGTCCCTTCTTCCAAAATAACTGATATCAATTTCAAAATTCTTTTGAAATATTTTCACTTTTGATTAAAAAAATGCGTCACAAATGCCGGAATGTAATAATTTTTCTAGGCTTTCAGCTTTCATACGCAAAAATTTGATTGCCTGTACAAAAATACGCCATACATCCCAGAAAGTCAAATTTTTGCGTTGTGAAAGCTGAAAGAACAGAAAAGCTATAACACTGGGGGGTCTGGCATTTGAGACGCATTTTTTTAATCAAAAGTGAAAATATTTCAAAAGAATTTTGTGCGTTCCAAAGCTGCAAGCGTCACCCAAATTGATACCAGTTGTTTTGGAAGAAGGGACGAGGACTTGCGCCGCTGTAGCGATCGAAGTTATGCTTAGGCATTAGGGTGGATCGTTTTTCGCCAACAATTTTTTTTGAAAAGCCTCACCCTTACACAGGTCTTCTGATCATTATACACGCAAAATATTTTTTTAAAAATACAATTTAGTGTTGCCGTAAGGCCAAAAACTGATTTTTTTCGACTTTCATAATTATGCTTCATATAAAAGCTTCGTGTGACCCATCACAGTTACAGCTAATACCGCTAAACTTTCAGGAGATATTGGGCAACAATTTAGCATAAATTATTGTTTATAAATGTTTGATTAAGGTACATCGGTAGAACGAAAAGTGTTCCCGGATTCCATTTTTTACTAATATTTTCATATTTTCAGACCCTGTCAGCCGTAAGATATGAAGTGAAAGAAAAATGTTTTTGTTGTATTTTGTAGAGAATTTCGATAGCTTTCTTGCACAGGCAAGGTAGAGAAAAAATATGCATCAGAGTCGGATTTATTCATCTTAAGGTGAAGAAACTTCAGAAACTGGTTTTATTTTTTGAATTATCGACAAAAAATATCATTATGGCAAACATATTGATTTTTTGTATTAAATTCAGCCATTTTTGACCATGCTCAGCCATGCTCGACCTGTGTAGGGGTGAGGCTTTACAAAAAAAAAATTGTTGGCGAAAAACGATCCACCCTATTAGGCATGCGAGCCTTTGCACCTTGGTTAGCTCCTTCGCCACACTCACAGTTTCCGCCGTATGGGACCAAACCATGTTGCCGTAGCACAGAATTGGTCTCACAATCGCTTTGTACAGCCAGTATAAGACTGAGGGTCGCAGCCCCCAATTTTTACCAAATGCACTACGACACCTCCAGAAAACTCTGACCGCTTTGCTGACCCTCTCCGCTCTATGGTCCTTCCATGTCAGCTCCTTGTCTAGCACCACTCCTAGGTATTTCACCTTCTGAACCAACACCAGCTGCTTCCCAAAGAGCTTCGGCATCGCGAATGCAGAAACTATTCTTCTAGTAGTGAACAGCACGAGTCCGGTTTTATCAGGGATTACAGATAATCCCGATTCTACGCACCACCCTTCCACCAGGCGAAAAGCCCCCTGCATCAGCTGCCCAAGAACTCCCTCAAAAGCCCCCGAGACCAAGATTGCAATGTCATCGGCGTATCCTACTGCTAGATATCCTGATGCATTCAACTTTGACAGGAGATCGTCTACCGTGATGTTCCACAGGATCGGTGGCAGCACTCCTCCTTGTGGACACCCCCGATCGACGAATCCAGTCCTAAAGACACCCAGTGGTTGACTGTAAGCAATCTGTTGCTGAGCATAGCCATAATCCACCTGATCAGCGTCCTTCCTACTCCAAACCTCCTCCAGGCCGCATTTATAGCTCTAAATGTCACCTTATTGAAAGCTCCCTCCAGGTCTATAAACGCAGCCAGGGTAAGCTTCCCGTATCCCATATTCCTTTCCAGGTCGTGTACCACCTGATGCATAGCAATGTCAACAGACTTACTTGGTAGATGACCTGTCACAACAACAACTTTTCCATACTTTCATGACGAGGTGAGGCTGATTGGTCTATATGAACTGGCCTTGTCGTACGTAGTTCGGCCCGGCTTCGGTATGAACATGACCAATACCTCTCTGCAAGATTCGGGGATATACCCCAAGGACAGCACGGCCTTTAAAATCCCTTTAAGCGGTTTCGAAACATATCGAGACGCTTTCTGAAGCATTACTGGATATATACCATCACTGCCAGGCGACTTGTACGGCTTGAACGAGTTTATTGCCCATTCAAGTCTCCTCGTCGCAACTATGGCATTCGCGAAGTTCCAGTCGATAGAATTCGGTGTTCTTTCCACCTGAAGTTCCATCCTTGGCTTAGTTTCCACCCCCGGAAAATGCTCTTTCATGAGACGTGAGCTCCTTATAGACTTAAATAAACGCATCTCGAAATAATAAGGGGGGGAGTGGGGGGGGGGCAACGACTTTCACCTCCAAATCATTTTATTTCAAATTTATTCAAATGTGTAAATAAAATACAATTAAACTTTGCGGATTATGGTCTGGCACCAACAAAATATTTATTTAAAATAAGAATATACAATAAGACAAATGGCAACATAATGAATTTGTATGTTGTTCACTTGAAAATGATGTTACTTGATCAAATGTTGACTAAAAAATGCACTTGGAAATCACTCTAAGTTCCGTCAATTACTTATATCTAAATAGAGCTCGGACTGTTAAAGATTTCGTGTCAAAAATCGTTTTCACCACACACACACACTTGTTGCTTTCGTTTCAAAAATCGTTTTCACCACGTATACATAGCTGTGGTGAAAGCGAGGTGAAAACGGTTTCTGGAACGAAAGCAACAAGTGTGTGTGTGGTGAAAACGATTTTCGACACGAAATCTGGAACAGTCTGTGCTCTATATCTAAAATACAATGGCAAAAAACCGTTTCATTTGAAAATGGTAAAAAAGTGTTGTCAAATTCTTTGATTTCTAATTACATATTTATTTGATAGATGTCACGATTATATAATTCAAAGTTACTTGATCGTTGTCTTTAACGATTGTCTTATTTGCAGTTTGGATGGCCTTCATTAAATGTTTATCTGATTATATGGAATGTGTGGTAGAATGCCGTCATGCTGCATATTGCCTTATCACTATTTAGGACATTTCCTATGCGAAATACACTCTTCGAGCATAGTCTTAAATCGTGTTGATGCAGAGACTCATACATCTCAGCAGGGAAGACATTGCAATTATTCGCTTTGTAAACGGCGCAAACCCAATATTAACATCTGGAACAATTCCCAATAGCCATAGTCGAGATTTAGCGACTGCAAATAACAAACAAATGAGTAAAACGTTCAAAGTAAGTGTTTAACTGCATTACCTCCTTTACTTCGTCTAAATTAGTGAATGACAATGTAATTCCATCAAACCCATGACTTTCCACAGTTTGGCATAAGTGACCTAGAATCTCTTTAAAGTAATGTACTTGACCTAACATCTCCTGTACTTCTTTGATGCTTAATTTTATCAGCTGGATGCTAAGAAAATCGCTCTACAAGATCAAGGATTATTCGAAAAACATATTCTCGAAGTATTTTTAACAAAACTTACGGGAAAAATCGACGCAAACTGATGCATTAGGTATGAATCATCTGCATCACCCGAGTCTGCTGATTTTGAGGATAAATTCAGATTCTCTATGCCCAAAGTAGAGTTGCATACGCCTGACATTTCGCCCATTAGTGGTTGGTTTTCATCTTGAAAAAGTCAAAAAAAATTGATTGAAAAAATTGACGTTCGAGTGAATTGAAAATTATTACCTTGAGTAGGACCGGCAGTAGTAACCGATGTTATATTCGTTGAAGGGCCTACGCGAGGATCATTTTTACTTTTACCAAAAAACACTTTAGCAATCGACTCCTTTAGACGATTTTCCTTTTTACGAATCGAGTTTATGATCGATTCGCCTGATTCCTTAACCCGTTGTAATGGGGAGCTTTTAGTTTTGATCTCATTCATTTGAATACTTGGACTCGAGAACAAATCAACTGAAAGTGTAAAAATGTGTGAGATTCTTTGTTAGGTTTGTGGAAAGTCATTAAGCAACGGAATTCGTACGAGCGAGAATTTGCCGACGAAAGTCCACAGTACGCTTTCAGCAAAATTATCATGAAACATACGTGAAACATTTTGTAAAAGGAAAATATTCATAGGATGCCCTAGGGATGTAAAGTGCATAATTTCCTGAAAAGTGTCGCGTGGGGATTGGGTAGTTAGATACGGTAGCGCCTGATTGCACATGAGCGGAGTGTGGTAGTCCGTGTCATGTGCCAGGCGTGCAACTGTCTAACTATCAAGTGCTCTTTTTACGTCCACGTCGTAGTCCCTGGGACCTCCATTCTCTTCGGAGTTTTGTGCTAAACTTAAGAGTGCTACCTGATGACTTGCCTACGGGTCATCGGGGAAACGGAAGTAGGTTGGGCGTTTGGTTAACCTCCAAACACCGGAAAAAATGGATCGGTTGTGAACTCAACAACACAGCCTCGGATCGGACAGGATAAACGGCAACGACTCAAGCAACGGGAAAAGGACAATGATTTAAAACTAGGAACATGGAATGTAAGATCTTTGTTGCGGCCAGGAGGATTGAGAACTCTCACAAGTGCGCTAAGAGCGGCAAAAACTGACATCACGGCAGTGCAAGAAACGAGATGGCCTGGAAAGGACACCACGATCAGTGGAGACTATAAGTTCTACTACAGTGGGAAAAGTAATGACAGTCCAAGAGAGTATGGAACAGGTTTCATGGTTTTCGGTACAGCTAGAAACGCGGTGATTTGCTTCAATCCTGTTGACGAGCGATTGTGCTCTCTACGGACAAGAAGAAAATTTTTCAACTATACTCTTATTAACGCCTACGCACCCACGGAGGGAAAAGACAACGAAGCGAAGGAGCTATTTGACGAGAAACTGGTGGAGATATATGATGGAGCGCCGAAACGTGACATTAAGATTCTGCTTGGAGATCTGAATGTCAAGATAGGTCACGAAGTCTTCTATCGTCTCACAATTGGTCTCCACAGTCTCCATTAAAACTCTAACGACAACGGTACGTGGATAGTTCATTTCGCAGCATCAAGAAACATGGTTGTGAGCAGTACGTATTTCAAACATAAAAACATCCACAAAGCGACATCACCTGATGGAAAAACCACAAACCAGATAGATCACGTTTTGATAGATGGACGGCACTGTTCAAATGTATTGGATGTGAGGAGCTCTAGAGGACCAAATGTTGATTCTGACCACTACTTGGTTAAAGTGGTTGTTAGGTCTCGCATATCGGTCCAACAAAACCGACAACAGGCATTGAAAAAGTGGGACGTTGAAAAACTGCAGAACGAAGACATCAAACACAAATACGTGGATAGTTTGGAGAGAAAAATTATCGAAGAAATGGTAAGCGAGCAACACAGTATAGACGATGCGTGGAATCAAATCAGGCGGAATGTAGAGAGCGCCGCAGCAGAGACTTTGGGAACGAGAACGTGAAATAAAAGAAATAAGTGGCTCGACGATGAATGCCAGCGAGCTCTGGAGAACAAAAATGCAGCTCGACTAAAAACTCTGAGTCGATACACTCGACCAGGCCAGGCAGAGTACCGTTCGAAGAGAAATTTTGCTCGAAAACTGTTCCGAAACAAAAAACGACTGCCGGATAGGAACGTTTTGATCGAAATTGGAAAGTTCGGAACTTCTATCGGAAAGTAAACTAATCCAAAAATGGTTACAGTCAACAACCTTTGCTGTGTAAGGACAGAAATGGATTGGTCTTAGCAGATGAGGAAAAGTGCATTGCGAGATGGGCAGAGTACTTCAAAGAACTGCTTAATCCGAACGCACCGCCCAACCGAAACGAAGAAAACAACGAATTGCCATTTCATACTGCGCAACCATATATAGAAGAACCAACGATGCAAGAAGTTGAAGCTAAAATTTCGAGGCTCAGAAATTTCGAAGCCCCGGGGACAGACAATCTACCCGGCGAACTTTTCAAGAACGGCGGCAACGCGCTATATATGGAGATGCACGAGCTCATCACGCGTATATGGAATGTCGAGAAGTTACCGGAAGAGTGGAAGACCAGCATACTTTGTCCCATATACAAAAAAGGTGATAAAATGGAGTGTGGCAATTTTCGAGGAATTGCTCTGCTGAATATTGCTTACAAGATATTTGCAAATATTCTTTACCAGCGCCTTCATCCATACATGGAAAACTCTCTAGGTGAATACAAAGGTGGTTTTCGTGTAGGTCGTTCAACATCGGACCAGCTGTTTAATATCAGACAGATCTTGGAGAAGTGCAAAGAGTACAACATTGAAACACACCATTTGTTCGTTGATTTTAAGGCAGCCTATGACAGTGTTAGAAGAAGTAAGCTATGGAGAGTAATGGAGGAATTTGGAATTCCCAACAAACTGATCTCGCTAACCAAGTTAACACTGAACGGAGCTAATAGCCGAGTAAGGATCCGTAATCAACTGTCAGAGATTTTTGACATAGAGGAAGGCCTACGTCAGGGAGATCCTCTCGCGACGCTGCTTTTTAACCTGACCCTTGCAGCAGCTGTGCGCACCTTGGACATAGATTCAAGCGGCACTACTTTCACCAGGTCCAGTCAGTTGATAGGTTTCGCAGACGACCTGGACATACTTGGACGAAAAATGGATGTTGTTAAAGACAAGTTTATGGCCTTCGAATCAACACCAGCAGGAAACCGTAACGATCGACACACACACATTCAAAATGGTCAACAAATTCGTATACCTTGGATCGGAGCTGAACACTAATAACGACATCGCGGACGAAATTAAGAGACGAGTAATTCTGGGCAACCGGCCTTCTGAAAATCTTAAAGTCCAAGTCAGTAAGCCGAAATTCAAAATGCGCAATATACAAATCTGTGATCAGACCGGTAGAAAGACGAACAATCGCTGCACACGTTCGAAAGAAAAGTACTGCGGACAATATTTGGACCAGTATTCGATCAAACGCAGAACCGATGGCGCAGGCGTTTCAATAATGAACTTAGCCAGCTTTATGAAGATCCGGACATAGTCAGAAACACTAAAATAAACCGTCTACGTTGGCTCGGTCATGTACAACGAATGGAAGATCATCGTATTCCGAAAAAAAATCCCTAAAACCAGACCGGAGGGCAAGAGAGGTGCAGGGAGTCCAAAATCCAGATGGTATGGCGCAGCTCTTGCCGACTTAAAAACTGTGGGAGTATCCAGCTGAAAGACGTTAGCTGCGGATAGGTCCGGTTGCAGACGGCCAAGACCCTTAATGGGTTGTAGTGCCGGTTAAGTAAGTAAGTGTCGCGTCACTACTCCTATACTCTTCACAAGCCCTCAACACTCTTCATACGCCCTCAACACTCTTCACGCGCCCTCAACACTCTTCACACGCCCTCAACACTCTTCACACGCCCTCAACGCTCTTCTTTTTTTCAAAAATAAAAGAAGAAACCGAAAAAAATCTTTAACTCCCCACTTCATTCCCAGGGGTGATCCTTGAAGGCCAATAGTTCCTCGTCACAGTGACCCCACCCCCACCCCTCTACCAGAGGTAAGCACGAAATTTCGATTTTTCCAAGCAACGATGTAAAATTTTCCTTACCTCTTTTATGTACAGTTTTTCGTGGTCTAGTTGAGATTTGTTTCTTTGATCTCTGGTACCTTCTTTTACTTTTAAAAGGATCGGTTTTCCCAGCGTTATTTTCGTCAACGTTGCAGCTGGCATTAACATTGCTGCTCACAGCTGGCTGTTGGGGTAAGGTGCTAGGCGTACTTTGTGCGTTGGGCTGTACGGCCTCGTATGGAAATGGGCTAGCTGACATCATGTTGGCTTGCATTTGCATCATTTGCATGTTGAAGTTGTAACCATGCAGCTGTTGCAGTTGTTGCAGCTGTTGCAGTTGTGCAAGTTGGTTTGGATCGACAACATACGATTGCAAGTTGTAAGCAGTGGGTGGACTATAACAAGAGAAAATTTTAAAATCTCAACGGAATCTGACTGTTACTATATTTACTAATTTTCGTGGGAGCTTGTGTGAATAGCCTCGCTGTCTTCTTCCTCTGAATCAGTGTACAATTGGTCCGGATCGTAATCTTGGTAGTATTCTTCCGATTCTGAATACGGTTCCGCATCATCTGCATCAGGATCCACTTCATAATGGTCTTCATCGTTCAAATTTTGTTGATTTAGAGCTCCGTTATTCATGTTAGGTGCAGGGTCACTAGTGCTAGCTGAAAGTGAGGAAAATGTTATATAAGACATATGTGATGTATGTAGAGACTAAGTTAATAGACTAACGAGTATTTTCAAGACTTTCGATATGTTCCGTTACTAAAGCAGCCAACGTTCCCTGATCACGATTCGTGTCCGGTTGCATGCCTAAAGCGTGGTTTATATCCAGTCCAAAATATTTTTGCATTATATCTGCTAAAATAGCCAACGTTTCGTTCAGCTGCATGCCCCCAGCGTCGTTTATATTCAATCCATATTGTTCCTGTACCAAATCTGCTAATGCAGCCAACGTTCCGTCGTCGGCATCGTTTATATTCAATCCAAAATGTTGTTGTATTAAAGCTGCTAAAGTAGCCAACGTCTCACGCGGCTGCATGCCTTGAGTTTTGTTTACATGCAATTCAAGTTGGTCCTGTGCCACAGCTCCTGATGAAGTTGTCCTTTCTTGAGCGTTCAGTAGCATGTTTTCAACTTTGCTCATATCAAATTGAGCTAAAGTTGACAAGGCAACGTCTTTTATGCTCATTAACGTCGATGCTAGTCCTAGTAGTTTCGACATATTTCGATTTTTAAATTCACTTTCAAAACAATTGAAAATTTTCAGACCAGCGACTTTTTACCTGAAACAAAAATTTTTTAATGGAAAAAGAATTCGTTTACACGTGTTCTCTAAAATTGTATTCTCTACAGCAACTCTAAGCAACTTTCCCACTGCCATACGTCTACAGTAATTAGTCATCCCACCTGATTCTGGAAGTGACTGAATTCCAGGGATTGTGACATTTTTCAGGAAAACACTAAGACACGTGTTCCCTAAAATTTATCATCTATAACTTTGCCTTTGACTGTAAATGAATACTTTTCAATGGTGGGTCAGTCCTTGGCCGACAAGATACCACGATGGGTAAATGATGATATTAATATATTTGGCACATTAGAAGATAGCAATAAGTCAATCTTTCTTCACCCTGTAACAAGTATCTATGTTGATTCACTGATTTTATTCTTGAATGTCAGTAAAGCTCCTGGCTCTAGAGGTCCTGCAACGGAAGGCCTTAAAATCGGTCCATAGATTACCACTTAGATACGACACGAAGAAGTTATTTAGTGTGCATTGCCATGGCATCCTGCCTGTCTCGAAACTCTACGTGAAAGAGATTTGTAATTTTATACACTCATGTTCCTGAGGACTAAAGTTGGCAGGCGAAGTGTATCGTTCGCGGGACCTGCCTTGTTTAAAAAGCTCCCGATGACCATCAGGGGAACAGTCAGGATTACTGAATTTAAGCGTTTGCTAAAAGATTATTTGGTTGAATACGAGGGTTAGAGTTGTGGACATTAAACTTCCCAGCCACTTCATCGCTTTTTTTTCATTTTTTCTTTTTTTTTCCCTTAAGTTGGAGTCCCGCCTTTTCGCATTGTCTTCTTATATTTTTAGATGTTTGCCATTTCATTTTTTATTTTTTTTATTTTTCTTTTCTTTTCGTTTGCTTTGCCTTCTCATTTATTTGATTATAAATGAATAATTAATCATTCTGACTCACTGATTATGACCACATTGTATGTGATCCAATGTTTTTTTCTTTCTATATTTGTTAATTTTAGTTTTTTCTTGATTTATTGATTGATTTTCTATTTGATTTACTGAAGTTCCTTAAAAGTGTTTCATCACAGTGGAACTTAAAACTACAGATTTGATTTTGTAATTGATTTGTAACTAATCTGTTTAGTTAGACAATTTGATGTTAGATGTTATTGAAGATTTGAATAAATTTGATTATTTTCTGATTTTTGCTCTAACATACTACCCGTACGGGGGTTGTATGAGTATGCAGTTTGTAAGTTTGTATTTTCATCAATCCATGACCTCAACCATCACACGATCCTGTTTACTAAACCTACCCATCGGTACCTTACAACTGCGTCAAGTTTTCTCAGACGTCCTTATGTTCGTACTAAGCTACATAAACGTGGCTTGCTATTTTCTGGGTTTAGTTTATTTAACAGATTACCAGCGGTTGTTCGTGAGTCACACACCTTATCTGGTTTTTGTCGGCTTCTAAAGTCCAAGCTGATGGCCTTTAGCCTTTAGCTGTGAGTGCTTCAATTCCTCAACCTTGACCTACTTATTTCCATTATATGGCTTAGGATGGCATCCAGTACTTATAACTATTTCTTCTCGTCTTTTACTTTATTGATTCATTGATTTACTAAGTTTTCCACTTTTTTTTCTCTCTTGATATTAGCCTGATTTTTTCTCTTTTTTTATTGTTATCTGATGTTTCTTTCGAATTAACTTTGTTATAATAGAACTCTTTTGATTTTAATACGCTTATCTTGTATAGAATATTTCATTTTCATTATGGCGATTTATATTTTTTTTTCTGTTCTGTACTCGATAAGTATGTATTCTGATGTTTATACAAATACGAATATGAATGAATAAATGAATCTCCATATTGTATAGTTAAGAAAATATAGACTAAAAACCATCTGCTTTCGCGTATATGGCTAAGACACTCAATTTCTTCCACTCCATTGGTCGCTTACAGCTGTCACACCATTTCTTGCAAAATAAAACGAAATCGGCTACTACATTTCTACTACTTTCCTTTTACATGTTGTATATTTGTGGTAAACTGTGAAATGAATTGAAGATGCCGACTTTGTCTTGGACTTTTTTTCAGTCGTGGAGGTCATGGCTGTAGTTAAAGGTTTTTGGTCAGTATAGACAACAAAATCTTGACCTTCAACAAAATATCTGAAATGTTTTACTGATAGACAGTTCTGTCTAATGCACTATACTTCATTTCGGCTGTCGAAAGTTTCTTTGAGAAAAATCCTGAGTTGCTATGTTCCCTTGTGGTATTGTTGTAATACAGCTCTTATTGCTTTGTCCGAAGCGTCCGTGAACAAGCTAATATAAACTTTTTTCCTTTGGGTGTACTAGCAAAGTTGCTTTACTTTTCTTCGTGAGTTTCTTGATTTCGGCAATATGTGCATGAATTGTAATCAATATTTCTGCGAACTTTGGGACAAACCTAAAGTAATAATTGATCATTCCAACGAATCTTTGAGCTTTTTTTAGTGATTCGGGTATTGCAAAACTAGTTACAGCTTCAATCGAGGGGTGACACACTTCATTTATTCTTTTATTCCCAAAATTGTTGTTGTTGTTTTTGCGAAATATCTGAACCAAACACATCACAAGTTAGACAAATAAGTTCAAAAAAAGGTTTGCACAAATTATAAAGCATTTAAACCATCTTGAGATTAAATTTTATTTTTTTTTTGGAATAAATGGAATAAATTTATTCCATTTTTCAACTAAAAATTCTTTTAAGTTTTCGAAAGTGGGTTTTTTCACTTTTTGACACAATAGTATGGTTTGTTGTGTGCAGTGCCATCAAAATCAAGTCTATTTCAGGTTTTGACGAATTTGAAAAAACTTATCATTTATTCCATTTATTCCAATATTTATTCCAATATTTATTCCACTTATTCCAAAATTTATTCCATTTATTCCAACATTTATTCCAATATTTATTCCAATATCTATTCCACTTATTCCAATATTTATTCCATTTATTCCAATATTTATTCCAACATTTATTCCATTAATTCGAATATTTATTCCATTTATTCCATTTATTCCAATATTAATTCCATTTATTCCAATAGTTATTCTATTTATTCCAATATTTATTCCATTTATTGCATTTATTCCATAAACCGCAGAAGTGCGTCACCCCTCGGCTTCAACTCTATCGGTTGATGCCAGTATGCCGTTTTCATCCACATGATGTCTTACGAACTCCAGAGATTTTACACGAAACAAACATTTGGATGGTTTCATATTCAAACCATATTCTACTAAACGTTTGAATAAAGCGTCTAAATGAGTTTTATGTTCCTCCTTCGTTTTCCCAAATATTAATATGTCGTCAAGGTAGACTGAAACGAAATCTAAAGTTTTGCAAACTTCGTTCATGAATCTTTGGAAGGTTTGTGTCGCATTACGTAAGCCGAAAGGCATTCGCGGACATTCAAACAATCCAAAGGGTGTTGTAATAGCTGTCTTGTGTATACCTTTCGGAATGTGGTGATAAGCTGTAACAATATCGACTTTAGAAAATATTTCACTTCCTGCCAATTTAAAATTGAAATCGTGAATATGTTCTAATGGGCATCTGTCTGGAATTGTAATTGCATTTAATCTGCGAAAGTCTCCGAATGGACGATAGTCCTGACTTCGAGGTTTTAGTGGCATAGCTAATGGTGAGGATGTTTGCGAACACGACGGTCTGCAGATGCCTACCTCATTCATGTAATTAAATTTCACTTTTCCAGCTTCGTTTTTTTCTGGATTAAGTCTGCGTGGTTTCGAATAGGATAGTGGACCTTTCGTATGGATACAATGTACTACATTGTGTTTTACAGGCAAATTAAAGTTGGGTGGCGAAACTAAGGATGGGTATTTTTTTAGGATGTCCCCATATCCATCATCTATTGAATATAGCTTGGGTGTAGGTGTATCGCGATTATTAGCTAGGATTCCATTAATTGTTAAATTCGTAGTAGGATCTATTACTGTGGATTTAGATAGCGACGTACGTACGTTTGACAGTTGCTGAATTGCAACGCGAGATTGACAGGTCGTAATGTCCTGTTTTGGATGAATTTATTCTAAATTTATTGTTCTATGGCAAATCACTTAAGAAACACTTTTTCGATATTAAAATTGATGGCCATATACGCACAATACTATTTCAAAGGTTGAAATACAAAACTTAGCACAAAATCACGAACAATCAACACAAAAACAATGTATTCAAAAGACAAACCACTTTTCAATTCAATTTTAATCAAACAATTTAGGATTTAACTGTCACTGTTAGTCACTTCTAGGACTAATATTCAACTTAACAAAAACTTTTTCAATAATTTTTACACGAAAACTCACTAAATAGAAAAATTATTTTCAAACAACGTCACAAACCAAAGCATTTTTGTTTCGCTTTTGTTTACATTTCTTGTGTGCTGAATTGCAACGATACGGATGCTAAAATTGAAAAAATTCAATTTTGCCGACGCGAATTTGACAGTTGTTTATATTTTTTATGAATGAAATTCGGTGTTTTCATATCAGACAAATTTCGCATTTGGTGTTGTTTCGATGAATTTTTTCGCATACGTCGCTATCTAATTGCGAAAAAACGTGATAGTAAGCCACTACATTAGAGAGCGTTCAGGAACTAAAATGTTCAGTTAAACTTATCGCACAGTGAATTTCATGACAGGGTTCTGACGTTTGTCGTTCAGAAACGATTCACTCCCACATGAAAAATTACCCGAACAAACAAACACAAAACAAAATAATTTTTTATATATTTCAGTAACAAAATCAATTAAGTTTCCTCTTTTTCAATTATTCGTCACGTTATACAGCAATGACAATAAATTTCGCAGGAAATTGTTAATTTTGTTCAATACCTTTCATGACATTTCTCACTGTCTTCACGACCTAAAATACATCGTGAAAAATCTAACCTCAAAGTTATACTTGACAGCATTAACTGAGCGACTCAGTCGACTCAGTGAAACATTTTTAGTTTCTGAACGCGTTCCTACAGCGTATTTCTGTTCGATTTGTAACTATTCTTGGCGCGTCAACTCTGAATCGAGATTCTATTTTTTTTTTTTTTTATTTCAAAAAAGTAAATTTGTATGCGCTGTAGAAAAGCTTTTACCTTAAAAATGATAATTTATCGATATAAAATAAAAGTTGTGAATTAATTGGGAGAAACGAGGCAAAACATAAGTTTTTATTTCTTTTTACCAATAAAATTTATTAATTCCAACCGGTTTCGTCCGCTATGCGAACATCATCAAGGATTTGATGGAGTAATGAAACAGTCGTCTTCAATTAGTAATTCACTTGTTTGTATAGTTTTTTTTCGATAAATTACGTTTTTCTGAGACGAAAATTTTGCTACGACGTATGGAAATCATGTGTCAGTTTTTTTTATAAATTGAATTTAAGTTTCAAATTGAAATTATTTCTGTGCGTATTGACAAATAGCAAATAAGACGACAATTTTGTTAACCACTGCGGCTACACCAATAAGACGAAAACACATTAGGGCTCTTCACTTCAAGGATTTTTACGACTGCAGCCACAAAAAACTTGTCAAAAAGTGAAAAAACCTACTTTCGAAAAATTAAAAGGATTTTTGGCGAAAAATTAAATTTGTTGCATTCATTAAAAAAATTAAATTAAATCTCAAGATATGTATGGTTCAGATGTTTCGCTAATAGACAGTTCTTAACGAAAAAAGATGGCAGCACATTCTACATACACTTGACATTTGAGACAGAACTTATTTTAGAATTTTTACATTTGGAGCAGATTGTCTTTAGTTCATGATATCGACGTTACGAGGATAATAGATGTCGTACTTTTCTTTGAAAATGGCCTTAACAATAAAAAATACTTTAACACTGTCACAGCTTTCATAAAACATAAACATCACATTTTCAGTATATTTGGGCAACCCAGACGTCATGACGCGTCATATCAAGTTTCTGATCATTTTAACCATTTAATAGAGTGTTAAGGGAGAGCGTTTTTGGATCAGTTAATTCTAATGTTATCTCGGGGTCGCGTCGCAAAATACGAGAAATCGCATACAGGTTTTAACTGAACTTAACTCTCAATTCTCTTTTTCCAGTCAGAGAGTGGATTTCGCACATAGACTATACAATCTGATGAAAAACATATGCAGGGGACCCGTACGCATCAGAATAGATGTGGCAGACAGAATAGATGTTGCAAAAAGATTCGAAATGTTGCCTTAAGAGCACGGGGCAAAAATGTGAACTGTCAAATTTCCGATGCTTTTTTAGAAGAGAATCCTGCGTGAATAACAAATTTTTCAAAATTATGACTCATGTACTGTGAGAGGATGACTCTTATACGAATAATAAATGAGTCAGAATTCGATAAGTTTAAGTATAAAGGTACAAATCTGCTGTTAAATAACATCGCAACCTTGGAATGCGATGATTTTTCAAAGCAACTTTCGACCTTCATATTCAAACTTTTTGAATCCTGATTCATCTATTATTTGGGTAAGAGTCATCCTCTCACAGTACATGAGCCATAATTTTGAATAATTTGATATTTACGGAGGAGTATGTTCTAAAAAAACATCGCAAACTTGACAGCTCATATATTTGCGACATGTTCTTAACTCTTAAGTGCATGAAATTACGTCGACATTAAATTTGATTTGAAATTGCCGAAAAGGCAATATTGAAAATCCCGTCCGAAAAAATCTCTAGGGCCGATCTAAGACCTAGATCACTTACCCATACTGCCATGAACAAAAATGTTCGCGTCTATTTTCTCTGCAAAACCGCACAACAAACCTTATAATTAAAGAAATATTCACGAAAAATCACCAAATATCGTATGTGGTCGCGTCGCGTGAGTTGGGGCCACACTGAAGACTCTGCAGCCCGAACCAGTCAACAGATTTTCACTTATTTAATTTTCGTGATTTTTTGAAGTCTTTCATTCAAAAAACCACGTTTTTGACCACTTTTGCGACCGTAACTTCAAAAGTTTTCGACCGATTTTGCCCAAATTCGATCCAGTAATCAATTTTATTAATTTTTTTTTATTTTATTTATTATCTTTCAGGAAAAAAACATGTTTTTGAAAATCGGATAAGATTTACCCGATTTATCAACATAAAACACGTTGGGTACTAGTAAATATTCAGTTTTAGGTCCATGGCTGAGACCAAAAGCTCGAAATTCAAAAGAGTTTCTTCCGTGAAATGTCCAGCATACCCAGGCCTTTCAAACAAAAAAAAGCTTTATCTTTCAGGGAATAAAAAGTTTTTCAAAATCGGTCAAGTTTTACTCAAATTAGAGCGGTGACAGACGAAAAAGTAACCAACTCCCGGGTTGAGATTGGGGTGGTTACAAACGTCGTGGTAAACGCATAAGACCCCTTTTAGAGTGTTAGTGAGTGAGTGAGAGTGTTAATGACCAGTTATATTTAACTTAAGAAATTATGAATGAAAAAGAGAATTGAGAGTGAGGATCAGTTTAAATTTGTATGCGACTTCTTTTATTTTGACGCGTGCCCCGAGATAAGTTAGAATTCACTGATCAAAAAACGCTCCCCCTTGAACTCTTTAATTAGAAAGAAAAATTTGTTTGATCAGATTTTATAGTCAGTACAGACCTTCATACAGTCTGGACGTGTAGACAATTTGGTCATGTTCATCGAACACTTTACTTAAACGCATTAAATTTTAAACCGATTTCAAGATTATTATACGTGTTACGATGAGTGAATGCAAACATTTTCAATGTTTTCACTCAAATGGCCGTTTATAAATTACGTAACGCAAAAAAAACGGCATTTTTGGACGCCCCTGCCCCCTGTCACGCTAGTGTCACGCAAGCCTGAATTTAAAGGCAATTTTTCAAGAACAAAAGGTTTTGTTAAAATTGATTACGTACACGATACTACTTTAAAATCATCATTCTAAGCATTGGACAATGGGAACACATCGGACAGAAGCTTAGGATGTGCATCACACACACACGTCAATGTATTGGAGTGCATACATCAACTATTTGCTTCAGAAGATGTTCGTTTGTCTCAATCAAAGTCACATAGGGTCAGAACATTCGGCGTTAAATAGAGATGAGCGGGTCGACCATTTTTCGAAACCCGACCCGGACCAAACCCGACCCGATAAAATTTTTCGAAACCCGAACTGTTTCAAAACCCGACCCGATAAAATTTTTCGAAACCCGAAACCCGAACTGTTTCAAAACTCGACCCGGACTCAAGTTTATCGAAACTCACATTCCAAATTACTTCGAAACAAAAATTATTTCAAGGCCAGACGTCTGCATTCTTCACGGACCTTAGACTAAAACAAAATTCGTTTAATGCAAGATGATAAAATTTAGACGTGTTTTGTAAAATCTAAAAAGTCAATAAAGGATCGGGACCCGAATAAAATGATACAACAACCCGACCCGGACCGAACCCGACCCGATAAAATTTTTCGAAACCCGAACTGTTTCCAAACCCGGCCCGGACCGAACCCGACCCGATAAAATTTTTCGAAACCCGAACTGTTTCCAAACCCGGTCAGGACCGAACCCGACCCGATTAAATTTTTCGAAACCCGAAACCCATGAACCCGAAAAAAACAATTTGGGTCGGGTTCGGGTCGGGTTTTTCGAAGTTTCGGGCAACCCGCTCATCTCTAGCGTTAAATAATTTTAAATTCGACTTTCAGTAGAATTGGAAGTGATACATAATAGAGGAGAGCGGGCGGCACGAAAATTTGGGCTTACATTTTTCGGGCATCTCATCGGGCATTATTTTTTCGGGATGGCGTCGGCGGACACTTTCTACTCAAATCAAATAATCAACAAATTCCCATTTCAGTTCAAGGATAAAATGTCGCAGAAATAGGCTACGAGTTAATTTTTAAATTTCAACAGTTTTTTTTTAATATTCCATCTTCTGACAATTTCTTCTAAGAACGTAGAAGTAGTGAACATTCAATTTCAAAGATCAATTTTTAAGTTTGTAAAACCACTATCATGAGGTGAGTAATATATCCCAACAGTCAAATGTAGATGTATTGTTATCATATGAAAAAAGAATGTTTGGCGTTACAGTACTATGATGAAATGAAGAGAGTATTAAGAGTGATTTTGCGAAAACTTCGTACGGAATCGGACGATCTGGGAACAAGGTGTCACCGTTTAAGGCGAGCTATGGCTCATTCGATTTGTTGGACTGTTGCGAGAAAACATTTGACTCATTTTTTCTGAAATTTTACTTCGTTGTTGAGTTAGAGCTATAGAACTAGGGTCATGTCAGGGGGTGTGAAAAATGGTTTTTTGGCTGTAACTCGGGCAAAATGAAATATAAAGTAATGAAACTTTCTACGATTATAGGCCTCTATTTGACTCACATTTTTGCTGTGGAAGTCCTGGTCTAGGTTGACATCTTCCCGGGTTATAGGTCATTTTAGGTGATTTTTTTGAATGAAGTGTTCTGCTATAAGCAGGACCTAACTGAAAAACGGATGAATTGGACATATACTACACGTATACCGATACAAGAATATGCAAAGACTTCCTTGGTTAAAGCCTGCTGCATTGATTGGGACGACTTGCCCATATTCATGTTACCATCGGGAAGGCTTTTGAAGCTCCCAACAGAGTAACTCCATTTTAAATATTCATCTTAGGGCTGTATCTCGTTGCCACACATCTAAGCTTTCCAACGATACCTAACTCGACATATTCAGGTGGGTGAGACTGGAGCTATAAAGGCAAATGTGGTCCATAATTCACCTACTAGAAAGCTATGGACTATTTCATCAATCTTATAATCAAAATTTTGCACATTAGGCACATTAGGGAATGCCAAACCGGTATTGATAACCGGTTTCCTTCAAAACCGAAACCGGTTTTTGAGTCCGGTTTCACGGTTTTTATAAATTTGTTTTATCACATACATAACTAGAGATAAACAGATGGAAAGTCGTGTGAATTCTGTTGACCCTGAGCAAGACAGAGGCCAACAATCAATTGAAAATGGAACTTTTCATTCTTGTACGGAGAATCGTAAGATTGTGCAACGTTTCGTTTTAACACACTTCATCGAAAAACCTAGTTTTACATGTACAAAAAACAAGAAAATATGTGAAAATAGAGATAAAAGAGATATAAAAAAGTTGCACAAGCTTATGATTCTCTCTTTGTTTGTACTTTTTGAAAAATATTTTCTCAACTGAGTGACGGAAAATGGAACTTTTTAGGAAAACTTTGTTCACAACTCTGTGATAAATGATTTTATATGCGCATTGTTATATTAGACCTGTAACTCCGAGACATACAGTGCCTAAAAAGCATCATCTCGGGTGGATTAGAATTTTTTCAAAGATTTTGAAAATTTGCACCTGAGACCTGGATTCTCTTGCTGAATGATGAAAGCAGAGAAATGATAAGAAATTTTGACAGAATGACAGAAATTTTAAAAATTTCAGAAAAATTTGAAGACCAGATGTATGTAAAACATGTAAAACTTTTAAGTAAAACGTAATCTCACAATCGTGATTTTGAGAAAAATAACTAATTTTTGACTCGAGTCAAACGAAGGGGTCATCCCTAAATTACGTAACGCTTTTTCAGTGTTGTCACACATTTTAAATCTGCGATATCTCGTGATAGACGCATTCCAGAAGGGTCAAATGTATGGCCGACCCCCCATTTACCCCCCCCCCCCTAAATACCCATACACCCATACATTTGACCCTTCTGGAATGCGTCTATTTCGAGATATCGCAGATTTAAAATGTGTGGCAACACTGAAAAAGCGTTACGTAATTTAGGGATGACCCCGAAGTGAAAACTCTTTTTGCTACGGTGTTTTTTGAGGGTAGCTGAAACTTTTTCGCATATATCTCTTCAAAATAAGCATGGTAATTGCTTTTCAAGGTACTGTCGAGTAGCACATGTTTGGCCCACTCTATTTATTCTGCAACTAAAACCTCTCAACCCATTTTCACCAAATTTAATTGGTTGCTTTCCTGAGGTCCATAACTTACATTTAAAACCTTGGAAAGCAATTACCATGCTTATTTCGTAGAGATATTTGCGAAAAACTTTCCACTTTTTAGGTCATTGCTCGAGTTTCAATTCAACTTTATAAATTGAACCCAAATGTTATTTTCAATATTACACATACTATTCATTCCTAACTGGGGAATGCAAAACCGACCGGTTTTCCGAAACCGATTTTCGGTATTAAAATCACAAAATCGGTTTTGAAAAGCGGTTTTACGGTTTCCAATAAACTTTTTCGAATTTTGAAAGTATATTTGTTATTTATGTGACTCAAGGCCGTAGCGGGCTGGCAATATTTTGTTTAATTTGCACAATAAAATATTTGCTAATTTTTGTCAAAGCTTCCATATTTCTTTAAAAAAAATTTCGCTAAGCGGCTTAACAAAGCATTCTAGGGCTTTAGTCCAAATCATTAATTCTTCTATAACTTGAATCTACCTGTTGTCAGTTTTACTTCAAATAAAATAAATCAATTAGAGTGTGCAATGTATTGAGAGCATAAAAGCGTAAAATGTTATTTTCAATATTAAACATACTGTTCATTCCTAACATTTCCCTGAAATTAGTTTGCCACTACCTGATGTCGTCGTCACGGTCTAGCGCTAGGAAAAGTTGGGTACACTTTGCTCTTCAATGGGCTCCCATGACTCTGATACCGTGCGGAAACTCGAAATAAATCAAAACAGCGTTCTTTAAGGACTATTCTGAACGGATTTCACTAAACTTGCTTGAACATGACATGACATGACATGTAATTTCATAAAAGTCTACGTTTTTCGCTGTTTTTGGATTTTTTGACAATTTTGATTTTGCGGCACCCCTAGACCACTCCAGATTGAGTTGCCTCAATAGACACTTTTTACCAGGGACCCATTTAGCTTTTTTTAAACGCTGGTGCCCCACACTTTTTAACAGCTTTATTTTTCCATACATTTTTGGACCACCCTAGTAGACATAGAATTCCCAAGTTATAGCATTTTTCACAAGATAACGGGTATACGCAGAATTCACAAGTTTTTGCATTTCTCACAAGATAACGGGTAGAATATATTTCACAAGATTTTACTTTTCACAAGAACACGGACTTGACCATTATCTATTCGACCTAACATTTCACAAGATTTTAGCGTATGATGTTAGCGTTATTCTACATCGTTATCGGTAAGTGCTAAAGTTAGCGGGAAGGACAAATTTTGTGAAAAAATCTTGGACTATCTTAACCACTGCCTATTTTTAAGATTTTTTTTTTAAAAGAAATTCAAGAAATTTTCGAAAAATTCAAGAAATTGAAGAAATTTTCAAGAAATTCTAGTAATTTTCAAGGAATTCAAGAAGTTCAAGAAATTCAATATAGGATTTTCATGCGTGAAGTCAAATTTTTGGTATGTGGAAGCTGAAACCGTAGAAAAACTATTTCGTTGGTGGGCATTTGTGACGCATTTTTTATTGTAATGCTATACTGGTTGAAAAAAATTGCGCATCAAAGCGTTAACCGTCGTCACCCCAATTGATATCAGTAGTTTTGAAAGTAGGTACAACATTAGGCGCCCCATTTAAATATGGGAATTTGCACAAAATGTAACGCAAGACTAACGAAAACTAAGCAAGATACTTTTTTACTACTAATTTGCACTTTTGATTGCGCTTTGGACCGTTTTAGAGATGTTTGTAAAAAGCTTTCGTTAGTTTTGCGTTACACCGTGTGAAAATTCCCAAATACAAAAATTATCACCGTCACTTTATATACAATACTGATTCATAAAAAAGAATTTTCGGTGCGGTGGTGGAACCCAGTTATGTACGAAAATCATCTCCGTGACTTTCTCTGCAACACCAATTCATAAAAAAAATTGGCGTCATGGCATTTCGCGCGGCTGAAATACCTGGCGTTGGCGGCTCACATTTACCCCTGCCTTCGCTTCAGCCTTAATTCCGTCTCCGGACGCAGCACAATCTAACAATTTTGCTCATATTTGACCCATATGCCTTCATTACAGACAATATTCCTTTTATATGTGACTAGTTGGATCCCGTTGCCCCCTAGGGGGCACCCCGCAAAGACACTCGGAATTTGTTTAGTATCTCGGTAGGTCACTAGAAACGAAGGCTTTGAAGGTGGTTGGTTCGAATTATAATTGTATACCAGGGGGCTGCCGCCCCTGGACCCCCGCTAATCATTAGCCTGCGGTGCATCCTCTTGCTAACCACTGTGCTATACCCCGTCCTTAGAATCGTGCAAAATGTCCATCATAATCTACTTCCCGTTTCCCGTACTTACATCGTTCAAAACCCATATCCAACATCCACCGACACCTCCGTTCAAACCCCAATTCACACCCCACTTAAAGCACCGTCTTAAGCGTCGTCCTTTCTTCCGTCCAGAACCCGTCAAAATCCAACCCCCGTTACGAATGAAAGAGACTATTTGCACATTGTGCAAATAGTCTCTTCTATATATTGTTAGCTATTTGCACATTGTGCAAATAGTCTCTTCTATATATTGTTGGCTATTTGCACATTGTGCAAATAGTCTCTTGCATATATTGTTGGCTATTTACACTGTGTGCAAATAGCCGAAGGTATATAGAAGAGACTATTTGCACAATGTGCAAATAGCCAACAATATACAGAAGAGACTATTTCCACAATGTGCAAATAGCCAACAATATATAGAAGAGACTATTTGCACACTTAGACGTAGTACTAATTCTAGTTTCCTTACCCAAAAACGTTTTGTGACATTTTGTGAAAGGAAAACTTCCTTACCTTCGTTAACTACCTAGCTTTTATAGCACTTTTTCGTGACATTTCGTAAAAGAAAAAGTCCCCTAGCTTCGTTAGCCAACTAGCTTTTCGTGACGTTTCATTAAAGCGCAAATTCCCTAGTTTCGTAGGCCACTTAGTTTTCGTGACATTTCGTAAAAGGAAAAGTTTCCCAACTTTGTTAGCAACCTAGCTCTTGTGATATTTTGTGAAAGTAAAAGTTCCCTAGCTTCGTTAGCCAACTAGCTTTTCGTGACGTTTCATTATAGCGCAAATTCCCTAGTTTCGTAGGCCACCTAGTTTTCATGACATTTCGTAAAAGGAAAAGTTTCCCAACTTTGTTAGCCACCTAGTTTTTGTGATATTTTGTAAAAGTAAAAGTTCCCTAGCTTCGTTAGCCAACTAGCTTTTCGTGGCGTTTCATTAAAGCGCAAATTCCCTAGTTTTGTAGGCCACCTAGTTTTCGTGACATTTTGTAAAAGGAAAAGTTTTCCAACTTTGTTAGCCACCTAGTTTTTGTGATATTTTGTAAAAGTAAAAGTTCCTTAGCTTCGTTAGCCAACTACCTTTTCGTGACGTTTCATTAAAGCGCAAATTCCATAGTTTCGTAGGCCACCTAGTTTTCGTGACATTTCGTAAAAGGAAAACTTTTCCATATACATGTACAAATACATATAGATATAATGTACATATTATAAAGTTGATGAAAAATTACATTGAAAACTTTCTTTTTTGTGTAAAAGTTTTGGTTGAATGTTACGTCTTTCCATGTGCAAATAGTCTCTTCTATATATTGTCGGCTATTTGCACATTGTGCAAATAGTCTCTTCTATATACCTTGGACTATTTGCACACAGTGTAAATAGCCAATAATATATAGAAGAGACTATTTGCACAATGTGCAAATAGCCAACAATATATAGAAGAGACTATTTGCACAATGTGCAAATAGCCAACAATATATAGAAGAGGCTATTTGCACAATGTGCAAGGAGTCTTTTCGGTTACGAATCCC
>CM055403.1:65328408-65362568 GCA_029228625.1 Pseudolycoriella hygida
CGATCAAGGAAGGAGGTTTTAGTTGGTAAAAATCCAACACTACCTGGGTCCAGGAGGACCAGGTGCCTTTTGAAGGTTTCCTCACCCTTGAGAAAAAAAAAAAAGGCCCTTTTCAGGGACAATGGGTTACAAGTAAGCAGTCTCCACGCGGCGTATCCTGGGTGAGTACACACAAAATTGATGTCCACTCAGCGAATGCTTACATTATCGATAAAATTTCTTTTTAAAGCGCCCAATTTGCCTAATGTAGACTCTTTAGAGCGCCCAATTTGCCTTATGTAGACTCTTTTAAGGGCCCAATATATTTTCATGGTAATTTCCATTCTTTCTCCACTCTTCCAACACCATTACACCACTCATCCAGCCCTATTCAGCACTCATCCAGCCCTATTCAGCACTCATCCAGCCCTATTCAGCCTTATTAAGCCCTACCCAGCACTTCCGGACAATTCCTAGTACTAAAAAAGTTAAAAAAAAGAAAAAAATTGTTTTTTTGTTTTCCCTTCCCATTCTCTCCAGAGAGGTGACCGCCGCCAAATGACTACTGATTATTGGTGGTGGGGTGGTCCCCAATCATTACCACTATCTACCACCCCCTCCCACACCTGACCAGAAATCTTAAGTTTTTCCCGAATCTAAGATAAAATTTGGTGTAGAAGAACTTAGCGTCATATTTACACCTTAAAAGCAGACCCAGCGCGACAGTACCCATATAAGTTTGGTATTATTGGAAAGCTGGCACCAGTAGCCGCCAGGAAAAACAGTTTTTCAATGTTTTAGACGCCTTACGGATGCACAGGAATGGTTTGAAGTTAGCCGAAATAAGCGAAGTTTTACACCTACTTTCAACTGCTCATAACTCATTGTGGATGAATTTTAAGCCCAACAAGACCCTTTTGGCCCAAAACTATTACCTTTCCAACGAGCCCCCACTCGGCCTTGTACGCTTCTTCTAGCCGGAGAAATTTCCGTAAGAAAAGTGCATGTTTTCGGTTTTTGAACACATCTCAATAGCCACACAAACATCGATGATTTTTTTAAAAAATATTTTTGGCTTCTAGGGATCAGTACCTATTCAGGAAAGTATAAAAAAATCCGCTGGGAGATGCATCCGATTTCGGCAGGCTATTTTTCAAAAGAATCCCTCAGCATAGTTTCAAAATTTTGAAAACTTCAGAAATCGATTGACAAATAAAGTGTACAAATAATAATAATAATAATCAAATGCATTGATATTGAATTGGCCTTAAAGAAATATTCATCTCGTCAACAGCTTGTAGCAACAAACACTGTGACAGGATGTTTTTCCCCACGAATAAAAAAATATTTCAAGTCAAAGAAGACCGTACAAGATTCTCACTTTATTGTGAAATTAAAAGACCTTGTATATCAACTCATTAATAATAAATCGAAACGGTGGTATGATGGCAGGGCTAACCACGTTAATACCCGTACTAATTCATTTAATGAGAGACATAGAAAATGGCTTCATAAAATTTCTTCTGAATTTTGATAAATTACGTCAGAAAGCGTCCTGGTAGTTTTTGCAATCAATTAATTCTCTCCACAATGTAGATGTAAACACTCTATTTTACAAATGAAGAGAGGAATGAATAAACCCATGTGGTTTCTACAGGTCTAACGAGTTTGATTTTTAATTAAATTGAAGAAAAAAGACTAGCGACGACCTTATGCAAATGAATTTCTTTAGATCTTTAGTTTACGTTCGTCAGTCGACTAGGCTCTGCAAAATGGTAAATTCCCTTCTCATAATTCTAATTAGCAATCTTTTAACGAATTGACTAAATTTTAAGCGAATTCTTCATCTGTTGATCGTGGGAATTACATTAGTGGCCACTGGCCTGACAGAAGAAACATATCAATTTGTAGAATGCCCATCCATCAGCGACGGTTTTCACCCATTTTGCGAATGCAAACACGGACCGAAATATGACGAATCAACGAACACTTGTCCGAATCCTGAATGTCCAGCTAGCGAGAGCATTGGGACATATCCGGATTGTACGTGCCAAGTAAAAAATTTCGACTACAGCGTTTATTTGAACGAATGCTTCCGTGTGTGTCCCGAAAACAGTACTGGCTACTGGCCACAATGTGTTTGTGATGACGAGGAATATATTTTCGATAAAAAATTGTTTGAGTGCGTAAAGTGTCCACTGGGCAGTAATGGTCAGTACCCGAACTGTGTTTGTGACGACGATGCAGCAAGTTACAGTAGTATGGGGAACTCTTGTGAAAAGTGTGAAGGGGATAGTGTCGGTGTTTATCCAAATTGTGAATGTCCGGATGGTGCATTTTATGACACTTATAATCGCCACTGCTTCACCCCTACTTCCGGGGAACCGTCTCAAACAGTGTGCCCATACGAAAGTACCGGTAATTATCCAAGTTGCACTTGCACTGATGAAAAAGCCATCTATGATGAAATAAAAAACTTGTGTCATCAATGTCCACATGGAAGCGTTGGTATCTACCCCGACTGTGTCTGTGAAAAGGGTAAATACGACAACAACAGCAACTTTTGCATTGAATGTCCCTACAAAAGCGTCGGCATCTACCCAGATTGCGTTTGCGAGGAAAATGGGACCTACAACGAAGAAAATAACTTTTGCTTCGTATGTCCAGCTGGAAGTTTTGGTCCGTACCCAAACTGCAGTTGTGAAAATAATGGCAAATTTATAAAGGAATCGAATTGGTGCTATGTGTGTCCTACTGAAAGCACCGGAGAATATCCAGATTGCTTGTGCGATCTACCATCAAAATACATCAACGAAAGTAACATATGCGCCACCTGCCCAGAAAATAGTACAGGCATTTATCCAAGCTGTGAGTGTAACAATGGATTCTACAGTCAAACGCACAACACCTGTTTCGAGTGCCCAGTAAATTCAACTGGCGTGTATCCTGATTGCAAATGCCAAGATGAAGGAGTCGTATTCAGTGCATTCATTAATGAATGCTATATTCCCTGCCCAGATGATAGTTCTGGAATCCATCCTTATTGCGATTGTGCAGGAGAAGGCTTTTATGATGAGAATAACTTTGCCTGCAAAAGTAACATTGGAAGAAAGTGTCCCGTTGACAGTATAGGAACTGGTCCTGATTGCTTGTGCATGCGGAAAAAAAACACTTTCAGGCCAAAACTTTGGCATTGTTCCGCACAAGGCGCGCCTGTTGCAGGGTTTGGAAGTATAGCGTCTACTTGTCCGGATGGTGCTGGCAAATGGCCTCAATGTTCAGCTTCGATAGAGAGAAACGTACTCATCAGTTTGGTTGGGTGAACCGCAAAATTCACTCGGTTATATAACGCTCCGTTAGCCTAGCAACTTCCGTTTCAATACCGCTCGCCAACGACATCCGTTTCAATACTTCAATACTCAGGGTTTCTACCAACCCTCGAACCACTCACCCATTATTCACACTGAAATAAAAAAACCCGTTTGGTCATTAGGCTTTTCTTTGTTTACGCTCATTTTTGTGGTTTGAAATATATGCAAAAATTATTCGTGTGTTTTAATGGTCAGGGGCGAATCCAGTCTGAAATTGTCGAAAAGGCAATATTGAAAAATCATCGAAAGAAACGGTGTAAAAGCCTCTCCAAAAGTCTGAAAAGAACTAATTAAATGAAAATGGTCAAGTGATGATCTTTAGGAATGAGCTCTTGATATGAATTTAATTTTAGAGTTGCAATCGTAATAGCTCAAAAGATAGTTTGAATTGCCATCATGGCCACCAGTTTGCAATTCAAACAGTCTTTTGAGCTACTCCGATTGCAACTCTAAGATGATCTTTAGCATGAGAGATCGTTACAAAATTTAAAAAATTCAGTGAAAGATATAAATTTTCGTTAACATAAATTTGCTACGTAGCATTGTCACCAATACCCCCCCCCCCCCCTCTGTGTAACAAACCGTACGTACCTTTCAGGAAGAAAAAGAATTTGAAAATCGGGTAAGAGATTTACCCGACTTATGTAGAAGAGACTCGTTGGGTCCTAGTAGAGACTCAGTTTAAGGGCAAAAAAAAAAGTTTTTGAAAATCGGTTCAGTTTTACTCGACAGATGGACGGACGGCCATTTTTAGACCCGTAAAAGATGCGAACTTTTTTGTATGGAAGTGTGGCTTAGAGACCTCTCCTAATAGCTCTAGATCAGTGCTTTTTTAGGGATTTGGAGAGGTTTTCTGCGTCGTTGCTTCAGACTTCAGACGGGTTTTTCAATATTGCCCTCCCAGTGCAACTTAATGTGGACGTAATTTCACACACTTAAGAGTTGGATTATGTTTACTTATATACCTTTGAGTCTTTTTGCAACATCTATTCTGATACGTACGGTTCCCTTGCATATCGTCATCGGTGCTCCCCTTCCTACTCCCAGGTCGAAACTCAACTGGTTATAAGCGCCGTGGTAAACGCATAAGACCCCTTTTCCGAAGAGCTTCGTTTTTCGTAGGGGTCTAAAAATGGTGAGCTCATCAGCTTATGTTCTTCATCATACATCGATGTCACATTAAACGCGTGGATTATCTTAAAATGATCTGTGAAAGTATCGACGAAAAAAACCTTCGAACGTCAAACCACCGAAAATATTTTCCTGGTACGGTAGATTTTCATTTTGCAAAAGGAAAATTAGTTTTTCTGTATACGTGAAAGTGTATTAGGTATGAAAGTGTATTGGTTGTGACGGAAAATATTTTGCCATCACTTGGGACGAAAATTTGCTTTCCGCGGTATGTGCACCAACACACTCTCACTATTACAGAAAAATATGTTACGAAATACCCCAATACACACTCAATGTGTTACATACCTTCCACTTGGGCTTCGCCCGCGTGTACGTACATACACATATCGTGTGTATTGGGTATGTTGACATATACTATTAATCAATGTCAACCGAAAACTTGTCATTACATGCATATGTGCACCCCACGGAAATTATTCATTACATGTCATTCATTACATGCTATTCATTACATTTAGCCCCCACCGGAAACTTCTCATTACATGTATATCTGCATGTAACGACGCGTTTTCGGATGGGACACCGATTAAAACAGCATACAGTGGGGAGTGCTTAGTAAGTCATCCATTCAGGATCATTTCGTGACACTCGCAAACTCATTCGTGTATTTTTAAGCAAGTCGCTTCAAAAACTGTTTTCAAAGCTATTTGCTTAAAAACACCCTCTTGAGTTTGGCTCATTTCACAAAATTGATCCCTCATGTGATGACTTACTTTCGCACCCCCCATTGTAATCTACTAATTTTATTACTACAAAATGTTTCTTCATTGATTGTGTCTATAATCTTTTCAGAGCACAATGGGCCCACACAGAGGCCTCCGTGCGAGTTCTATCACGAATAGAACAACTATTTGTAATAAAAACAAAATAATCTTTTCAAGAGAGATATCAAACGACAACGGTTGCACTATTATGTGAGTGAACCTCTTAAAGTTTACCACTGGTGAAGGTGTCATTCCTTCAAAGAGCGACATCACTACGTGATATAGAGAACCAAAATGTTTAAGTTGTCAATATTAATATGTCAAAACACAGATAGGCATTTCTTTAAAGATTCTCGGCTTATTATTTAAATATTTTTCAAAAATGTCTACAATGTTCTTAAGTACTTTAACTCCGAAGTTTTATGTGGCCCTAACTGGAACCTCAAGTCTGATTTCTGGGTTAATATTAATATTTGAGTGGTGGTATTTTCGGAAGTATGGCACATCATTTATCGGTAAGTAAAAAAAGTTAGTAGGAATCGTTCTCGTTCACTCGTACAATTTAACTTACAGAACAAGTGTCTTTGAACCACATCAGTCCTTGGATTAATGGTGATGTAACACCACAAGATCAGGCGAATGGCGCAGCACAAGTACCGGAGTGCAAAGTTTGGAGGAATGGTAACACAATCTTACCGTGTCACTCGCGCAAGAATTTTTTCTAATTTCAATTTTCCTAGCATTGAATCTATTTAGGGGTGCCGAGTATCAAAGGTTCTATTGGGCTACAAACAAAGAACCGTTAACTTATTATGACATGAATTTAAGCGCTCAAGATCATCAAACATTCTTCACATGTGAAGGTAAATATCAAATTGTGGCTGTCAGTGTCAGTGATCTTCTAAATTGGTCAGTTTAGTTTGCATATTGGCAGAATGTTTAATTGTTTGTATGCCTTAGAAGCTCAGGGTCATAACTACTAACGAAATCAGAAGGTTCATCCCTGCCTAGCAACCAAAGTTTTGTTCATGTTTATGTGGTGCAATGTCAATACTCGAGAGCAAAAACAAAGAACTTCAATCGCTCGCTATGTTAATGGAAGTTTAGATACAATTCCACTAGGAAAAAGATGAAAATTTTTCTAGTTTCATACAATACAGAGGGCTTAACACGTCCCATTGAATTCCATTGTTATTGCATGTAAATTCTCGCAACTGTTACAAAATTACCGTTTTCTTAAAAGAGTTACGAGACGTCAAGATATAAGAACTTCAAGAAATCAAAAAATTTGCTTACGCAAAACTGTTAGAGGTACCATTACTCGACGCTGCTCCCTTAATAAGCTCATTATAAGCCTTCCATCACTCCAACCGATGCTTCGACTTAGGTGCATCTGAACACTTTCTCTGTACATGTAAAAGATCGGTGCATTTTCCAATGCTCTGGAGCTTAGCATTCAGTAGAAATAATTTGAAATGCGAAATCGATCAAGGAAGATTTAGACTAATTTAACGTCTGCACCTTGAACTTGTGTAAGTTTGTGTGAGCCATTATGGTCCTTTACAAAAGTTTAACCCCTCAGGCCTTTAATGAACATGGAAAAAATAATAAAGTTAAATGAACGAGGAATGTAAAGAAATTCCGTTCTCATGAAACTATGTTGCAAACATAGGAAAAAGCGTACGAAGCAGCCGGCGCGGCTTGTGCAAATAGTGTGTACCTTTGTATTGAGAATGCCGGGAAATTTTTTGGCGAACAATTTGGATACCGGGAAATGCAGGAAGAAAAAAGGAAAATTCGCCAATGACGAATTTTTTCTTAAATTTGAAGCTTTGAAGTAAAGGTCACAGGGAAATACAGCTGACAGGGAAATATAGCCGCCAATGGAAATTATCCGGGACCCTGGGAACTTCGTTCCCCGGAAATCTTTGGGAATAAAATTGGTTATCGGGAAATCCGCGAAAGTGGGAAGTCAATGCCACCGGAAAATGAAAGCCACGGGGAAGTGAAAGCCACGGGAAAGTGAAAGCCACGAGGAAGTGAAAGCCACGGGGAAGTGAAAGCCACGGGGAAGGGAAAGCCACAGGAAAGTGAAAGCCAGGGGGAAGTGAAAGCCACGGGGAAGTGAAAGCCACGAGGAAGTGAAAGCCACGAGGAAGTGAAAGCCACGAGAAGTGAAATCCACGGGAAAGTGAAAGCCACAGGGAAGAGAAAGCCACCGGGAAGCGAAAACCACGAGGAAGTGAAAGCCACAGTGAAGTGAAAGCCAGGGGGAAGTGAAAGCCACGGGGAAGTGAAAGCCACAGGGAAGTGAAAGCCACGGGGAAGTGAAAGCCACGGGGAAGTGAAAGCCACATGAAAGTGAAGGCCAAAGGGAAGAGAAAGCCACCGGGAAGTAAAAGCCACGGGGAAGTGATAGCCACGGGGAAGTGAAAGCCACGGGGAAGTGAAAGGCACGGGGAATCGAAAGCCACAAGAAAGTGAAAGCCAGGGGGAAGTGAAAGCCACGGGGAAGTGAAAGCCACGGGGAAGTGAAAGGCACGGGGAATCGAAAGCCACAAGAAAGTGAAAGCCAGGGGGAAGTGAAAGCCACGGGGAAGTGAAAGCCACGAGGAAGTGAAAGCCACGAGGAAGTGAAAGTCACGAGAAGTGAAATCCACGGGAAAGTGAAAGCCACAGGGAAGAAAAAGCCACCGGGAAGCGAAAACCACGGGGAAGTGAAAGCCACAGTGAAGTGAAAGCCACGGGGAAGTGAAAGCCTCAGGGAAGTGAAAGCCACTGGGAAATGAAAGCCACGGGGAAGTGAAAGCCACGGGGAAGTGAAAGCCACGGGAAAGTGACAGCCACGGGGAAGAGAAAGCCACGAGGGAAGGGAAAGCCACCGGGAAGTGAAAGCCAACGGGAAGTGAAAGCCAACGGGAAGTGAAAGCCAACGGGAAGTGAATTCCACAGGGAAGTCAATACCACCGGAAAGTGAAAACCGTCGGGACATGGCAAGCAGGCAGGGAGAAATTGCACTCAGAGAAATCTCATGTTTAGAGCAACTATGTCGGAGCCTACCACGAAAAATTCCTCCTTCATAGTTGGTCTGTCCATTATATGTTTGCAGCAATCATGTAACCATGTCAACCATGTTTGTTGCTAACATGTTATGGATACCCCAACTAATGTTATATTTACCCTAACGAGGAAGGGGAATTTTTGCAATGTTGGCCCCGATCATGCTTTTCCCAACTATGCCTCGTTAAAATTTTCCGTTCAGTGTGCGCAAACCAAAATGTTGTTTTTTTTTTTTTTGCTTAAGTGGCTAGTAAATGGGGAATTATTAAAAAGTGAATAGCTAACGTGAAATTTCTATAGTGCGAAAAATGTATGGGAAAACTATAAAACGGGAAATACAACGAGAAAATGTTGATATCGAGAAAGCAAGTTTTTCATTTCTGTTTTTATCAAATAAAACAAAAAGCCCCATGTTAAAATCGTTAAGATTGTTCGCCCGCTCCGCGATTTTTGCTTTCTTTTTAAGAAATAAAATGAAGAAATTTATAATTTGCACACTTAACTCTTTTTCTATTTTTCTCTTTTTTAAATGTTTTGCTATTATTATAACAATGACAAAACAGCTGAAAGTGATGAAACGTGTGAATGTGTAGAATGAGCAAATTATAAATTTCTTCATTGTATTTACTCAGCTGGAATCGGACTAGAGCAGTGCGCCGGCGTTTCGTCGGCTGGGTCCTCAAGACAGTCTCTAGCCTTATAACTACATCCTACACTTGTCCAATGTAGAGGAGAGTTATACCTAATCGGCTCTCAAAGACAATAATTTTTCTCGTAAATGTCACTGGAATTGTCTTTGAGAGCCGATTAGGTACAGCCCTCCTCCACATTTTTGCTGAACATTGGACAAGTCTAGGATGAAGTCCAAAGGATAAAGACTGTCTTGAAGACCCAGCCGACGAAACGCCGGCGCACGGCTCTAAATCAGACCCACAAAAACTTTTTCGCTCGCTCCGCTCACGATCTTTTCTTTCTTTCCTAATATTCTCAAACATCTTTCCTGAACCAAAAACAGCCCCCTGGACTTCCGCTTTTTCTGAATCGCCTGCGGCGCGCTCACACACTTCAGTACGTATTCAATAATGTGCAGATCTTATTATCATATGACTTAATAGTCAATGTCCTGCGTCTGCAGTCGTTGAATACATAATTTTGTATTTTGCACCGGGAAATCAAAATTCTTTCACCGGGAAATCAATATTTCTTCACCGGGAAATTTTTCCAAATTACACGGATACCGCGAAATGCAGCAAAATCGAATTTTGGGTACCGGCAAGAAAACATTATTTTCATGTGTTTTGTCCCCGCAAAAGCGGTGAGAAAGTTACATCTTGCCGGTGAGAAAGTACTTATTTCCTCACCGCTCCCAATAAACATTATGTCGTGGAAACACTCGTTTACTCAAGCGCAAGCACAATTAACAAAAACACTTAGGAAGAAAACTGATTTCCAACTCGAGCGAATTACGGCCCTCGCTCCGTAACAAAATACTATTGCACACGCGGAAGCAGCGATTGATTCAAAAATTAGTTTTGGACCGTACGTACAGTCCGAACAAGTCAACTGATTTTCACCGAATTTCTTTCGTCTCCTGAGGTCCTCATTTCACATTTTTGTGTTATACTTGCGGAGGCATCTACGGAAAAGTGTTTCACATGAAAAGTCACTATTTTTACCACTTCTTTGACCTGTGCGGAATCGAGAGCGCGCTCACTCTTTTTGCTTATTTAAATAATTGATTATTGTGGAATTTCTCCTGCCAGTTTGCTAATCTTCGAACTCGACCCCACTTTCTCCATTATCTTTAAAAAATAAAAATTTCGAAATTTTTTTCCGAGAGGTTTGAGAGAAGTTTATTGTACTCATTAGTTCATTAACCTTACAATCCGTCCACTCTTGCTCAACTTGAACTCTATGTTAGGTGATGCGGGTAAAGCGGAATATGAAATTATGCAAACAGCCTGGCGCGAAAGAAATCCTGTTGTTCGAATAAAAGCAGCTCACAACGCGTTGGAAATGAATCCAGAATGTGCTCCTGCCTACATATTGCTGGCTGAGGAAGAGGCGACTACAATTGTTGAAGCTGAGAAAATTTTAAAAAATGCACTCAAAGTGGCTGAGGCTAATTATAGGTAACTGATGCGCTGAAATATTTCGTTTTCGAGTTGAACACATTTTTCGTTTCATAGAAAATCGCAGGGTATGCAGCATCAAGGCACAATAGCTGAAGGAACGCATCGACGTGATACGAATGTTCTTATTTATATTAAAAGACGTCTAGCGATGTGTGCTAGGAAATTGGGAAAGTTAAAAGAAGCTATGAAAATGTTTCGTGATCTCACTAAGGAAATTTTGCCTATAATGAATGTGCTAAATATCCATGAAAATTTGATTGAAGTGTTGCTGGAAATGCAGGCATATACCGATTGTCAGGCGGTGTTGTCCAAGTATGACGACATATCGCTACCAAAGTCAGCGACTATTTGTTACACATCTGCTTTATTGAAAGCACGAGCTGTGGCTGATAAATTTTCACCTGACACCGCTTCGAAGAGAGGACTTACAGCATCTGAAATGAGTGCAGTTGAAGCGATACATCGTGCGGTTGAGTTCAATCCACACGTGCCGAAATATTTACTTGAAACAAAACCTTTAATCCTTCCGCCTGAACATATCCTCAAACGAGGTGATTCGGAAGCTTTGGCTTATGCCTTCTTTCATTTGTCACATTGGAAAAACGTTGAAGGTGCTCTGAATTTGTTGCATTGCACGTGGGAGGGAACATTTCGCGCCATTCCATATCCACTAGAACGTGGACATCTTTTCTATCCGTATCCAACATGTTCAGAGTGTGCCGATCGGGAATTGTTACCCGCCTTCCACGAGGTGAGCGTTTATCCGAAGAAAGAGCTGCCATTCTTTATTTTATTTACGGCCGGCTTATGTTCCTTTACCGCCCTTCTCGCTCTACTCACACATCAGTATCCTGAACCAATGGGCGTTGTTGCACAAACTGTACTAAATTTCATATCATTACCTTTTTTTGTAATAAAGGAGCGACTAGAGTCACTCGGTTGGCCCTGTAACATTCTACAGCAATTGTCTCGGATTTAAAAGTAATTCCCGAAAATCTAATTCTTCATTCATTTGATGTTAGTTTGTGTGTTTTTAAATTGACGTGAAACGTGATTGTTTATTTGTGAGTTATAAATTCTTCTGTTTGGTTGGATAAAGCTAAAGCTCTCTTCTCATTTACGAATGATTTGATCGATTTGTAATGAATAACGAGCTTACATTGTTGTATTCGCTCAATGAGTCCGACTACTTTTAATTGTAACATTCGATTTGAGTGAAAAAATAAAGAGCCGCCTCGTACTTATTTATATCGAAAAAAAAGTTTTTTTATTTTACATTTTGCCTTGCTCTGCCCAAAATTACTGAAAACTTTTCGGCGTTACTGCAGCCGATGATTTTCATTTTTGTCTGACTTTGAAAGACTCATTAGGGAGTTTGGGGAAAGCGACTTATAGCCAAATTTATAACATATATATACAGCTAGAAGTAATAAGTTATATATTTACGTTATAAGTTACAAGTTTACGTTACGAGCTATGAGTTATAATTTATAAGTTACAAGTTTACGGTACAAGTTATAAGTTTATAGCACAGATCAGTATTGTAACTGATCCAGATCAGTACTGATCAGTTTTGAAAGTGATCCGGATCAGTACTGATCAGTTTCTAAACTGATCTGGATTATTACTGATCAGTTTCTAAACTGATCTGGATTATTACTGATCAGTTTCAAAACTGATCTGTATCAGTACTGATCAGTTTTAAAACTGATTCGGATCAGTATTAATTAGTCTGAAAACTGATATGGATCAGTACTGATCAGTTTTAAAACTGATTCGGATCAGTACTGATCAGTGTTAAAACTAATTTGGATCAGTACTGATCAGTTTCAAAGTAATAATCCAAATCAGTTTTAAAACTGATTAGTTCTTATGCGGATCAGTTTTGTAGCTGATCAGTACTGGTCTGGATCAGTTACAATACTGATCAGGGCTATAAACTTATAATGTTAACTTATAACTTTAATTTGTAACTTATAACTCAAAACAAATAGCTATATGGCTATAAGTGGCTTTGCGCAAACTCTCTATAATAAGATTCTTTTTAAGAACAGGGACAGACGGACAGACATTCGTCCTTAAAACCCAAGGAAATCGAAATTTGGATTGTTAATAACGCAGTGAAAAACACAATGGATGCGTATTTCGCACTGGTCTACAAATCACGCCGATAGGTCGTACAATCCATCGTACAGCTCGAAACACTAGACGATTTTCTCATAAGATTTTCTTCTACTGTTCTTGAAAAACCACGTTCTGTACATTTTTCAGCTATATGTCAGAGATAGCTCGACCTATTCACCAGTTTACAATCCTTTTCTTCGGCCATTCTTAGGGACTCGTATCTTTAAACAGACTTACAGTAACATTTTTGGCTCACAAACTTCGTAGTAAGCCTATGAGACCGCTGCCTGTTTTTTTTAAGAAAATTTTCTTGAATATTCGCGAAATATGTTTTTGCCGGAACTCGATTCCATTCTAAAATTTTCTAGAAAACGCCGAAAACTTCAAAAATTCTTTCACACAAAAAGGGTCGATTTTGTTAGAGGTGCCACGCTGGCCTCATGCGTCACCCTCCTAGGATTTCAGAACTTTTGTAAGCAGACAAAGACTTGCGTCACACTCCCACTTTCAGTGGTTTTTAGCGGATTTCGGAACTTTTGTAAGTGTAGCATCTCACGGGGACAGATAGTTTCGCATACCATACAAATCAGTGGTGTGCCAGATTCCCCCAACTGGGACTTGACCGACTTGACGCACGGAGTAAAAATGAATGTTTTCATCTAAATGATAATGTACCAAAATTGGAATTCAAGTGTCAAAAATAGAACGCGTGTGCTAACCATCAATAAGTGTGTGCCGAATGTGCAAAAGCGTGTGTCAGTCTAATTAAGCTTTTTGGAAGGACATAAAATTGGGTTTCGTGTTCCAAAAATAGCATGCGCGTGACAACCACCAAAATGTGCTCACAAAGATTAGTAAAGCGTGACGTAGGCTATTTGGTGAGTCTGGGGAGACGAAAAATTGGATTTTGTAACCCAAAAATAGAATGCGCGAATCAACCACCAAGAAGTGCTTAAACACTGTGAAAGAGTGTGGGACTTGACTCCCCAGGAAGTAGGACCCAGTACTCAAAACCAGGGAGCTGAGACTACCTTTGCTTGAGTTGAGGCCACCGTTGGCGCTGTCATCTTGCAATCAGTCCTAAGAGGTAGATTGACTCTGTATGCCCTCTCAGAGAAGAACGAAGTGACTCTGGCATGGGTTTCGGGAGGCTCTGACATCGAAGTGAATGAAGAATGAAAAGGCGGATGAGCTGGCAAGGAAAGGGAGCGAATGTGAGTTCATGGGCCCAGAACCAGCACTCGGCATTAACGCTGGAATGATGCCGGAAATCATTTAGGATAAGGCCAAGGTCAAGTATCAGAGAGTGTGGGAGAACCTGAACGCTTGTAGGCGTTTTTGTTGGGATGCAACTCTAAGCTTACGAAATATCTCTTAAACTTAGACAAGGCTAGGGTGCTAACGGGGCACCACTGCTTAAAATACCATTTGAACAAAATGGGACTTAGTAGCGACCCGAACTGTAGAAGGTGTGAAGACGCACCGGAAACGGCGAAGCACTTCTTGTGCAACTGTCCTGCCCTGTCGATGCTGAGGTTAAAGCACCTGGTTGACTTTTATCTAACGCTAGAGGAATTTCGAAAGGTCCATTGCCTGACGTTCTATCCTTCATTACAGACCTTTAAATGTTTGGTCTATCCATACATTTAACATTGCAAAAATGAGCGACGAGACGACACAATGAGTCCAACAAGAATGGCTTTAGTGTCCTGCATGAGTGCTCAAGAGTGTTGGTCAAAGAATTTTGTATCATATTGTGCTGTAGGACGAAATTTTTTTTCGCCAGAATTTTTTTTTCGCCGAAAATGTTTTTCCGCCGGAATTTTTTTTCGCCATAAATTTTTATCGCCGAAATTTTTTTTCGCCGGAAATTTTTTTCGCCGTACATTTTTTTCGCGTAAATTTTTTTTCGACCGTACATTTTTTTTCGACGTAAATTTTTTTCCCGACGGTCTTTTTTTCGCCAGGAAATTTTTTTTCACCGAAAATTTTTTCCGCCATAAATTTTTTTCGCCGTAAATTTTTTTATTCACCTGGAAATTTCTTTCGCCGGAAAACTTTTTTTCGCCGTAAAAATTTCTTTCGCCGTTTTTTCGCCGAAAATTTTTTTGCGACGGTAATTTTTTTTCGCCTGAAATTTTTTTTGCCGAAATTTTTTTTTCTCCACAATTGGTGTCCTTTTTCTTCCAAAATGGATTGACACTAATTGATTTTATCTTGTCACGAAAGTTGGGGTCGCCGCCCAACAACAAAAACCTCTTTAAAGGTAAAGTGCGACGAAAATTACTTCGATTATCGTTAATCGATATATTTTTTTATAACACTAGACAACAAATATAATAAATTTTGTGTAGCAGATGTAAAATCGAAAAGCTTTGTACAGTTTTTCTCCCTGAATCGGAATCAGGTCTCCATTTTCTTCTAGGACGTCTAGATTCAGATATATTCCAATTTGAAGTTTTACGGAAAACGTGTTGGTGCGAGCGAGACCAATAGAGATACACTATACTCTTCTCGCTCACACCAATTCATTTACCGTAAGATTTCAAATTGGAATATATCTGAATGTAGACGTCCTAGATGAAAATGGAATTCTAATTCTGATTGAGGGAGAAAAACTGTACTAAGCTTTTCGATTTTACAATTGCTACACAAAATTTAATATATTTGTTGACTAGTGTAATCATTGTCGATATTTTACGATGAGTTCCATGCCTAGATTTTATGATTTGAAGAGCGGCTGGCGAAATTTGGCGATGGAGCTCGGGTCTCCAATTCCGTAAAGTAAAGTTTATTTTCTTCCCGTTGTATTAAAAAAAATCCAAAAACAATTCAGTTTCAAATACTCTTTACTTAAAATGAAATATAAATTAAATAATAAAAACAAACAAATCAATGATGGTGGTGCGGTAGCTTTATACTTGGTGTATGTATACTCTTGACGATTTGAATCAGAAATTAAGCTTCAAATTACAAAATCCCAAAGTTGTTTACGCATCTAACTGCTTCACAATATGTTTTGAAATCGTTGCGGTTGCCACGCCAGCGTTTGGTATAAGGAAGCGATCCATATCGGTTATTAAAAGCTGGTCGTCGTCGGGAACTCCATATCTGGCAATAAAGTGTTATGTTACAATTTGAAACAATGCTGTGCCTTAACTAGGAAAAAGACTCGAAAATTTGGAATCTCTCTGGTATGTCGATTTAAGCTTTTCGCGGGCGGAGGGAAGGTAATACGCTTTAATTTGCCCGATGAATAACTTTCCAAGATTTTGATCAGCCTGATCTCAGCGATTGGCCTGACATTATCGCCTCCCCAGCGCGACTGTGGATTTGAAGATCCAAATGGCATCCATGTTATTCACGGCTGCCTAAAGTTCTTATGCGCATCCTTCTAGGAGACTGCACCATAAGACCGTCACAACTCTTCAATCTAGAATCAGGCGCTCTATGGATAGGCATGCACCAGGTCATAACAGCACGGTTTGCTTGATTTAAATGTTGAACGGAAAGAGAAACAAAGGATTATGAGATCAGTGTTGTATGATTGCACAAAATCATTCAAACTGATCTTCAAATCTAGAAAAATGCTACGATTCAGTGCCAACAAGATGTTAGGTACGAAACACTACGTTAGGCCCGTGAGGTACCTTATGTGAATTTTGACCAACCATTTAAACTGTCAGAATCCGTTTCACATCTGATATTTTTTATTATCAAAATTTTTAAATTTTCTGACGAAAAGTGGCCGTGAATCTCACCGAATCGGAAGTTGTTTGTGATTGCTATGATGATGTACGCCACTCCGAATGTCACATGCGAGGAGTTTAGATGAAGGTAAGAAAATGGAATACAAAGGGTATGCATGTAAGTAAACAGGGAAGACAGACTTAGGGAATTTAAGGTGGAAATGACAAAGCGGATATCAGTCGCAAGTGTTCAAGCAGAAGTAATGAAGACTTCAAAAAAGTTAGACAAAAATCCGGTCTCGTCGCACACGATGAACCCATGATTCATCATTCCCCAGGCATTCATTTCAAGTGTTCATCGCATTTTTGGCTGTTCATTTTACCCTTTCAACTGTTAATTTCAAGTGTTCATTCTACCCCTCTTTCCGTTCATTGTACACTCTTTTCCGCTCTCTGTTCTGTCATTCTTACGCCTCTTAATGATTTTGGGTCGCGACCAAAAATCTGTATACGACTTTGTATCAATTACGGGCAAATCGGTACAAAATCGTATACAGATTTTTGGTCGCGACCAAAAATCAATAAGAGACGAATAGAACTGTTCTGTCTGATATAGTCGTCATATAGAATTTCGTACGTGCGGGCAAATTGATACAAAGTCGTATCGAGATCTTTGGTCGCGACCAAAAATCATTAAGAGGCGTAAGAATGACAGGAGAGAGAACGGAAAAGAGTGCACAATGAACGGAATGAGAGGTAGAATGAACACTTGAAATGAATGCCTGTGGAATGTTGAATCATAGGTTCATTGTGTGCGACGAGACAGGATTTTGGTCTAACTTTTGCCACATTAATGAAGCTCCAAAGTTGGTTAATATTCAGAATAACGATCTTGTATGATAGACGAGGGTAGACTGCAAATATCTGATTATGGACTAAGAAATTTTCAACACGAGGATGTTTGGGAATGTAACAAGGCTGCCATAGGCTAGGATTGGGAAACACCCAATTCATAGACAGTAGTGAAAACTGCTATCTTTGGGTTCATAAATCTAGTACTGTTGAAACATTTTTGACTTAAGTTCTACAGTTTCGCTAAAATTACTTTATACTAACTGAAGAGTATAGGAAAATGTAAAAAAAAAACTTTGACTTTTTGAAAAGTCAAGCATCCCAGTTCAACTTTGACAAATTTCAACTGAAAAGACGTCAAAATAAGAGGATTCAAAAATGTACTAAATCATTACTTCAACTATTCATATATTTATACCACTCTTTAACTCACGAAGCAACATCCAACATCTTTAAATAGGCCAGGGGCGTGACAGTCTTTTGTTTTGATATTTGCAAGTAATACTCGGCGTGAAGTTAGCTACAGTTGCGACTGAAGCTCACTTTATTGCAAAAAGATCAGCTGATTTCATTCATTATCGATCAAAATCAGGTGACTTTATTGAAAAGTTCGAAAATCAGCTGATATTTTTGCAACTGCACTTTGAGTATTACTTGCAAAGATCAAAACAAAAGACTGTCACTCCCCTGATCTAGGCGAACAAGGGGACATTGACTCCAGGAAGGTGGAAAAAGGTTTTTTAGTACAACTTTATGGTAATTTTTATATAGTTCTTGACGTCTAAAATATATAGAAAACTGTCAAAACTGGAGTGGGATTCTTGACTTTTCAAAGTCATTCTTTTTACATGTTCGCCAATTCTTAACAAAAATAGATGGCAGCACATGCTACACACTTGACATTTGAAGCAGCCTATTGAGAATTCTGACATTAGGAGCAGACTAGCTTTAGTTCATGATACCGACGTTGTGTGGTTGATAGATGTCGCACTTTTCATTGAGAATGGTCGGTAGGAGACTGGCGTTTGCCAAACTCATGACAGTTAGTATACCGATAGTATAGTAGTATACTTTTCTCCTTTTGAGGATTTTTTGACTAACTTTTGTTGCTTGTTTTTATGTTGTGTCTATGGTTTTGTTATTTTTATACTTGTGTCTATCTCTTTGTTTTATAGTCTCTCTGTTTCCTTTTTTATACTAACAGTCCATTTATATTAAATCGACTGGAAATGGAAAATAAATGAATGAATGAATGAACACACTCGCAGTACATACTGTATCTACCAGTACGGGCAGTGCCATCTTTCAGCACGTTGCGCATCGTATAATATTTAGTTTTTGACTAGAACTTATGTCCAAAATGTTTTAAGAGTGCACAATGCTTACAAAAGAGCCATCTGTCGGAATCTTTTCAACTAATGAAAATTTTTATGGAAAAAGTCGCAATTTCCTGTAACGTTTTTCTCTTAAAGCCTTAAATGATAGCGAATGCTTGTGTCGTCATTACATACTTAACCTATTCCCAAACAAATTTGCGGAAACACTTTTGCAGAAAACATTTATATTTGCTAGAAATGTGAATTCCAATATTTCAATGCCAAACTGAGTCTTTCAGCTTTTACACTTAATAAACATATCAAAACCCATAATTTTTTCGACCAAATGAGCAACACTCAGTCTTTAACTGAATAATCAATTTAAATGACAGAAAATATTTTGTAAAAGTCAGAAATTGATACAAAAAAATTTGAGTTGATGATTGCAAATGAAAATGGCCGCCATCTTTGTTAGACTTTTGACGTTTATAAATATTTGCAAATGTATCAACTCAAAAAGTTTTTATTCATTTCTGACTTTTAGCAAATGTTTTCTGTCATTTCAATTGATTATTTAGCTAAAGAATAAGTGAGCAAACACATTGGTCGAACAAATTATGCGTTTTGAAGTGTTTATTAAGTGGAAAAGCTGAAAGATTGGCTTTTGCAGAGAAATCTTGGAATTCACATTTCTAGGAAATGTAAATATTTTCTCCAAAAGTGTTTCCGCAATTTTGTTTGGGAATAGGTTAAGTATGTAATGACGACATAAGCAGCCGTTTTCATTTAAGGCTTTAAGAGAAAAACGTTACAGAAAATTGCGACTTTTTCCATACAAATTTTCATTAGTTGAAAAGATTTCGACAGATGGCTCTTTTGTAATCAGTGTGCACTCTTAACAGCACTAGATTTATAAACAAAGAGATAGCTTGTTTCCGAGGGGGAAACGACTCTAAAAATGAGTGTCCGGATGACTTCCTAGTGTGGGAACACTGAGGATGTTTGCCTATGAAAGAAGCGACTGGACCGTTTTCGCTGGTTCAAGAACTTTCGGATAATGCGAAAAAACAAGATGTTGAAGAATATTTTGGCTGCTTAAGTTCGAAGTGTTTAAAATAAGGGTTTAATTAATTGGAATACAGAAATTAAAGCGTGGAGGCAGGGTTGGACTGATGATCCGAGGGCCCTTCGGGCTAAATTTTGATGGATTTCGTGGATTTATGAGGTCCCAATTGGGGCACGGTTTTTGATCAGACCCACATTTGAAAGTCATGAAGTCTTGTAGTGAGAGAAAGATCGAAGAACCATCCCAAAGAACCTTCGAAAAATTACTGTTTTTTCGACTTAGGAAAGTTCTAGCGCCACGCCATCCACCCATAATAATTGTTAAAAGTTCTATTCACACAGAAAACATAGAAAACCTGAGCCTGAGTAATATTTGTATAGTTGTAAGATCGCGAACGGAGCGAGCGAAACTTTTTTACGCTTTATTTACACAAATTTCGTATTTTTAAAGCGCTTCTTGAAGCTGATATTACACATTCTAAGAAAAGTACAGGAAATCACTAGAGACCAAGGTTGGAAAAATTGGAAACGTGATGTATGTGAGATTCAGACAAATCGTTCGAAGATTGATGAAATCGGCTCCCCTACAAAATCCGGAGGCACAAAATCCAGAGGCGTGAAAATCCGGACGAAAAATCCGGAGGCTACAAAATCCGGAGGCGTCAAAATCCGGAGGCGTCAAAATCCGGAGACGTCAAAATCCGGAGACGTCAAAATCCGGAGGCTTCAAAATCAGGAGGCGTCAAAATCCAGAGGCATCAAAATCCTGATGATGTTGTTGCGTCTGGATTTTGTAGCCTCCAGATTTTGTGCCTCCGGATTTTGTAGCGGCACCGATGAAATCGCCCTTTAGGTTTTTGGTTTCATTCAAGAAATATTGCAAGAACAAAAAAAAAGGCCACCTCCCCGAACGAAATTTTGACTGGTCGAAAAAACCAAAAGGCTCATCGGGAAACGCCCCGATCGCCCATAAGATCAGTCCGGCCTTGCGTTGAGAAGTAATTTATCATTACAGCACATGGCGTTACACATCATAAAGTCGATGGTTTTCCCAAGGACAGACTTGTAGCGTAGTGAACAGCTGTGCGTTTGGGTTTCGAATTATTATGTTTCTCAAACAAGCTACCCACTTGTCGCATGCTCCAGACGATTTCCCGTTCGTCTGATTCTATTCTGAAAAGTACGTCTAGACTCGTTGTCTTGGCTCTACTTGAGAGATATAGAAGGACAAAGCTAATGCTTCGCCCAAGATTTGAAGCAGCTAGTCTAATTCCATCAAGAACAATAGCAAATGTGAAAATGATTTTGTAAGCCACAAAATTCAAAATTAAATAAACTTTCGGTAACGTATTTTGTTGTACTTTGTACTTCCAATTGGAATATAAATTGTGGACTTATTACGTATTACAAACGCAGGTGCAAGCAAAAAAATAAGACAAACTGTTCACACACACGTTGTACGTCTACGTTTATCTTCAACCCTCGATTGAGTTGTTAGTAGAGATTCAGATTTTCGGAAAAATATTTGAAAAAAAGTATTCGGAAACATGAAGTCCAGCTACTTACTTGAATGTTATCAAGTCCCGATGTCTCTTTTTCGCCGTAATTTTGACAATGCTTGATAAAGGACGTCGTACTATAACTTGTGCTGTGCCTTTTTTGTCCAAATCTCGTAGCACCACTAAATGAGTTTTCGTAACAATCAAATGACTTTCGTACATATATCCGTTCATGTGAACTTCTTGGCACTTATACGAAGCAATTATATCCGAATTTTGCAAGTAAGTTTGTAATGTCACCACCTCCTTCGTATTGTCTTCCGTATGCTGACTAGCTTCGTCATTACCCACATGTTCATCATTCTCCTCGTCAATACTAAATACAGGCGCAACGTTGCGATATCTCTTTCCATTTTTATCGTTGCTGGAAACGTGCCGTTCGACATTGTTCGCCGGATTTGGAGCACTCGGATTGACAATATATTCATAGAGTTTGTCCTTGACTTCAGCTGATTTCGTTTTCATGGCTGCTGACCATTTACTGAACAAATCACTGGATGGTCGGGGCTGTTTTGTTTCAGTTGACGATGATGGTTTGTTGCGCAATGAGACATCGTTTTCGACAGCATTCAGTCCGATGTAGTCCTTTTTACAAACTAAACAACCGAATGGATCGTGATCTTCAAGACAATCGGCCATGTGGTCGCCAAAGTACTCGTGAATCGAACCATAACCACCAGTCAGCAATGAAACGTATTGGGTGTTTTTCTGTAAGAACGATGCGACTGCCATGTATAAGTACTGATCCTCTTCGATCCGTCCCGAGCCCATGAAACATAAATGCTCTCCGCCTGCATTTGAATTCGCCTCGATAGCCTTTGAAGAAGACAGATATCAATAAACGAAACAGAGAAATTTTAGGAGCGTTAGGAGGAAATTAGTTTACCTGTTTTTGAGCGCGAAGAAGTCCCTGTATGGCTGTAGCAAACGCCACCGGTTCCTGCAACATAAGATTACTGTCCAAATGAAATGCCGTTGACAAATGACCAACGTTGTACTGTTCGGCGGGTCGACAATCTACCAAAAAAAATCGTACAGCATCCTGATGAGTCAACTCCATCGATGCATTTTCGACCAACTCATAAACAGATACTGGCAAGCACAACGCTTGCGAAACGACACAGTCAGTCAGCTGAACTTCATGATTTGAACCGAAAAGAGACTTCAGATAATCCGTTTTGAATGATGACGGCGTTTTCATCGAATAGTATTGAGATAATGAGCAGAAGTCCACAACGTCATCCTGTTCGAGTGCACACGGCATGTTGGACAGAAATTGCAAAATGTTCTCCTTTGGTTCGTCTTTCATGGCCAGCACTTGATCTCTGGCATTGATTAGCATAATCAGACCCAGAAAGAACACCAGAAACGGATCAGTCTGTTGAAAGTATAAGTCCCACATTGACAAAACTACGGGGAATGTACATTTGGCAGCGAATAACGTCTGAAACCAGTCCATTGAATACAGATCAGGTGTAATTTTCTTTGTATCCAACATGGAGCACAATTCGGGATCGTGATAAAGGATCAGCAATCGGAATACGTGGAATACGTTCCCTTTTTTCACACACCCTTTCGGTATATATGTGTCGCGGATTGCCTCAAACAAATTGTAGGTGTACGACCGGCTCAGTTTCAAAGACAATAAAGGCAACAGCAACTCAATCCATCCGTTGTTCGACTCATACTGCAAGTTTCTGTTTTTGCAGTAGAACGTTAGAATTGACTCCAGGTCCGAAACAACCGAAACTTTGTCCTGGAAAATTGCACTAAAACGTGAACGAATCCCATAAATACAAAAAATGTTCACATGTTACCTCGTCATCGTTTCCCAGTTTATCAACGAAAGTGTCGCAATCGTCTCTGAGCTTATTTTGAAATGGCAAATCGTAAATTTCATTGAACAGAGCCATTTGATCGCTTTTGTGCCGTACATCTAGACATATTTGCCATACATCGGGTCGCAGAGCCTCGGGAATGGCTTTTCCACGACATATCGCGTAGATATCGTTGACCGTGCAGTCGTCCAAAAGTGCAGATTCAAGTTCAATCAACCTATAGTAAGCAGGAGAAATATCACAAAACGTAAGAGATCATGTTAACAGAACGGATCATTAAAGGCACAAATTTCAGATTCACTAAATTCAGAGGAAGTTCATTTCGACTGAACGGCCGCAGATTGAAAACTCTCCCTGTGACTGTTGCATAACTTCCGGTTACTCTACATCATCGACCGATTCAAAAATATACGTAGAGTAACTTCGAAAAGTCTAGAGTCTTTAGGATATCACCTTTCGATGAAAACACATTTGTCTTCCTTATCTAAAATGTCAGCCGCATATAATGTGCTTAATCTTTCACATTTCCTTAACCCCTACCCCACCAGTTACGAATAATGTTCATCTTCTCAAAATTCCTTACAGATTTCTGACGAAGGATCGGAGATCGGGTTTTAGCGGTTCGACCCACAGAAAAACGATTTCAATAACTTCTGCAACTGTGGGTCAGGTGTGGGTCGACCCACTCCGATCCTTATTTCTGACACGATTGTCGAGAAATCAGGAATCAAGAAATTAGGAACCAAAAATCAGGAAATGAAAATCAGGAAACGAAAATGAGGAACAAATAAGGAAAAACAAAAATCAGGAAAAACCAAATTTAGGCAAAACCAAAATTAGGAAAAACGAAAATCAGGAAAAACATCAAAGTTTTCAATTCCTAAGGAGGTCGCAATCTTATTTTTGGTATGTAGGGGGTTTTGTCCGCTCAGCCCCGTGCCTGCGGCGAGCTAATAACACCCTGCAGGCTGCCTTCCGTGCATAGAGCTCTGCCCCGAACCCCGCTAGGGGCTCTGCCCCTTAGACCCCTCAAGGGGTGATATTCCCCCATTGACCCCCCCTACGCGGGGGCTGCCGTCCCTCGACCCCGCTTTAATATTTTCCTGGATTTACCACGGCCTTCGTCGCATTCTCTCAGAAATTATTTTCTTCCTTTGCCTGATTCCTAATTTCGGTTTTTCCTAATTTTAGTTTTTCCTGATTTTTGTTTTTCCTTATTTTTGGCAAATAATGTGTTTCCCTAATTTTCGGTTTCCTAATTCTTTTTCCTAATTCGTGCGGAATACCTTCTGACCCGCCCCTATCGTTAATATAAAATTAAAAAGAAATTAACAAATTGTCACCAGAACTTTTTACTGTTGAATTTTCTCACATGTTTTGGGGGGTCTGAGCCAGCCGCTAAGACTTTACATGAGCGCTGCCAGCCTTGCAAAGAGCATTTGACATTTTTCCATTCATTATCTGAAACCTCTAAATGCTGTAAATCCGGAGCAAATGAGTCTGCGCAACGCCTAATCCGGATCATTGAATCACAGAACTACTAGAAAAACGAGTGAGATACAGTTGGATCTAGAATTCAAGAAAATAGCTCCCGTCTAGGAGATAAGTGTTCCTAAATATGAGCTTTGGAGCGGAGCATTTAGCGGAATTTGTAGCAGAATTGCAATTGCGGGAAGGTGCCCAGGTTCAGGTTTTGGAAAAAATGTAAAAAAATTGATGAACAAGGCAGTGCAAAATTCCGATTTCGATACATTTTTGATTTAAAAACACGGATTCACACAGTCCTTTGAACCTGTCTTATCAGAAATGATTTGGTTTTTTGAAAAAATGTCAATTCACTTTCAATCAATTTTTAGTAAACTGTGTAATTTGACGTAAATAGAATGATTGTTCAAAATACAAATTCTCGTCTGTGTTGAACTTTGCACAAGAATTAAAAACTTACGAATATTTAATATTTACTGTTGAATTAATCATCAACGTTGTGCTTATCGAACTCGGTGATCAAAAAAACTTTTTCCAAAAAATTGTAACATCACCAAGTTAATCCCAACGAATTGTTGTGAAATTATAAGAAATGTTGAAACTCACCATAATTTATCATCCATTACGAATATTGAACGGTTCTAATCAATTTACATCATAAATTTACCGAGACGAATCTTCAATTTGGAATTTTTTTTATTTTTCACTGAAAAATGAAAATATTTTGACAGTCCCGAAAGATGTGTCAAAAACTTGTCCGTCGTATAATATTTGCATAATAAATCGTATAAAATTGAATGTCAAAGTGCTGCCACGTTTTCACTTTGAATTCAATGTTGTAGGCTGTCTTGTAATACCACGTAATAGTTAGATTACTAGTGAGGTCATGTAAACAGCCGGTAACATAAGGGGGAAGTTTGCAAAATCGTGCCGAAGGCGAGATTGTGCAATCGTCCTTGTGTTACAGGCTGTTTACATGACCTCCCTTGTACTATAGGGTGGGTCGAATTTGAACTTTAATTTTTTTTCGAAACGCCTGACCCTACAAATGGTGTGTTATAGTCCCAGAAATGTTTTGTAGAAGAACTTTTTTTTTTTTAAATGCGATCTGCCTCTTCTTGAAAAACTCATTTTAGGCGTTGTTTTATGAATTATGACATAATCATCAATATCTTCTTGAACGTACGCAACTTGAAGGGAAACCTTTTAGTGCTAATTATTAGTATTCCGATAGTACTTCAAAATGCCGGTATAGCAGTGGTCGTCAATATGCTAATGTGGTATTGGAGGTTCAACCCCCCTTCCCGACTTTCAGTTTTTATATTAAAATTTCAACTTTGACTCCACCAAAACAACATAAACAATGATTTAAAAAAATTTCAAAGAACACAGATAGATAGAGAATTTCGTAAAGAATTCAGGGAAGCAAACCGTTTTGAAATTGGTTGACACGTGACTGACTCGACTGACTCAGACCTATTTCAGTGTGAGCATTAGGCGAGGCATTAGGGGGTTCGAAAAATGAAAGTGTCGACAAAGTTGGTGGACTTGGCTAGAAAGAGACCTTTAGGGTACCCTGATAAAAAGTCAATATGAGAGCAATCAGAAACGAGTTGATCTAGGTGTCGTTCCACTACAAAATGTGTGAAAAATCACCAAAATCAATGAAAATATAGACTTCAGCTAAATTGAACATAACAAAGAGATGATAACATTTCTTGTTAAGGGGAAATCATTGATTCCTCTTCAGAATACTCCTAAGAGAACAATTTAATGGTTTATGCATCTACACGTTTCGAATGTGCTGGGAGTCAATCAATGTGACCATTTTACGGTACTAGTCTTACCATCAACTTTTCATGCCTTAAATCCACCCGAAACGTTAAGATTCACCAATAAACCATTAAATTCTTCTCTTTGGAGTATTCTGAAGAGGAATCAACGATTTGCCCTTAGCGACAAATGTTATCATCTCTTTGTTATGTTCAATTTAGCTAAAGTCTAAAAACATTTCATTGATTTTGGTGTTTTTCACACATTTTGTAGTTGAACGCCCCCTAGATCCACTCGGATCTGATTGTTCCCATATATTGACTTTTTATCAGGGTATGTACCATAAAGGTCTGTTTTTAGCCAAGTCCGCCAACTTTGTGAACACTTTCATTTTTTAGACCCCCTAATGCCAAAGGCCTAAGGCAAAATTGTAGAGAATAAAATTTTAGAGAACACGTGTTTTAGAGTATTAAGGAAAAATGACCTTATCCCTGGGTTCAGTCACTCCTAGAATTGGGAGGGATGACTCATATCTATGGGAGTATGATAGTTAGAAAGTTGCTTCCAAAAGAAAAGTTGTAGAGAATTAAATTTTAGTGAACACGTGTCCCTTGTTTTCCCGAAAATTGTCCCAATCCTTGGGATTAAGTCAGTTCTAGAATCAGGAGAGATGACCTATATCTGTAGAACTATGGCAGTTGGAAAGTTGTTTTTATGGTTTTAGGGGAAATGACCTAATCCCGGAATATATCCACTTCTACAATTACCGTATTTCGGGAGGGTTTTCGACGTTACATTTTTAGATTTTATCAGTTTGGGACGATCGATTTTTAGATCTGGAACACAGATTTCTTGACCCTTTGTTCTCAATGTAAAAATCAAGAAAACCCTCGACCAGGAACTTGTCTAATGTGATAGGTCGTAGTCCAGCCACTCTCGAAGGGTGGACGACATAGTCGTCGAGTGTCCTGTGCCTGTGCTGAAGGAACTTGAGACATTCGCATATAAGGTGAAAACCCGTTTCCACACCTGACCCACAGTTGCAGAAGTTATTGAAATCGTTTTTCTGTGGGTCCAACCGCTAAAACCCGATCTCCGATCCTTCGTCAGAAATCTGTAAGGAATTTTGAGAAGATGAACATTATTCGTAACTGGTGGGGTAGGGGTTAAGGAAATGTGAAAGATTAAGCACAGGAGCACTCCGGGTCACCTAGAATCTTCATTTTCGTTAGGTGCTTGTTGAGTCCGCATTGGTTGGTCATCGCTCCCACTACCCTCCTCACTCGGTCCCGGCTCGCCGTCAGGAGCTCTTTTGTCCATCTCTCATTCGGAGTGGGGAGGAAGCACTTGGTGTGCACTCCTCCTTCATACGCTGTCCAGCTCTTACCGTGTTCACTTTCGTATAAAGTGAGTTCGGGACAGTAATGTGTGGTTCCGTTCCGAATGTGATAGCCGTCGAGTCGGCTCTGGCCAGCTTATCACCTTTCTCATTGCCATCCACTCCCGAATGTCCGGGCACCCAAACCAGTTTGACCCGATTCTTCAGCCCTATCTGATTTAAGTGTTCCTTGCATTCTTCCATCAATTTGTAAGTCACAACGGGTGATATCAGCGCCTTTATCGCTGCCTCACTATCCGTGCATATTACTATATCTTTGTCTCCCAGTCTTTCTGGCAGAAGTTCACGAGCACTTAGGAGTGCCGCTGAAGTTTCCGCCTGGAAGATACTAGAGGGCTTCCCTAGGTGAATCCAAGTGCCGGTATGCGTTCCTGGGTGGTATATACCAGCCCCAAAACTAACCCATTCGCTACTCGGTAACGTAGTTGGCCACCCATTTTCCCATTCATTCCTATCTGGGAAGATCGCTTCAAAGTTCCTTTCGAAACTCAATTCTCGCTTCATGTAATCCCTTGGCATGTCAAAAATGCGATCAGAAATCATACTTTTGATTTTCTCATGCCCGGTGCAGAAACCTGAAGTCCACAATCCGTTTTGCGTCAACCGTTTCGACATTACCTTGGGTCATTTCTGGGGATCGTTCGGATTCTGATGATTTTGAAAACTTTGCAACAATTTGCCATTCTGATAAATTCGCACCTATGTGTGCTAGCGGGGATTTTCACGGATACGTAAAGTTGCATGCACGGCTTTAATTGGGGAAATCACGTCCAATCTATAACCGATCGTAAATTTGCCACAATGAAAATATTTAGCATCGAGTCGATTCGCATCAGGGCCTACTTTTACATTGTTTATTAACAAAAGAGTTTAGATATGGTATACAAGGTTGAGAGAAAAAAAATAATCAAAACAAAGGTCAAAGATAAAATACCTGATCCAGGTGATTCAATGCTGGTGGGAGTGTGCCCAAAATGCTGGAAACGTTGGCTCTTTGGATGGCCAAAGAAATGCGCTGGATTAAATATGCCTGTGATCGTGGATCGCCACTAATTTCATTAAGTAATGGTCCGATTTTGTTGACGAGATTACGGGCGTCTGATGACCATGGGCCGAGTGTTTCGACGGCGAAAGCGTTGAAAATATAACAATTTTCCTTCAACTCGGAATATTTTCTGTGCTTTGTGCGGGATGCGAGCTCTGCTATGCGTCTAGCTTGACGAGTGGACATATCGATATGGCTTGGGGCCAAAGTATCCCAGCAAGTGACATCCCAGACGAGGTGACGACCGTTAGCGAACGGAACGAGCGTTAAACCGTCGGGCTGCTTACCGTCATCGCGGTGTAAACCGGGCGGCTCGAGCGTGGCGTGAAAATTGACCGACGACAGTGCCTGTAGCAAGATTTTGTTGATCTCCGTATGCCTCGGAAGACGTCCGACGCTCTTCTGACAACTTAAGCCATGAATTCCACGCTCGGAAACCGAAGTGCCACACGAACAAATATGAGGACGACAAATTGGAGCGCCCATGCGTAATGCCATCATGACTCTAATGTGGTTGTTGTCGAGTTTCGTTCCGATTTGTTTTGACGGAATTACGTTAATCCACGCATTGGACTCGCTGCACTGCAAGGCGTTGAATCTAGCAATGTCCAAATCATCCGAAAAATGCAACTCGTTTCTAATGATGCGCGACACGTTGATCTTGTCCTACTCCTTTTGGCTGTCCAGCTTTGAAGGAATTGTTTCGTTCTGATCGAACCATATTTCAAATGCTTCATTGGCATAGCAAATAATGTTCTCGTCTGATGTTTGGAGGATATGAGAGACGAGTCCTTTAGTCGTATTGACTGAGCTCAGGAAAGACGGAAGAGCAATATCTCGAAGTCGACGAATTCCGAGGCCGCCGTATGCGGTGGGGAGAGTCGGTTGTGTCCAAATATTTCGACCATTGAGATGTTCACAATGTGCTCCAGTGTTGCTTTGATGCATGTGTCGAAACGATCGATGAAATCTTCGTGCTGCCAAGTGGGTGATGAGCGAATTAAATAATTAAGTCGAGGGATGGCAAGGCAGTTTCTTAGTAAGAAATATGCCGAATGCGATGACAAATTTTTCACTCTGTCGAACATGAGTTCTGCTTTTTCCATAATTGCGGCGGCCGATTTGTCAAATCCAGCTCGAAGAATTGGAACACCGAGCAAATGAAAAGCGTCGTCAAGTATAATACGGATGCCGGGAGCCAATTCGTTAAATTTCTGAACAACGTCGTCATCGATTTGTCCGGATGAAAAGTGCAATTCGCACTTCGAAGAGTTGATGGTCAAACCAATTTCGTTTGACTGACTAATCAGAGTGGCAAATCTTTCAGGACGGTGTCGGGTAAGTCACTCAACGTTCCGTCATCCTGGTACCAGACATTTAATTCTGAATCCATTCTGTCGATTATGTGGTGAATTGCAAGCGGGAACAAAAAAGCATCGCCAGGATCGCCTTGCTGGATTCCAGTAGCTGATAAAATGATGTCCGAGTCGTACAGTAGATACGTTGGGTTGGCGTAACATTGCCAAAAATACTTGTAAAGTAACGGCGTCTTTTCTCGAACGCTGGCCAGTATAATGTCTCGACCAACTGAATTATACGCGTTCGAATAATCGATTTTTAGTGTCACTCTTTTAGAGTTTCCAGAATTCACCACAAATGATCTGGAGGCGTGGACCGCTGCTTCGCAGCCGCAACGAACGCCGAATCCCAGCTGTTTCGATCCGAAGTAGTCACCAATAACCTCTTTAGCATGTCCAACGGCCAATTTCGATGTCAATCTTCTTACAGCGAGACCGATTGCTATTGGCCTAATGCCTCCACACTTCTTGCATAATGCACACAGTGATGCGCCATATAGAAATTTACACACAGTTTGATTCACAAGGCCTTTCAGCATGAAATTACTCAATTCAGTGATTGCTGTCAAGACTTCGACACCGTCCCTACCGGCAGAAATTGAGATGAGATCTTTGAGGAACTGAGGTCTAAAACCATCGGGGCCAGAGGCGGAGCTGCTCGCGAAACTCAGAATAGATCTCTTCACTTGTAATGCGTCTACTTGGTGACATTCGTCCGATGTGGTGGGTGCCGGTGCCGGTGGTAATAATGGTGGTGTAGTCGGTTGAGGATGTTTTGCACGAAGTGAATTCAAAGTGTCAATGTTCAAAGGAGCGAATGAGTCTTCTGAGCTCAATAGTCTGACAGCACCTCTGACGTCGAAATCGGACAATTTTGATTCCACACGCTTGTAAAATTCAGCTGGCTTCCGCTTAGGTGGTTGATCGAGGGGCATTTCCAAGGAATTTATGTTATCTTTTACTATTGCCACCAAGCTTCGAGCTTTAGTTTTTTCTTTTTGCTTCGGAATATGAAAAGCCTTATAGGAAAACGAAAAAAAAAGCCAGCCAAGAAGACGGATCGTTGAATGCGATGCAATTCCTAATTAATCCGACCATAGATTTGGCGGCTATGGATCTTGCTCCTTTCGGAATACGACGTAACACGTCGATCGTGGATTTCATATGAAACAAGTTTAAGAAATCCTCCTCGGTAACGTTTGAATGTGTCGTAGTAACGCCGGTGAGATTAGGAATGACGAGTTGAGGAGAATTTAATTCCTAAAAATTCCATAAAATTCTTAAAAAATTCCTAAAAATTATTACAAATTCGTAAAATCTTAAATATGAGAATTCAGGAGTTTTATGGAATTTTTACGAATTACAATAGGGGGCTATAGCTATAGCCAAATAGCCCCTGATTCCCATCGAAAAAGGCAACAGAATTGGGCAACTGCTTCTGAAAAATTTTTTGACCGGCTCCCGAGCAGGGGCCTTCTTGGGAATTTATTTTTTAAAAACTCCGAAAAAAATTGTCTGAAAAGCTCCGACAGCAAATTGAATATTAGTTCCTAAAATAAAAGTTTGTTTGTTTTGGTGTAAAAAGTCACTGAATCAGTAAAGTGAAATGAAGGAGAAACTGAACAAAAATACAGCAACACTGCCCCACGACAACCACACAACACTAACATGTGTGAGAGTTTATGGTGTTGCCATGTAAATTAGTTTCTTCTGTTTTTATATAAAATTGGAACTTGGCAAAAATGATTCTTTCTAAAAGTTTCTCGGTTCTGTATAAAAGTTTCTGTTCTTCCCTTCGACTAGCAACATTGAAAGTTTCGTCAGTATTTCAATCAGTTAATAGCAGATATTCCACTGGCCTAACAAAACTACACGATGAACCCGGTACTAATAACCCCATGGATGATGAGGAAGATAAGAAGATGAAGCTTATAAAGCTTGAAATGAGCCGTATACACCAAAGAGGTGGCAGAGCTCCTGATTTTGATTTTGTGAAAAAGTACCAATGGGACCAAGTAATAACGTTGGAGTCGACGTCAGCGAGACGGAAATTTTACGCTTATTTGTTTGCAAGTCAAAAGAGAAGAGAAAACAAAGTGGTGAGTAGAAAAAATTCCCACATCATAGTTCTAGTCGATTTTGAATTTTTTTCTCCCGTTGTATCTTGCAAGACCCTTCTACCTAGTATGTTCTGAATGAAGTGAATTCTGTCCTCAGCTACTAACTCCACTGAACAAATTTCTCAGCTCAAACAACAGATGAACAGAAAAGCACGGGAAGCAGGAAGCTGTGAACTTAGTAAAAAACACATTAATTATTCATTGGGCCACACAACATTCTTTTTACGTATCGGAAGGAGCACCGTGAATTTATTCCGAAACAACAGGTGCGTGTTTTCGAGCAGAATCTGACAATTTGAAAAGAAACGTAACGTTGAATTACTTTCGTACAAATTAGATTGAGACAAGCGATGAAGTTCGGTGAAAAATTAATTTTTGATTGTTCCTACGACGACCATATGACTCTAAAAGAAGCGAAAAATGCGGCAGAGCAGCTAGCCCTGTCCTTTGCCACAAATCGAAAGAACAGGGAACCATTCGATCTACACTTTTGCAATGTAAATTTCAACAGTCAAACCATGCAGCACTTGGAACGAATCTTTCCAGGAGTCCGATCGGAGAAACTTCCTCTAAATCTTCATGAAGGGAGCTATCTAGAACTGTTTCCCCACAGTCAGTTAGTTTATCTTACACCGCATTGCAAAGAAGAACTCACAGAGTACGATCCCAACAAAATTTACATCATCGGAGCAATGGTAGATAAAAGCAACGCGGATCCATTGTCGTTAGCTAAGGCAAAGAAATTCAACTTAGAAGTGGCTCGCCTGCCTTTAGAGAAATATTTTCAATGGAGTGATGGTTCCCGTAAAGCTTTGACTTTGAATCAAATGACAAATATTATGCTGGATTTGAAGAAAACACAAAACTTCGAAATAGCTCTGCAACACGTACCTAAAAGGAAAATTAGAAGATGAAAGATCGGTTTCCTGCCTTTGGCTTCACCTCCGGAACTTGCAATGGACCCCTTTTACATCTACAAAGATCTACCAATTTACATTGTATGAGAGGAACTATATAAGATCGCCAGATTTTCAATATTTGTGCTACGCTTCTACTAAAATAGATTGCTTAAAAAGAATGAATATAGTAATTTCATTTTGAATTTACCGACTTTTGTACGATCATTTGCGTAAAAGTAAGAATATTTTCTGTGAGCATACTCTGCACCTTCGTTGTCATCATCTGCCCTTCCTTCCCCGTTACCCTTACATCATTCCACCGGGGATTCAACGGAAAATCACCGAGGATTCACTGGGAAATCATCGATGATTAACAGGGAAATCATTGATGATTCACAGGGGAATAATCGATGATTCACAGGGGATTCATCGATGATTCACAGTGAAATCATCGATGATTCATAGGGGAATCATCGATGATTCACAGGGGAATCATCGATTATCCACCGGGGAATAATCGATTATTCACCGGGGAATCATCGATTATTCACCGGGGAATCATCGATTATTCACCGGGGAATCATCGATTATTCACCGGGGAATCATCGATTATTCACCGGGGAATCATCGATTATTCACCGGGGAATCATCGATTATTCACCGGGGAATCATCGATTATTCACCGGGGAATCATCGATTGTTCACCGGGGAATCATCGATTGTTCACCGGGGAATCATCGATTGTTCACCGGGGAATCATCGATTATTCACCGGGGAATCATCGATTATTCACCGGGGAATCATCGATTATTCACCGGGGAATCATCGGGGATCATCATCGAATCATCGATTTCACCGGGAATTCCCCATCGATTATTCACGGGAATCATCGTTATTCACCGGGTAATCAAATCGATTATTCACCGGGGAATCATCGATTAGGTCACCGGGGAATCATCGATTATCACCGGGGAAAGCGAATCGATTATTCACCGGGAATCATCGTTATGCACCGGGGAATCGCGATTATTCAGCCGGGGAAATCATCGATTATTCACCGGGAATCAATCGATAGTCACCGGGAATCACAGCGATTATTCACCGGGAATAATCGATTATTTCACCGGGGAATCAGCGATTATTCACCGGGGAATCATCGATTATTCACCGGGGAATCATCGATTATTCCCCGGGG
>CM055403.1:65366320-65383405 GCA_029228625.1 Pseudolycoriella hygida
CATTTCCTTGACGACAACGTTACCCTGTGTTCAAGAAATCGCGTCACAAATGCCAGACCCAACGACGAAATAATTTTTCTGTACTTTCAGTTTTTACGCTGCAAAAACTTAACATTCGTGTCTTTTTGCGAAGATTGTTTTGAGTTTTAAATTTTTGCGTGTGAAAACTGAAAGTGTTGAAAAATTATTACGCTGGTGGGTCTGGTATTTGTGACGCGATTTTTTGAACACAGGGTAACGTTGTCGTCAAGGAAATGTATGCGTATTTTCAGCGCAAGCGTCACCTCCACTGATATCATTAATTTTGAAAGTGGACATTAGGGGCTGCGTCACACTTTACCTTTTAAAAGGTTTTTGTTGGGATTGTTAGATTTGTATAAAAAAAAAATCTAATTGAATCGTTCAAGTCAAGTGAAGTTGAGTGTAGTGCCGTCCGTCGTACGGCTTACCGGAAAAGGCATTGTTGGGAGAACCGGTATTCTACTCCTACTAGTTTCGCTCCTAGTTACATCTCAAAGATGGCACTGGGTTTGTCGCACAGCTTTCCACTGGCACAGTAAAACTTTCCGGTAATGAAAGGATCTCAAAAAGTAGAACCAGAAACAGCGAAAACTAGTAAATAATGATCTAGCCTCTAACCTTTCATGGGTTGTAAGGCAGATTATTATTATTATTATTGATATTCAGCAGAGCCGCACTAAAAAGGTCGATTGACTTACACATTTTTAGTGTGGCTTCGGCTTATGTCAAATTATACAAAATTTTATGGCGAAATTCATAGTATGTAAAGCGACCGAAAGTGGCCTGTTCCGGCGCATCTGCACTTCACCATGAGATTTCTTGTAATTTGACATAAGCCGACGTCGTGTCGCACTAAATAGTTACTTTTTATTGTTATATGCAACACGCTGCGAACCTTTGCGTTTTATGAGTCTTAATGGATCTGAATGAGGTTTGAATGATATTTTGAAAATTTGCTTTGTAGCTTTTAAGAGTTTAAATTAAGTTTTCATGGAATTGTAAGAAGTTTTCATGGATTGCACTGATGTTGAAGGGTTTTAACGAAATTTAAAAACAAAAATTGAGAACTCCTGGAATTCGGCTAGACACGATGCCGAAATTTTTTGTAAAAATTATTGTTATAGCAGGATGGCGTTATATCGGTTGTTTTAGCACTGAGTACATTTGTAGTTTTCTACTGTTTCTAAGTTATCACCAGAATGTTTTCCATATATTTCCACCAAGTTGAAGGAGGGAAAATTATCGATCATGCGTAATGACTTTTTATCGTCACGAACGATTTTTCGGCTTTTTTCCCCTGGTTTATCAGACAAATCAACCACCTTTTCTAATTTATTACCAAAAACATTTGCTTCCAACATATTAGTTGAGCGGTGTCCAACAGATAGTTGACACGTAAATAGAAAAAATTTTTACAAGCCGTATGTGGGTAGTGAATCTAATCTCAAGCACATAAAATACTTAGTACATTTTTATTCACCGAAATTGATTTCAAACTTAAAATGGGCAAATACTTCGATGGTAACGTGGTAATCTCGGTGTTTTTAGTGTCGGCAGTTTTTGTGAATTGTATTCCAACATCTGTTCTAATCAATAGCAAAGCTTCAAACACAGCCGATAACAATAAAGGTAATTGTGATTTTATTGATTTTATTATCAGACACAAATGATGATGGATGGACGGGAAAATTACATTTTTTGTATTGAACGTAAAACGCATTTTCATTAATTAAAAATTGATTTAATAATTAGAGGAAACTCCCAAGCAAATACATTGAAGCCCACAAATGTTTTCATTGGAGATTTTCTCGGTTGTGTGCATAACATTTTATTATTAGGGTCGTCAATGCGAAACCAGCGGACTTAACAAATGTATTTTCATTTCTCTTATTTACGTACATTCAGACAACAGATTTGTTCAAAATAAGGAGAACAAATAAAAAAAGAAAATCAAATTTAATTTCTTTTTCGCTCGTCAAATAACGTAGAGTAAGTGCCTCAGGATTGCACAGACATTTTAAGCGTTCCTTTAATTTGATGAACAACAGGTTGTGTTGAACCGAACTTATTGATATAAATGGCGTATTTTTTTTGGTTGAAATATTTTTTCCATATGCTGTGGTATGCGAGTGCACTTGGGGATTGTCGAAATTCGAACAAAAGATTTCCAAAGCATTCCAAAACTTGTTTAGATGAATATCAAAAATTCCCTCTAGAAATTTCGAACTTTAAATATCGGAGGTTGTTTGGGTCGTATACAAAGTGCAAAAGAGTTTCATTGGGTCACTGCGGTGTTTGTTAAGCCAACACCGGAGTAAGCGGTAAGAAATTTTTTCGCATAATCCTCGGCAAGTATAGTAATGCCGGTACGGCCGACTGATTTTTATTTTGTAGAAACCAGTTGACAGTCCACAGAAGGACATTCAGTCAAATCGTTCCAAAGCAACGTTAATCAGTACGTTTAGGAGAACATTTTGCTCATTGAGCCATGGGTCACAAAATTGGTCCTAAAAACAGTGGAGAAATCAAAAATTATTTTTTGGTACAGAAAACCGTTTTTATTTTGTTACACAATCAGATACACATTCCAGGTTGGCTGCTAGGAATTTCGCGTCCATACGGCAGGAAATTCCTACATTAGATGTGGAACTTCGCGCCAGCGTCATTCACAATATGACATTTCGTATAAGGAAAATGTTCTATTGTGAATCGCGCTGGCACGAACTTCCCCACCACCTCCAGGTCTCACTGGCTATTGTGAATTCTTCAAACTGAGCACCTTCAAACTAAAGTGAGGGAATAGCGTTCATTTCTATTCAGAATTCGAGTTTGGTTTGTGGATATTTCTTCGAAAGTATTCAATTTTAAAAATTCACAATAGCCAGCAAATATATGTGGGACTTGAAATGTGTATTTGTCTGACAGAATCCACTGTGTAACAAAATAAAAACTTGTAGCTGTATGTTGTAGAGGAGTTAGAGGAAAATAGGTCCTAGAACTCAGCCGAGGACCTAAACGTAAATCTTTCGTATATTGTAGAGTGCGTTGAGAAGAACAAAAATGTGTAAATATGGTATCAAGGGTCAAAGAAGTCAATGTCTTATGTATGTACTTCGAGATGAGGGGCGGGACACACATCTTTAATATTTTTACGTTTGAAACAACAATTATGAGCCTTCATAGCACTTTAAGGAACTGATTTGAAAAAGAAGGTATCGATAGAATGCAATATTTTGAAAAAATGTTGAACGAAAACTCATATATGGTATTTCAGCGTAACTCACATAGTAGCGTGTGTTAATAATCAATGATTTCTAAAACTTTTGAGATTGTTCTGGAACTTTTTATAAGTCTCTAGAACTTTCCAGAACTTTCTTTACTTATGGGTCAAAATAAATAGAAATTTTGTAGGGTTTTGCGGTGTTACAAACCTGTGCAGAAGTATGTACAAAGTTTCTATTCATTTTGACCTGAGTGAACGTCTCTTAAATTTTCCGGAGTGTCACTCCCAATACTTGACGCACAACCTGCCCGCAAGAGTTGCCAAAAGCAACTGAAGAAAAGTGGTCGAATTTAAGTGTCTCGAAAATTCTTGAAACTTTATAACGAAGCGTATGATGCAATTTTTCTCAGTTGCTTATAGCAACTCTTGGGTGCTGGATCTGGGAGAGGTGTAAAGTGGTTGAGAGTTCAAAAAAATTCTAGAAGTTTCTTAAAGTTCTAGAGAGTTCCACAAAGTTCTCGAAAGCTATCGAAAGTTCTAAAAAGTACCAGAACGTTCTAGAAAGTTCCATAAAGTTCTAGAAAGTATTCAAAAGTTCTCGATAGTTCTGGAAAGTTTTGAAAATTTCTGGAAGGTTCTAGAAAGCATTACAAAGTTCTAGAATGTTCCAGAAACTTCTAGAATGCTGCAGAAATTTCTAGAAAAATCTGGAAAATTCTAGAAATATCTGTGAACAACTTTTTAGAACTTTTCGAGAAATTTCCAGAACCCTATGGGACTTTCCAGAACATTTCACAACATTCGACCCCTTTAGACCTCTCCCTTTTGTCTACCCTATAGCGCTTCGATTACAATTCCCCCTCCAACCCCACCCCTTATCTTACGACCACTACATTAACACAATTTTAAAAGCGTTATCCAAAGACGCAAATTGGAGCTCTCTAGGTGGTCTAGAAGTCTAGATATGTGTAATAGGTGTAAACCCTCTTTGGCCCCTCTATGACATTTGTGCAAATCTAGAGTCTTAGAGCTTTTGAATGGCAGACGGGAATGCGAGCATATAAACATTACCCACATAGTGGGTTATGCTAAAAAGTAAGGGACTGCAGTTGCAAGAGGGGGAGAACACCCCACTTCTAATAGCAATGCTCCCAAAATCATACAGATAATACACATCAAGCTGATCCAGCTCATCGAAATATTTGCAATTTTGCATCAAGCTACGACAACATAGACATCAGTCATCAATTCAGCAATAATCGTCTTGGTAAAAGCGAGTTATATGAATAGGATAATCTAACAAGGAAAACCAGAAAAATGAACTTAATAATAATAAAATCATAAATTGTTTGCCTTAGGAAATTCTTTTCAATTCTTAACTCAGGAATGGAATTTTTCAAACCCGTTTTACGATAAAAGTTTGAACAAAATTCCAGCATCCATGGTATGCAACTCAATATAAAGTCCACAATATTCATTCTGCTTGTATTGAAATAAAAATGTAGAAAATGTTGAGACTAGGTAAACATGTTTATAGACTTTTTTTTATGAAAAATGCTGCGACAATTTTGGATATTTGATGAAGAGATAATAACTTCTCAAAAACAGGTTCCACAAATTTAATTCTAAATCCACAATTTCATGAAAAATTAGGCAGTCTGCGGGTTTGACAATTATTACATTTTTACTTATAGTAAAACGTGCTAGCAACCCCATCACACCAACTGCACCTAATCTAAAATCCGTGGAACAATCAGAAGAAAAGAAACCATCACCACAGAAGCGGGGAGGTAAAATCGAATCAATGAAAAACCATAATTCAACTAGGTTTATCTAAGTATCGTCGCCATTTTACAGTAAACTCTCAATTCCATCGTCCACTACCTGAAAATAACGTTTACGGAAATGGAATGTCTGATGAATACTGGGAAGACACCGATTCCGGATTGATATATCCAGAAATTAAGGAATTGGAAGACTATCAGCCATATCATCCGTACAGACCAAACACCAATGCTTATGACAATTTACAAAATATTTTAAATAGTGGATACGAAAGACCGATTGCCTTACCAGTAGTTGCAAATCCAGGCTATCCAAGATATTTTCCGGATCGAAAAAAACGTTCAAATGGAGGGTTAAGGTGAGTTGTTTTTAGTTAAGTTATTGTTACGACCAGATAGTCGCCATTAAGGGATTTATGTTTCTATTTTAAGAATTTTTTGAATTCCGTTTAATTCTACCTCTTTTGGCCGATACAATTTTATGTTGGCCTCAGCCGATATTTTTGTCTTTTTTAGTAACTCAGTAGTTAATGTATTAATATGGGGCTGTTCACAAATGACGTCACGCTCTAGGGTGAAGGAGGGTTCAAAATTTCCATAAAATAGTGTGACGTCATTTATGGACAGCCCATATGGGGAATCTTCATTCCAAAATTTTCAAATTAGCTGTAAAGAAACGCGCTCTGTCGTTTTCTACTTTTTATTTTTCATTACGAATTTTTTCTGTAAATATAAAAAAGGAAAGTCATAATGTGAGAGGTGTGAAGGTGAGTACATAATATCATAAGTTATGGCAGCATAAAATGGGCTACCTAAAATGAAGAAGGACGAAATATATAGGAAGGACGTAAATTTTTTTTTTTTGTTTTTGTACACTGACCAAAATTGAAATATGAACTTTGTAAACTTTGTATCTACTTCTGCGCAGGTTTTCGCTGTGTGAAGCAAAGTTTATAAAGTTCTTATTTAAATTTTGGTCATTGTATACAAGCCTTTAATGCTCAAAGTATTCACAATAGCACTTCAAAGTTCACTTATACTAATGTTATGCTACTAACACATGTATTCGAACACATGATCACCTTGATTTTTCCTCTTTCCTAAAGGCAAAAGTCCCTAGGTCGACACATAAATTCGACGCATGTATTTGCTTTAAAGTCGCAAATGTGAAAGTGAACGTATGTAGTCTTACTAACGCCTTTAGTGCGACATCGGCTTCTGTCAAAGTATAGTGAGTTTTATGACGAAATGCATAAACAGCTCTCATTTTACTGGCATGAAGTTAATGCATCTCATCATTAAATTCGTAAATACTTTGACCGATGTTGCAGTAAAAGCGCAAATTGAGCCAACTATTTTTTGTGGGTACACTCAACCCAAAGTAACAATTCTGCTGTTCTAACACTGAAAGTTCTAAGAGTTTCATACGGTTATTTTGTTTCGCGTGTTGTGCAAATATATGAATCCAATTTAAACGAATGATTTGTATTGCATAATAATGTAGATTTTTCAACTTGACCGTGAAGTGAAACGATAGCAAATATATGGACTTTCTGTCACATTTTTAGCTGGCTGTAAAATAATGACAAGAAGTCCATGTAATTTCTGTCAAAAGTAAACTTCTTGTGCATCGCTCTTTTCATTTAGATAATAACGTTGTGGGTGCATTTTCAAAAACTTCCATTTTGGAACATGAAGTCAGAGCTGTTTTACGAGTAATTTACAAAGAAAATATCGGAAAATTCTTTGTTTTTTTTTAAAGGTTTTTATTAAAACTGGTCATGAAATGACCATCCATTAACCCAGATAACAATTGACCCCGCGAAATGTACATAAAGTGCTGATCCCATTTAATGTGCTCCAGTTCCAGGACATTTAATGCATATTAAAAAGCGCCCTTACCTTTACATCTTTTCTTTGGAACGTGAAGTTTATTTAATGTACATTAAATGTGAATTACATGTACATCTAATGTACATTCAATACACAACTAATGTAACTTTAATGTACTTTTTAGTGTGAATTACAGTGAACTCTCTCTATAATGAACTTTCTCTATAATGAACTACTTCTCTATAATGAACAAAAAAAAAATTCAAAAATATTTTTACCCCTTTGAAAAAGTGCCTCCTATGACGATGGATGCTGTAAAAATCAACAACAACTCACTCATTGCTTATCATGCATTTATGTTCGGCAGATTAATTGATTTTGTTTTGATACATTATGAATTTTATACGCTAAAGATTTGGTCGTTACGAAATTTGCATTGAACTTACCGAAAATATTTTTCGAAATGAATTAATTTTATGATTTTTCGCATTTTCAAATTAATTACACCTATTATCTCTCTATAATGAAATCTCTCTATAATGAACACGACTCCCTTCAGAATTCATTATAGAGAGAGTTCACTGTACTAGCACATTTCATGAACATAATATGTAAGAAAAGAAAAGAAAGGAAAATTTAATTTAGTTTTCCGACTTCTCTATTTCGGTTTTTCTTATTCTGATGATCGCTACCTCCTCCATCTACATTTTTTTATGCCAAGCTCACATTTTTTTATTAGAAAAATTTCTGCAATTTGCGGGGCTTGAACCCAAGATGCTCGGGATTACGAGTTGACTGCTTTATCAATTGTGCACACGTTGATGCTGCATTTAAATTATTGTATCATCTTCATCGTTTAATTGTTATTTGAAATTGATTTTATGCGAAACAATAAAAAATCTATTCCCCGTTAGCTTTTTTCTTTGAACATCTTTGGACCCGTACGAAGTACAAGAGGTCCTATACGTTTACTACAAACAATTTTATTGTAACATGGGGTAGATCGAGGTCGGAGTGGGGGGATGCATCTATTATCGTCTAGAGATGACGAATCAGCAATAAAAAAAATGTCCGTCTGTCCGTCCGTCCGTCCATCCGTCTCCACTTTTTTTTCCAAACGGCTCAACCGATCAACAGATCTTTTTTTCCCCTGAAAGGTACATGCCTCCCATGATTCAAGTTCGAAGATGAGCAAAATCGATCAAGTGGTTCCGGAGATATGGTCGAGGAAGTGACCAAAAACATGGTTTTTCGAGGGCCGGTGAAACTTTTTCGCAAATATCTCAGCAAGTAAAGCACGGAAATTGCTCAATTTGGTGTCAAATGAAAACATTTGATGCCAAAAAACTGGGGAATTTTTTTTGTTGGAATCGGGTCAAGGGTCTGAGCACTGGGAGCCATGGAATGGGCGAAAATAAATTTCTCTGCCCAAAATGATGAGATAGTTTTTTTTTCAGTATTTGCTTAAATACGCAATACAGAGATTTACTTTCAAGGGCAAAGTTGTAGAGAATTAAATTTAAGCGAACACGTGTTTCAGGGTTTTGGGGAAATATGGCCCAATCCTGGTATATGGCTACTTCCATAATTGGGCAGGATGACCCAGATCTCCAGAACTGTGAGAGTTAGAAAGTTGCTTCCAAGGACAAAGTTGTAGACAATAAAATTTTAGATAACACGTGTTTCTGGGTTTGAGGGAAAAACGACTTAGTCCTTGGATATAAGCTTTTCTAGCTTTGAATAGGCTGTGATGTACTTCGGTAGGGCCTTTGACATTACCTTGGGTAATTTCTATGGATCTTTGAAATTCTTACAGTTATAAAAGAACAGAAAACGTTGGATTGTTTGCTTATTTGTATATTTAGGTACGTTCGAGTCACTTTGCCAACATTCTGTTTGTCACATCTATTCTGATACGTACGGGTCTTTGGTTATGTTTCTTTTAAAATGCGATATTTTTTTAAATGTTACCTAACCAAAAGCAGCCGTGATATCCATTCACGGTCTAAAAATATACATTTTTGAAAAAATACTACATCACAAGCACATTTTTGGTACATTAAATGTGATAGGAATAGTGTACACCTTATCACGCACATAAAATGTGCGAAAAATGTACTTGTGATCTAGTGCAATAATTTCGAGTTTTAAGGCATTAAAATTGGGCCTTTTATTTACATCAAAAAATGTACTACATCACAAGCACATTTTTGGTACATTTAATGTGATAGGAATAGTGTACACCTTATCACGCACATAAAATGTGCGAAAAATGTACTTGTGATCTAGTACAATAATTTCGAGTCTTAATAGCACAAAAAATGTGCTTTTTATGTACATCGAAATATGTACCACTTTACAGGCACATTTTTTGTACATTTTATGTACATATTATCAACAACATTGAATTTCGCACATTTAATGTACATTTAGTGGTCAACCACATTAAAAAGTGTGATCTGTGTTATCTGGGTAATTTACATCTGGGCTCGTTTTTGTTTAAGGTTTCACAAAGTATCCAATGATGGTCTTTGCACTTAGTCTGTAGTTAAGATTTTGTTGAGTTGTTTTTGCGTAACTACTCCTGACGGTTGACGAGTTCATGCTGCTTGATGAGTTTGAGTCGTCTTGTGTCCTGTGCGAAGTCCAGTAAGCAAAGGGCTCAGGATTTTCATGTTGAATAAGTCTGTTTTCGTGTTTTGTTGCAATCTTTTTAATGACCTCAGATACCGCGGTATACCGTAGGAACTTTGAGGTCACGATGAATGTCGCTGTTTCTGAGGTACCAGGGTGCGTTAGCGATAGTTCGTAGCACTTTATTTTGAAATGTTTGTATTGTCTTGATTTGACTTTTGCTCACACATCTAGATAGGTTTCACGATTTGATTGTAAATTAGCAATTTGTTGTAGATTGATGTTCTCGATTTTCGGTTTAATATCCAGTACATTTCCCTGAACCGGATGTTCAGCTCTGTTATTTCAGTATTGATGTGTTGGATCCATTTTGCTTTAACATCGATGTTCATCCCAAGGTATTTCGCCGAGTTTTTATGTGGAATGAGATTCCCATTCATCGTCAGTCGTTTGGGATGCGGGATCTTTTTGTTAGTGACGTTGACTTGAACTGCTTTTTGGTCGTTCATTTTGATTCTCCATTTCTTCGTCCAGTTTTCAACAGCGTCATTAGATCTTTGAAGAATTGCCGTTGATTGGGCGGCCGTTTTGGCTGTGGCTGCGTTAGCTGTATCGTCTGCAAAAGTTGCCGTCACAACATTCGGTGTTTGCGGAAGATCGCTGGTGAATAGAAGGTACAGAATAGGGCCGATTACGCTGCCCTGTGGTACTCCAGCCTTGATGTCCTTAAAATCTGAGTAGTCAGTTCCACGGTTAACGCGGAACATTCGACCGGTTATACTGGGCCTTTCATAAGAAACTGGACACTTTATATGATACTCTCAGTCATCCAATGTTAGTGTGAAAATGACAAACATAGTAGGTTGTCCAGATAACTTGAGCAAATTGACGTATATTACAGGTAAAAGCTGGTTGAGTTTGTAGAGCAAGCCTTCGTGCCACACTTTGTCGAATGCCTGCGATACGTCCAGAAAGATGATTGAACATACCTCTTCTCCTTCCAGCGCTTTTCTATGATGTCGATGAGACGGTGTACTTGTTCTGTTGTTGAGTGTCTCTTGAGGAATCCAAATTGGTCATTTGGCAGTAGATTTTTTTCTTCAATGATTGGTTTCAGTCTTTTCAGGAACAGTTTTTCGAAGAGTTTTGATATGATGGGTAGTGGGTAGAAATGAGATTGGTCTGTAAGATTCCGTTTTCGTTGCCTTTTTCCCTGGTTTTAGAATCATGATCATCTCGGCTACTTTCCAGTAGGTTGGTACATGCATAAGTCTGAATGTTGCGTTGATCAGAAGCTGGAGCATCTGAAGTCCGTTTGTTGGTAGTTTGTTGAGCACCATTCCAGTGATAAGGTCATATCCTCGGGATTTCTTTGGATTCAGTTTAAGTTCTTTAAGGGTCACTTTTTTGATATTTTTGCTCCAGTTGTTTGTCACTTGTGGAAGCGCGTTATCAGAATCGTCAGTTGTTGCTTGATTAGGCATGAAAGAGCCCTCCCGAACACGGTCTTAGAAAGTTGGTTGCAAAGTAAAAGGACAATACTGGACAAGGGACCAAGGTAAAAAATCAGTGTAGATGTCATTATTGCAATATTACCTAGCTAGCCATATGTTACAGTTACTGATTAATGTAAATCCTTGTTTATTATTTGTTATCGTTACATGGAAATGCGTAATTAAAATCATTATGACGAACTGCGCCACACGTTGTTTTGTTCCAAGAAGAATTTCCTCATAAATTTTCCTATTGACATCAAATACAATCACGTTGGTGTTTCTAAGATTTATCGCTTCATCTACAAGTTATCTCTTCGTAAATTTTTGCAAGACGCAATTACATTTTAATACAAAACTGTCTAAAGTTCTTCGGCCTCAAAATCCGTCCAGTCATAATCGCATAATGCAGAGAATATTTATTCAAACATAAACACAACGGCGTCCTACTCATACGTATCCAATGAATAATAGAACGATACAAATTCTGTTTTTTTCTGCTTTGAAATATTCAGTTGATGACATCGAATATTGATGATGTGGAAGTAATTGTTTGATACTTTTAAAATGCGCTACAAAGGATAATTCATTTGATGGGAGATGATATTTGAAATTCATATTTTAATACTTGGGTTAACGATAAGGTCAAGATTTTCTTGTCAACACAACAGCCAACCATTTAGCTGTAACGATTCGACACAAAAGGTGTTTAGGATGCGGATGGTTCCCTTTTAATTTATTCCTTAATGATGTAAATTGTAAAATCTCGCATTTTCAATCCAATTAGTTAGCATTAATTAGAATGTTAATTGCCATCAAGTTATATTCTCGTTTTTGTTTGATTTACAAAGTTCATGAATTGGTATGAGTTCAGTCGTTCGAGATTGACGACGATGAAAGGACAGAGTTGTGACACCTCTTGTTAAAGCTCACAATAAGAAACGGTAGGTTTTAAACGTATTGCATAATTTTAAGGGCACTCCGGTAGACTAGCGGAGGGGAAATCACACAAGAATATTTCGACCTAACATCTCTCAAGTTGAGTGCTCTCATAAAAGCGAAAAGAATGGTAGATAATGATAACTTTGATGGTCTCTCTCCTTAAATACTGAAAGATTTTCAATTTACACCATGTCTGCCGTAATTTGCATAAGAAACTTGGTGAATACTTTTCTCTCTCAAAAAGTGATCAATAAGTTTCTTATGCAAATTACGGCAGATGTGTCAAAACTTCGGCTGTCACACACTCCATATTAAGTTATATATTGATAGAACAAAATTTTCCTGGCTAATATGCAAGCACTGAAATAATTGAACAAAAGATCTGAGATATGCAATTCCACCTCGGAAGCTGTCCAGAGAGCCTTTCGGATGCCTTACCAGAAAAGTGCGAGCCTGGGTGTCTGTAGCAAGGAAACACACAGCGCACTATGAGAATGTACATGAAACACTAACACAAACTATAATCGAGAGCCGCCATTAGTGGTATCTATTACGCTAAGAGCGATTGTATGTGCGCGACGAATTATTCTGAGTATTCCCTTCAGCAAAAATCTCTTACGATAAATTTAACTCTCCGTGATAAAGTGGCAGAATGCACCGAACGCACTCATTGTTAAAAATATTGTGATAAGCTTTTTAAGCCTCGGGGCTTATATATTGATAAATTTATCACGTTAAATGAAGCGGAAAGTTTGAATTTATTATTTTATTGTCGAAAGACATCCAAAATATGAGTTTTACCGTTAAGAATACGTTAAAACTCAATGTTGCAATTCATTCGATTTTTTTGTTTATATTTTCCGATCTGTCAAATTTAACCAAAATAACCACAAGTTAAATTTATTACAAGGGAACACCCCTATTCATGCATCTAGTGGCAAGGCGAAACAGCTTACGCTGCCGCGCTGACCTGTCGCTCAAATTCTCAAAGTATACTTACTAGTGCTGTTAATGCAGTAGAAAAAATTTACCTTTGTGTCGGAAACGGCTATTGTAGTGAAGAATGGCTTAGTCCGATGTTGATAAACATGTCACACAACAACACACAACCTACTTGCATAAACACTTGTTTCTTGAAAAGTGAAATCTGCTGGGTATCCTACAGGGACCAGAAAAAATACTTGCAGAGGAGTTATAAACCATTGTCGAAGGTATGGGAAAGTAGCGATAGAGTGCAGTCAAAAATTTTGGATATAAATCATCGGAGGTTTATTGGTGAATCACCGATGATTCATTTGTAATCATCTACGATTCATTGGTGAATCACCTATGATTCACCGGAGAATCACAAATGATTCACCTAGAAATCATCTGTGATTTCACTGTGAATCATCTGTGATTCCACTGTGAATCATCTATGATTCCCCTATAAATTATCTGTGACATCACTACGAATCATCTGTGATTTCGCTGTGAATCATCTGTGACTTCCTGGTGAATCATCTGTGATTCTCCGGTGAATCATCCGGAATTGCCCTGTAAATTATCTTTGATTCTTCGGTGAGTCATCTGTGAATCCCCTGGGAATCACCGATAATACATAGAGAAATAACATATCATTCACCGGTGAATCATCTGTAATTTCCCGGTGAATCATCTGTGATTTCCCGGTGAATCATCTGCGATTCTCCGCTTAATCATCTGTGATTCCCCGGTAAATCATCCTTGATTCACTGGTGAATTATCTGTGATTCCTCGGTGAATCATCTTTGATTCCCTGGTGAATTATCTTTGATTTCGCAGTTAATCATCTGTAATTTACCAGTGAATGATTTGTGATTCCTCAGTGAATCATCTGTGATTCTACAGTGAATCATCTGTGATTCCACAGTGAATCATATGTGATTCCCCAGTGATTCCCAAGTGAATCATCTGTGATTCCTCAGTGAATCATCTGTGATTATACAGTGAATCATCTGTGATTCATCGGTGAATCATCTGTGACTCTTCGGTAAATAATCTGTGCTTTCACGGCGAATCATCTGTGATTCCTCAGTGAATCGTCTGTGATTTCCCAGTTAATCATCTGTGATTTCCCAGTGAGTCGTCTGTGATTCCCCAGTGAATCATCTGTGATTCATCGGTGAATCATCTGTGATAAAAATAAAGTAGCTATCGCTACCTAATAAAGGGTAGAACAAAACCCTAAACCTTTATCTCGCTCGGTTGGGGCTCAAAGAAAAAATATAAAAAGTAAGATATTTTATGCTACTTGAATAATGAAAAGAATGCTGAGCATCGTATTGATTCGAACAGTCGAATTCTTAGAAATTTTAACTAGGAAAAGTTGAATGAGCCAAAAAATGTCTTTAAATAAATGTTTACTACGCCTTCTGTTGATATTATTTCTGAAATGGTTGTGGTTGAATGGATTTGGTTTATTTTTCTTATGAATTTTTTCTATCTTTCCACCCAAACTTATTGTACATATTTTTCTACCTTTTCAAACTTTAGAAATTCAGACTGCGACATATCAAATGTCCTTGGGAAAGCGGCACCGAGATTTCACCTCACATATTTTATTTAGAAACATGTGTTTAAAAATATATGCTTCATTTTCTGTTGCCCTGCAAAGATTTTAGAGAATATTTGTTACCAAAAGATTTATCACATTAATGTTAGCAACAGCTTTCTTTTTTCCAACTTATCTATTAGGTTGTTGTTTTTCTGTCGTTTTGAAAATATTCTTTACTGAGGAGGAAAATAAAAAGTTTGAGATTTGAAAACAATATAAAGAACTTTCAAAACACTGTCCCTTAGGGGTTGTAGATGATCTTATAAATTTAGTGAAGAAATCACGAAATTCGTTAATCTCAATGCAAAGTGAATAGAAACTTTAACTGATAGTCGAAAATTTTTGTCGAACGTTGGCATTTTGTGGTAACTTGCATTGCCAAAATTATCCAATGATTTCCACAACATGGTTGTTGGTTGGTTAATTTTATGATGAATCTTCGTCCGACTATTCATTACACACCCAGGTTAAAGTTACCTCATTGTCTCTTGATAGGGTTTCTAGCATTCTGAAACACTAAAGGCGACCTTATTTAAGAATTGGTTCGTCAAGTCAGTTCAGTGTAAAACGCAACTAATTGTTGGAATCACGGATATATTCCGATCCGGACCTCTAATAAAATACATTATATTAAATTGTTGTATTGCTTGGCCAATAAAACTTATCAAAATTGTTGTATTGCTTGGAAGCGGCCAAATTCGTTGACGAGGCAACGAAGGGAAATGCATTACGTGAGTAATGATTTTATTCGACGAACAAAGTTGGCTGATTGGGACGTTTACGCCTTTTCAGTACACCTTTGTCGCAAGACCATGTGTATATCAGCAAAAACAGAGAGTGGTGTTAGCAAGCAATACAACAATTTTGATAAGTTTTATTGGCCAAGCAATACAACAATTTAATATAATTATACTGGTGTTATTGGAATATAACACCTCTACTAATATTTTGAATATTAGTAGAATCTATATTCATCCAGTGTAATGATGTTTTATTAACATTATTACATGAAGTACTTAGTACTTCAACACAATGTTAGATCTGAAAAGTCTAACATTTGGTAGATGTGAGAGATCTATCAAACAAAATAATTTACGATAGAGGTGAGAGATCTATCAACAAAACGAATAAATCTTAGAATACGGTGTATAAAAGCTAGACGCACCACAGATGTTTGTTCAATGCATTCTCTGTTCTTGTCGTTAACAGATGTTTGCTAACACCACTCTCTGTTTTTGCTGATATACACATGGTCTTGCGCCAAAGGTGTACTGAAGAGGCGTAAACGTCCCAATCAGCCAACTTTGTTCGTCGAATAAAATCATTACTCACGTAATGCATTTCCCTTCGTTGCCTCGTCAACGAATTTGGCCGCTTCCAAGCAATACAACAATTTTGATAATAAAATACATCCTTTCAGTTTGAATATTTATTAGAAAGTGATTTGTTTTGTGAACAGAACTTTTTTTTTTGATAAGGGTGAGGAAATCTTCATAGACACCCGGTCTTTCTGAACCAAGGTAGTGTTGGATTCCATTAACTTTAATGACCTACCAACTAAAACCTCCTTCCTTAGTCTTCGTGCTCTCTTCTCCCCGGAACCCGCCTCACAGCATTACTTCGGGGAGGAGCTGTGCTTTCGCACCTACTCTCTTAGATCAACTGCCAGTCTTCTTTGATCGTCTCTCCATGCAATTTGCAGCTTCGTCATTATTTTCGCAACTACATTATCCGCCACTATCCACACCTCCTCATCGCGGCACATCTCCGCTATTATGTTTTCGGCACTTACATCTGGCCTACTCACAGTCAACAGCTCTCCTCGTTCTTGTTCGAAGCGGGGGCAGACGAATAACACGTGCTCCGCAGTCTCTTCCTGCCTATCGCATGTCGTGCAGAAAGGTGACTCCGTGAATCCAAACCTGTGCAGGTACTTCCTGACGCATCCGTGACCAGACAGAAACTGTGTCAGGTGGAAATTAACCTCTCCATGTTTTCTCTGTACCCATGTCGTTATTTTTGGTATGAGTCTATGGGTCCACCTTCCCTTGTCCGAGGAGTCCCACTCTTGCTGCCACTGTCTCAGTGATTCGGCCCTTAATTTCGTCCTAACTGTTTTGGTAGTTTGACCCTCCATTCTCTTCTTTCTATGACATTCACTGTCTTCTGTCAGCGTTATGCATATGGGCATCGTCCCGGCTATAACACATACCGCTTCTAAGGATATGGTTCGATATGCGCTTGCTACTCTTATGCTTGCCAGCCTCTGGGCTCTATTAAGCCTTCTCCGATTCCTCTTCGTATCTAGCGCCTGTACCACGCTGGTGGTCCGTAGCGCAATATCGATAGGGTGACACTTGCAAGGAGCCTCCTTTTGCTGCTGCGCGGTCCAAAGCCGTTTGGCATTATTCTGGCCAATGCTGCGGTGGCTTTCATTGCTTTTTCGCACGTGTAGTCCACATGGCTATTAAAATTTCTGCGGTCGTCCAGCACAACTCCAAGGTATTTTAATTGGCGAGTGGATGTGATTTCTTCCCCGTCAATGTTCAAAATGATTCGTTCGGTTTTTCTGCAGTTACT
>CM055403.1:65412982-65431984 GCA_029228625.1 Pseudolycoriella hygida
GTTGAAAAGTGCTAGAGAAATCCACAAAAATCTTTGAAAATCCCTTAAACCTAGGAAGCTCCATTGCATGACCTCACTCATGTCGAGAATAACCGAAAAATATCAAAAAACCTGATGGAAGTTGTAAAGTGCTCGAGAAATCCACAAGAATCCACAAGAATCCCATAAACCTATTAAGCCCCATTGGATGACCTCACTCATATCGAGAATAACCGAAAAATATCAAAAACTCTAATGGAAGTTGAATACCTCACTCACCCAACTGTGACACTCACACACATTATTTTATATGGGATTTGTATGGGAGCTTCCAGGAGCCCTAGCGCCCAAACGAAGCCGGTGACCCCACTTTTTTAAAATCTTAGATGGCGTGGAATGCCCATCCGAAGGTCCCTGAAAAATTTAAAGAAGTTTTCGAGAAATCGCCAAAAAAGTCGTTTTTCATACAAATGGAAATGCCACAACTAACTAACTAACCCACTAACTAACTAACTAACTAACTAACTAACTAACGTAGGATGTATACATTTTCTTTGGCTTCTATGAAGCAGCACATTTTGTATGGAAAATGACGATTTTCTAAAGATCATATCTTCGGATCCACTGGACCGATTTTAATGAGTGAAAGGTCGATTTCAATCAAAATTTTACGTAGAATCCGATAAACTAGGTCTCAGGGGGGTACGACGCAAGGGGAAAAAGTCAAAATTTAGCTGTATATATGGTTCCGCAATCTACGAAAAAAAAATTCTGATTTTTTTAATCGTATGGGGACTTGCGTCACGGGCGCAATGCTACCGCGCGCCCATGATTTTGGTGTTAAAACCGGAAAAAAATGTTTTGTGGAAATATGGTCAGTAGTCTGGGCACAGAGAATGGGCGAAATTGAGTTTCTTGGCCATATACGAAAGCCCGAGTAAAAAAAACCATGCGATTTGAGACTGAAATTGAGACTGTTTTTGTGTATGGCACTGAGTACTGTATTTTCGAACGTTTTAGACTGTTTTGAGACCGTCATCATCATTAAAAATGATGAGTATGCTCATTTTTGCCTCAATTTATAGACAATTTTCTGGTGTTTGAGACTGTTCAGACTGATGAGTATGCTCATTTTGAGACTATTTGAGACTGTTGAGTATACTCATTTTGAGACTATTTGAGACTATTTGAGACTGTTGAGTATACTCATTTTGAGACTATTCGAGACTGTTGAGTATACTTATTTTGAGATTATTTGAGAATGTTGAGTATGCTTTTTTGAGAATATTTGAGACTATTGAGAACGCTCATTTTGAGACTATATCAGACTGTTCAGACTGTATTCAGAATGTTCATTTTTAGACTATTTGAGACTGTTGAGTATATTCACTTTGAGACTATTAATTTCAGACTGTAGAGTATGTTCATTTTGATGGTATTTGAGATTCTTGAGTATGCTAATTTTGAATTGCAGTTTGAGACACTTTTTTGCCGCCAATGATACTGAAACTTTTTCATTTTGTTCGTAGATGCCGCTTTATACTATTTTCTTCACAATTCACGATTAATCTGAAATTATATTAGAAAGTTTTTTTTATTTTTACTTACTTTTTCTGGTCACCCATCTACGTACTAACCGCGCCGAATGATGATTATCTTTGCTCGTGGACCGCCAACGTCGTAACTCATGTTGCTAAATTTCACATGCGTTTTTGTAGTCTTATTTTGAACCGTTGTTACGAAAGGATATGAGACTGTTGAGTGTACTCATTTTCGACAAAAATGTTTTTCACAAATTTATTGAGACTTTTGAGACTGTTGAGCATGCTCAATTGTGAAAAACAAATTTTTTAGCCAATGAGACTGTTGAGTGTACTCATTTTCGACATTGTGAAAAAAATTTTTGTCGAAAATGAGTACACTCAACAGTCTCATTGTCTAAAAAAATAATTTTTCACAATTGAGCATGCTTAGCAGTCTCAAAAGTCTCAATAAAATTGTGAAAAAATTTTTTGTCGAAAATGAGTACACTGAACAGTCTCATTGTCTAAAAAAATATTTTTCACAATTGAGCATACTCAACAGTCTCAAAAGCCTCAATAAAATTGTGAAAAATATTTTTGTCGAAAATGAATACACTCAACGGTCTAATTAGCTAAAAAAATATTTTTCACAATTGAGCATGGTCAATAGTCTCAAAAGCCTCAATAAAATTCTAAAAAATATTTTTGTCGAAAATGAGTACACTCTACAGTCTCAATGGCTAAAAAAAATATTTTCACAATTGAGCATGCTCAACAGTCTCAAAAGCCTCAATAAAATTGTGAAAAAAATTTTTGTCGAAAATGAGTATACTTAACGGTCTCATTGGATAAAAAAATATTTTTCACAATTGAGGATGCTCAACAGCCTAAAAAAGTCTCGAAATGAGCATCCTCAGCGATCTCAAATAGTCTAAGTGAGTGTGCTCAATGACCTCAGTCAGTCTAAATCTAAAAAAATGTAAAATTAGTGTACTCACTGGTCTCATTTATGATGATTTTATAAAAAAAGCGAAATTGAGTACTTCTGAGTTTTTTTTCAAAAATTGAGACTTATTTGAGGCTGTGAGTATACTCACTGAGACTGCCATTTTCACTCGGGAGCAGATGGTTTTTCGCCTATATTCGCTCAACTATGCAACAGAGCTGTGCGCGTTACTGATTTTTTCTAGCTACCGCTAGTAGCGATGTTTTTCGGGCCGAAACTAGCAATTCGCGCTGGTGCGCTAGCACTAGTTATTACTTCAGAAATTCCAACTAAAGCACCTAAAGCAGTAACATTGTAGTATCGTATCGATTCGTTTTATTGCACATAGAATGTAAACAATGCAACAAAGAATAATAAAGGAATGTACAAGGGCGAAAATAGTCATGTTTCCACGTAAACATACTTCGATGAACAGATTATCTGCGCCTAGCTCATTTGAAATAAAATTCAATGGAAATACTGCGCCAATTGTGTGCTGTGATCGATTTTAGGATTGCATTGAAAGTTCATTAACTTACTGAAGGAGTAGATAATATTCAAAGAGTGAACCGAAAATTTGAAACTTTCAGGCTCAAGGACTCAAAACTGTCTCCAGCTGAAATGGTAGCATTGCTCGAACTTATTGAGGATCGCTCTCGAATGGACAACAGCCCATACGCAAGTAATAATTTAGATTTCCAAAATTCACCATATGAATTGCCAGGCCAAGAAGACAACGGTGAATGGTGGAATCCCAACGCATGGGCCGAACCATCGGTTCAGTATTACGGCAATCCTTACAACAACAATTTCGACACGGACGCAAGATACGTAGGATCAAATTGTAATAATTTTTTTAAATTAAATAGCTAGACGTTGTCGTTATGAATGTTATTTGTTTAGATTATCCATCGAAACGATTTATGGTGGCTAAAAAGAAGAGGTCTCTAAGTCCCCGGGACAGTTCGGCTTTGGACAAGTTCGTCAAAAATTCCGCTGGTCCTGGTGGTTTTGACACTCGATTCACTCTTAGTGAACTGAACAATGGCGGTTCACATAAGCAACACAATAAGTATTTTTAATTTTCGCTAGAAATTTAAGATTTGATGCGATTTGATGCATGAATTGAATGTCTGTCTTAAAGAAATAATTTTTATTGTAATTGTGAATTGTCTTGTCACTAAATTACGTAACGACCGTTACAACAAGAAGGAGTTATAAATTCATCACTAGTTTATTAACGTATCTTACATCCTATCGATTAAAACAACAACATTATATTTATTATAACGACAGGAAGTGGCTCAGAGGTGCAACAAATTTGAAAATATTATATATTTGTATCAATGTTATCCAAACGTATCTACGTATTCAAATGAGATATCAGTCAAATTATTTATCAATGTTCTTATTAACATTTTACAAAATTAAAAGAAAAATTGTACGTAATAAATGAGAAATATATCAGTTGTTGCTAAACGAAAAATAGTATTCTTTCATCAGAAAGGCCAGTCCGTCCGTACGCGGAAAGCTCAATTACATTTTCATAAAAATAATCGGCGCAAAGCTGAATTTTGGAACAAACACAAAAGATTTCTGCAAGACAAGTTTTAATAGCTGAGCTAAAATCCCGTAGCCGTAGCTAGATGGGTGCTGAGCACCCCCTGACATATTTTCGAAACTGACCAAATTTTTACTAGTTTTTATCTAAAGTTAATCAATTTTTGAAGCGTACCGATTGCGAATTTTTTTGCTCGCTTCGATCGCATATAGTGATTTTATTCTACCGGTTAATCGGTGCAGCAGTCGATAGTGCAAAGGTATCCAACTGACAATTATCTTTTCATCACAGTCACTCGGCGGAGTGTGGAAGTCCGGGTCATATGCCAGGCGTGTAACTGTCTAACTATCAAGTGCTCTTTTTACGTCCACGTCGTAGTCCCCGGGTACTGATTCGGTAACGAATTTGCTAAACTTAAGAGTGCTACCTGATGTGGACCTACGACACATCAGGGAATCGGATAGTAGGTTGAGCGAAGTGTTAACGCCTCTTCCTCGTAAAAAACAGCAAGTTCAAGAAACTCAACAACAAGAGCCTCGGATAAACGGACGGACTCAACGACGACGACCACGGAAACGAAACAAGGATAATGATTTCACCATGACAACATGGAACCTTAGAAGTCTCTTTACAAGAGGCGCAATACAAAGCACGCTGGAAGATTTGAAAAACTATAAAGTACAGATTACAGCTGTGCAAGAGACCAGGTGGATTGGCAAGGGCATACACACCATGCGAACACACTGTTTCTATTTTAGCGGCAACACGAATAATAAACACGAGTTTGGAACAGGTTTCATTGTCGACAAAGCCATTGACCATGCTGTTATCGGTTTTGTGCCAATAAACAAACACATGTGCACACTACGGCTGAACACGAAAAAATTCAAAGTAACGATACTCAACGTTCACGCTCCAACTGAAATGAAAGAGGATGAGATTAAGGATGCGTTTTACTCTGAGTTAGAACAAGTCCTCAACTCACTGGCGACAACAGATGTTAAAATGATCATCGGTGATTTTAACGCCCAAGTCGGCAAAGAAGACTGCTTTAGGAGTGTAGCAGGAGTCCATAGCTTACATGACTTAAGTAATGATAACGGATGTAGAGTGGCGAGCTTTGCAATGTCGAATGGGTTGGTGATAAAAAGCACACAATTTCAGAGGAAAGATATTTACAAAGTATCATGGACCTCGAACGACGGTAGAACACGAACCCAAATTGATCATGTGCTCATCAGCAACAACATCATTAATGTGAGGAGCTACAGAGGAACCCTACATGAGTCGGACCATGCACTCGTCAAAACAACGATGAGAGCTAAGTGGCCGAGACGGAATGTTGGCAGTGTGATTGTACGCCCAAAATTTAATGTTAATAAGCTGAAGGATGAAGAAACCCGAATCAGATATCAACGAAAAATTGAACGCCTAATTGATCAGCAAAACGACAACAATGCTGATGAGAATGAGATGGTAAAGCAAAATATAGCCATAATCAAAGAAGCAGCCGAGGAAATTTTAGGAAGAAGAACACGGATCCAAGGCAGCGACTGGTTTGATGAGGAGTGTAAAGTGGCCGTTGAAAAAAAAAGGTATCGCGTCTAGGAGCAAATACGAGGAGCAAAGTAGCTGCGTATAAACAAAAGAAAATCCAAGTTTATAGACTTTTACGGAAGAAAAAAAGAGATCAACTGAATTCACAAATTGAAAACTTGGAAGCTCACAACCGCAATGGAAACGTAAGGAACTTCTATAAGATCATTAAAAAACAACGTAAAGGATTCCAACCACGATCTTTTAAAATTAACGACACAAATGAACAATTATTGAGTGACACGACTGGAATCGCAAAGAGATGGAGTGAATATTTCCAGGACCTGCTGAATAGACCAACAAACCAACAACGATTTCAGTACTCATCGCAAGGTACTGAACAGTTGATAGAGCCACCAAATTATGAAGAAGTATCAGTAGCTATCCAGAGACTAAAGCCAAACAAATCAACTGGTGAATATAATATACCAGCCGAATTAATCAAATCTGCAGGAGCAGACCTATGGCACCGACTGCACGAGATTATTACCAGAGTGTGGGAAGAGGAAAAGGTACCGGAGGATTGGCTGATGGGGCTGATGATACCGATTTTTAAAAAGGGGGCAAGAGTGGATTGCAAGAACTATCGAGGAATATGCCTGCTCAACGCATCATATAAGGTACTGGCGGAAATACTTTTCCGCAGGTTAGAGACCTACGCTGAAGAAATCATTGGTGATTACCAGGGTGGATTCAGGAGTGGGAGATCAACAACAGATCAGATCTTCACTATACGGAAGATAATGGAAAAAGCATGGGAATACAACGTAACTATTCACCAGTTATTCGTAGACTTCAAACAAGCATACGACTCAATCGAAAGAGCAGCTTTATTTGCGATTATGGAAGAGTTTGGCTTCCCAAGAAAGCTGATAAACATCACCAAAGCAACGTTAACCGATACGAAGTGTAAAGTGCTGATACAAAACGTATTATCAGATCCATTTGACATCACGACAGGCTTACGACAAGGAGATAAGCTATCAACAATCCTGTTCAATCTCGCTTTGGAAAAGGTTATAAGAGCGATGACTATCAACTGGAGTGGTAGCATTTTCAGTACGTCAAAGCAATTACTAGCTTTTGCCGATGACGCCGATTTAATAGGACGAGGAACAGTTGCGATCAAAGAAATGTTTGTCGAAATGGAAAATGCAGCTGAACCAGTTGGACTGAAAGTGAGCGAAGAAAAAACTAAATATCTAACGTTAGACAGGAAGCACGGATCACGTATCGGCCAAAACATCACGATCGACGAGTATAATTTTGAAGTCGTCCAGTCATTCAAATATTTGGGTTCAATTGTGAACGTTGATAGAAGAGGAGATAAAAATGAGACTGAGCCAAGGGAACAAATGCTTCTACGCACTTAAGCACCTGTTTAGAAGCACTCTTGTCAGTAGAAACACGAAACTCCGACTTTACAAAACTCTAATCCGCCCCATCATAACATATGCCTGTGAAACGTGGTCTTTAACACAGAAACAGAAGCGAATTTCAACTGCTTCGAGAGAAAAGTGTTAAGATCGATTTGTGGACCAATATATGAACAAGGAAGATGGAGGATAAGGACCAACAGAGAGCTGACTGAAATTTTCGGGGAGGAAACAATTCTCGGTGCTATAAAAGCAGCTAGACTGCGATGGGCAGGGCATGTATCGAGAATGGAGGAAACTCGAATGCCAAGAAAAGCGCTGGAAAAAAGATTCGACAACAATAGAGCGAGAGGAAGACCCCGAAAAAGATGGTTGGACTGTGTGGAAGAAGATACGGAAAAGTTAGGCGTTAGAGAATGGAAAAGGTTAGCCCAGGATCGAACTCGATGGAGAAACGTTGTGGAGTCAGCCAAAACCCGCTTGGGTTAGTACGGCTGCTAAGTAAGTACAGTCACTCGTATATGAGAAAAAGACTGAAATAAAGAGACGATTAGGTAGACTTTTTTTTCTTCTTTTTGGTCATGCGAATTTTGTTAAACAATGTTTTAATTTTGTTTAGTGATTGGAATGAATTGTACGCTCTGCTCAGTACCGCCACTACCAAATGGGCACACTAGGCAATGGCCCAGGGCGCTGGAAATTCAGGTGCGCTGAATACACAAAAAAATGATTTTTTGCGAAAGTTGCTTACTCAAAATGTTGTTCTTACTCGTAGAACACAAAAATACAAAAGACTACAAATTAAAAAGGCAATAAATTCAATTTTATGGCAGTAAAATTTTAATTCAAAAGCAGTAAATTTAATAAAGTGGCAATAAAAATATTTTTCGGCAGTAGAAATAATTATGGGCAGTAAGTTTTTGCAATTAATATTTTGGCAATGTATTTAATATTTTTGGCAATAACTTTAATATTTTGCAGTAAATTTAATACTTTGGCAGTAAATTTTATATTACGGTAGTAATATTTAATAAGCAAGTGCGCTCCCTTTTACAAAATGTTACTGATGCTTACTCATTCTAATGAAGTATCGCTAGAATCAAATCGCAAAAAATTTATGTTAACTGACTAATGCGAATTATGTTGCGCTTTAAAAAATGTTAGGTAAGCGACTGATGATCCCTTTTACGAAATGATACGTAAGCCACTGATGATCCCTTTTACTAAATACTACGAATGCGAATTATGTTGCGCTTTAAAAAATGTTAGGTAAGTCCATAGCCACGTTGTTGTGACGATTAATTTTACTGCTAAAGTAATTATTTTTATTGACAGTACATACAATCCTATAATATAATTAATTAAATGATAACAACAATTTACTGCCAAAATATTAAACTTACTGTCAAAACATTAAATTTATTGTCGAAATATTAAATTTATTGCCAAAATATTAAATTTATTGCCAAAATATTAATTACAAAAACCTACTGCCCATAATTATTTCTAGTGCCGAAAATTATTTTTACTGCCACTCCATTAAATTTACTGCTTTTGGATTAAAATTTTACTGCCAAATTATTAAAATTACTTACCAGTTAAATACTAGCCAAATACAAAAATTTCACCTGCGGCGCACCAGGGCGCCAACGTTTTTTAGGAACGTCTAATTTCTTCATTTATCGTTACTACCTTCTAGGGTATATATTTTCTGTCTCATCCGTCCTAAAAATCTAAAGTTTCTTCTAGTATCTTCTCATCTACACAAAAAATACCAATGGTTAGTTCCACATTGTAAAATGTTAACTGAACGATTTTAGATAGTTAAATCGACGATAAGCCACGGAAAGTTGACGGTCCTTTTATTTTTAGTGTACTCTTGATGGAATTATGAGAATTATGGAATTGTAGAAAAAGGAAGCATAAAAAATGTTTAAATAAACCTTTCTAGACAAACGACAGAAAAATCAAATTATTTTATTCTGGTCGCCTGCCCACAATGCTTAAGAAGACGTCAAACACTGACCAACCAGCCAAAAATCAAATTATTTTATTCTATTACTTTTCTATTGTACAATTACATCGTTCTACTACTTTTCAACTACTCCATCCCAAATTAGAGTATCCAGATCCTTGGTGCCACGTAGTCAGGCACAATACCTAATTTGTAAATTTACTGAATCTTGGGGGTCTCAACCTCTGAGTAAGTGAGTGAGGAGACTTTCGGGCCCAGTATTCCTACAGACATCGTCTGGTGTAACATGAAACTGAAAACAAAATCTCAACAGAAATTGAGTTTGTGATATTTCTGTAAAAAAAAAATTTAGCTCGCTCCGCTCGCGACTCTTCTACTAAAGTAACCCTAACATATCGCAACGGGGTTCTAACTTGCGCATATCAAATACAATTTATGTTTATAGGAAGAGTTTTGAATTATATACCAATAGTAGCTCAGAAAAAAATTGCACTCGGCGTTGAAAACATTAGTCTCAGCACTGGCTCAGGTAAAAGCAATGAAAGGTAGCGAAATGTTTCCAATCTAACAATAAAAAACTTTACCTTCACTGCATTTATCAATTACTACAATATTGATGTTTTGCATCTTTCAATCGCACATCTCTTTCAAAAAATCTCTTGAAATCTTCATGGGTGCTTGAGCACCCCTTAGAGCAGTGTCCTAGCTACGGCCCTGTAAAATCCTCTCTCATAGCATTCTATAGAGGAACGCTGAAAAACGAAAAGTACGTACCGAAACCATTCCGTTAAGATTGAGAAATTGGGGGGCAAACGACTCCGGAAAATCGCGGCACAAGCTCTCAAAAAACCTCAATTCGGAACAGATCGATTTCAAATCGATATGTAATTGGAATATATCTGTATCTCATCCGAAACCGAAAAAGGTTTTCCAAATTGGATCTGATTTGTTGTCAACAGTATCTGGATTGATCCGATCTGAACATGGGCATTACCCATCGAAGCACAATTGAAAGTGCCCAGAAGCAAGTTGTCATGTTCCTCAACGGCGACTATCTCAATCGATCAGGCAATAATTTCCTGCTCAGCCCTTATAGTAAAAGATGTGCGTCTTTTGACTTAGCATCTTTGATTCGCAATAGAACCAATGCGTCTATTCTGTTTGTTCACTCTGTGCTCACTGAAAAAATCAATTCTCCATCGCTTCGCTCCTGTGTAATATTCAATTCGAGATCAACATGGCGTAACGGTATGATTTTTATTAAAACATGCAGGACAAGCCGCTCATTCTATCCGCCCTCTAACAACGCCTATCGAATGTTCAATTTCATATACAATATAATCGATCCAACGTTCCCCAGCGCACTTCTTCAAGTACCTGATTTGTATTTAAGCAGGGGGCTACGCTTCATTGCGCTCACTTTGCTTGGCAAGGGGGTTTGCTGTGTCTCTAGGTCTCCCTTGTGGCTTTCTCTTCACATTCGACTTTAGGTTTGGATTACCTTTTGTGTGATGAAATTCAAATCAAAAAGGCGCTTCAAGCGGGTAAGGTTTAAGCTGCTCACGCTGAAAATTTGTTACCGGCAAACAGACAAACTTTTGATTTTTATGATTTATAACAATTTCAGAAGTTCCTCTCTTGTTTTCCACGTAAAACAAAATTACGTTGTGTTGAAAAAATTGCGTCACAAATGCCGGATCCACCAGCGGAAAAATTTTTCAACACTTTCAGTTTTTACACGCAAAAATTTAAATTTACCGTAAACGATCTACGCAATAAGAAATAAAAGTCAAATTTTTACAGCGCAAAAGCTGAAAGTACCGTCAAATTATTTTTTGTATGCGATATCAGCCGTTTTGGAAGTTTTCATCAAAAACATTTTTCTCCAAAAAAAGTTTTCTACGTAAAAAATTTGTCTCCAAAAAATAAATTTTCGGAAAAAATTTTCTGCGTAAAAAATATGTCTCCAAAAAAAATTTTCTCCGAAGATTTTCCCGAAAAAAAAATTTCCTTCAAAATTTTTACAATGAATTAATTCTCCAAAAAAAATTTCTCTGACAAAATTTTTTTCAAAAAAAATTTTTCTTCAAAAAAATTTTCCGCCAAAAAAATTTCTCCAAAGAAAATTTTTCTCCTAAAAGAATTTTCCGCGAAAAAAAATGTTTCTCCAAAATTTTTTTCTTTGAAAAAATAACTCCAAAAAAATCTTCTCATGAAAATTTTTTAAATAAAAATTTTTTCTCCAAAAAAATTTTCCTCTGAAAAAATTTTTCTCAAAAAAAAAAAATTCTCCAAAAAAATTTTTTCGAACCAATCTCTATAACTTTCCCGAAGAAACCAACTTACTAGCTATTCTAATTCAAAAGGTAGCATGTTTGAGTATTCACAAAATCCAAGATGGCGCCGCTTTGACAGCTGGCAGACATTTTCTTAAGATCCCAAAAAAGTCTCCTGACCAAACTCTATACCTTTCCCGAAGATACCAACTCTCTAACTATTGTCACTCCGAAGATAAAATTCGAAAACTCCGAACATTACTTGAAAAACCGTCAAAATTGACCACTTTTCCACATCCCACAGCTTTTCCAGAATTTTCCCGGAAAAGCGGCCTATGAAATTTTTCATTTGAGGCCGAGACTGACGTCTCTGAAAATTTCAGGAAGATCGGCTGTCTAGTTCTCGAGATCGAAAATTATTAATAGATAGAACATAGATAGATAGATAGAAACCGACAAATCGGAAAAAAGTTTTCATAATGATGAGAACAATAGAAAAATCCATGGCCCGTACAAAATTTTTATTTATCGAAAATTTTTTTAAAGGCCTTAAAAAGTAAAAATCTTTAAAAATCTTTACAAAATTACCAAAATCTTGGAAAAATCTTTCAAATTAAAAAAAAAATTTTTTTTAAGATTTTTCAAAGCTTTTCCGAAGCAACTTGGGATTTTTTGGTAGCATGTGCCATGAATTTTCGGAGTAGATTACCCCTCAATTGCCGTATAATGATGTCACAAATGACGATGAACGAAGAATGAATAGGAACAAAAACTGAGTAATGTGGATAGGAATTCGTTATTCACTTCTACAGATTCCAATAAGTTTGAGGTTTTAGGAAATCAAAACGCGTGTTATAGCTGTTCTCTCTCTAACTAACTAACTTATGAATGTTCTGCTCGGAGAATAGAGCACTGACGTAGAAACCCTAGTAGGACCATGAACGTGATAGTCTTTTGTTTCGATCTTTGAAAGTAATACTCAACGTGAAGTTAGCTGCAGTTGCGACCGTAGCTTACTTCATTGTAAAAAACTCAGATGATTTTTAAACTTTACAATGAAGTCAGCTCACTCTGATAAATTTATGAATTTGTTTGTTTGTTTTCAATGAAGTCAGCTACCGAAGCTAACTTCACGTTGAGTATTACTTGCAAAGATCAAAACAAAACACTGTCACGCCCCTGGTAGGACACAACGGATATGACGAATCCTTCGACATGAAAAATAGACTGAATCTCAAAGTAAAGCCTGTTCCTGACAGATTTGCTCACATCTTCATTAAAACAAGATTCTATTGATAAATTGATTCAAAACTCTTTATTCGTCTCTTACTTACCAATCAAAAAAGAAACTTTATCACTCTTTTCGAAAAACTGTGGTACAAATAAAACTTATTTGGTGGACATTTTTGGGTGATTCGGTCATTTGCAGCACTGACATTTTCTCGAAAACCACTCACAGCCTGTGTCCGAAGTGGTATCAAAAAAGTTACTATATCCAATTGACTCGCAGGCGGTGGAACAAAATGTAAACACACTTATGCATTTGGTCCATTTACAATCGAAGTATAGGCCACCTTTGTAAAGTACGTAAAAATTAAAAGGATCGTATTAAGCCTTCCAATAGAAAAAATGATTTTGTCAAATAAAAATAATAAATGTCCAATAAAAATTTTTTTCCAATAAAAATATTAAATGTCCAATAAAAAAATAAATTCATTTTGTAAAAGGAAAATGTATTTTTTTATTGGTCGTTAACTATTTGTATAAGACAAAAAATTTTTTTATTGGACATTTATTATTTTTATTGGACATTCATAATTTTTTATTGGAAGGTAAATTAAAATAGATAAAAAGATCGAATATCAAAAATGTGACAGATGTGACATCGTGTGCATAAAACGATCACAAATGATATTCAAACCTTAACCTATTCTGGAGCTTTTCTCAAATCTCCCCTCAAATAGTAGAGTAAATGTAGGAAACACTCGGCTATCATTAAGGCCCATAACTTGTATGCTAAAATATAGTCTACCTTTAGGCGCTCAAACATTCTATTTTTGCTGATATCAGTGGACAAGGACGCAGTTTCAAAAAAGTAAGTCAGCTTTTCCCTTCCTAAAAATGTTGCCTTTTAATAGCAACTAAACTTATTTTTTGGGATCTTACCTACTCTGAGAACGGCGAAAAAATCGTAAAAATTTGCACAAAAACTCGTCGTTCTGAGACAAGGTTCAATCCCAAAAATAAGTTTAGTTGCTTTTAAAAGGCAACATATTTAGGAAGGGAAATGCTGACTTACTTTTTTGAAACTGCATCTTTGTCCACGAATATCAGCGAAAATATGATATTTGAGCGCCAAAATGTAGACTATATTTTAGCACACAAGTTATGGGCCTTAAATACACACCGCGATTTTTATCACGTTAACATTTTTCCCACTGAATCGCATATAGACAACAACTTTCTAGAAGATTGTAAGGCTGTATCTCATTCAGAAAACAGTGATATGGACGTTCCTACGTTAAATTTTATCCAACTACACCGTCGAACTACCCAATTATCTGAAGAAATTAAAGAACAAGTGAAATTGATTAAATAAGCCTTATGTACTGCAACTAATTCTTCGACATGCGCACAATTGACGAGACTGACGAAATTCATGACAACTGAGACACTGAGGAATTTAGATTCGTTTGTATAAATCAAATTAATGAATTCATCTCAAAAATGCACATGAATAAAGAATCGAATAAAAAGAAACTGACTTGACTTTAGATTTGTCTGCTTTCTTTAATTACGAAATCTGTAAAGCTCAGCAAAGTCTCAAAACTCGCTTTGTTTCGCAAGGTTCAGACATAGCCTGAGAGGGCCGTTTGGTAGCCAGCTCAAATATCATTTCATGAGGTCACATTCATCCAATAACAATTCTATAAATTATATTCGTACAATATTCTTACCAGTAGTGGAGATGGCTACCAAGAAACAAAGTAAAACCAAAAATTTGAAAGATGCCATTTTCTTTGTCGGATGTCTTGGCTACAACAAAAAAAGAATAGTTTTGATCATAAGCACACGATTTTGCATAACATCGATCAAACGAAGAATGTCAAATACACTTAGAGAATTTTAAATGCATACATCGTACGTCAGCTGATGATGAAAACAAAACAAAGACGAATCATCTGAGGTAGAGGCGATACAAACATTTTAAATTCTATAAGCTAGAAAACTATTCACTCTAAACGTGTCACACTGCTGATTTTCTCAATGTATCTTCGAAATATTGGTAAAAAATGATTAAAAAGATCAAATTTTTGAACCAAGTTTGTTCACATGGACCATGTTTAGTCGTCACAAAATCACAAGAAGGTCAAAAAATGCTCCGTTTTTGTTAACAAAAAATGTCAAATGAAGTTACTTTAAACTATTTTTTTACCAAAAGTTGTGTTTAAATTTTAAGTTCTTTTAATGAAGTTGTATTTTGAGACTTACCGTCTTAATTCGAATTTTTTCGTCAACTGAAGAAAAACCGAAGAATAGTTGTCCTTATATAGGCGTGTGAAAAACACTCTTAACTGTATAGATATTTTCATTACCCACGTTCGTTTTAGTAATGGACAAAACGTAACATTATCATAATGGCACGCAGGATGGCTTGCAGTATGTTCAAGTATTGTACCCGTGACGCAAGTCCATACGATAAAAAAGTTAAACGTAATTTTTTCGTAGACTTCAGCGCTTAGAGAAATTACGAGTTCAGGCCATCGAAATACTGACCGACATGAAGTTCAAGTCTATAATAGGATTCACACACACTGCACCTTAGTGCAACCGGTTGCATATCAGTGCACATGGCTGCACGTTGGTGCATCTCACGTGATTCCTAGAAATTTTGGAAAAAATCAAGTTTCGTGGTCACTCCTAGGAGGGACGTGGGGGTGGGTGGTTATGGTAGAGGACCATAAGAAATTGTTAGTAAAGTGCTGACAAGTTGTCGAGAAAGGGTGGAGGTTCCCGTAAAAGCATTTTGGGCGCTTTAAAGAGCCCAATGAAGGATATTGTGCGCTTTAAATAGCCCAATGAAGGATATTGGGCGCTTTAAAGAGCCCAATGAAGGATATTGGGCGCTTTAAAGAGCGCAATCGAAGTTGTATTGGTATGTCGAACGCTAGACAATATAATGAGTCAACTTGTTACACAACAATTTATAACACAAATCTGGCACTTCAATTGTTAAACTTGTATAAAGTGTACTTGTGTAGAAAATTAGACTCATTATATTGTCAATCGTTCAACTTCTCGGTACAATAATGACAAATATAAACTTTACAACAATTGTAAGAGTTCACGCATTAGAAGGCGAAAATGGCATTCTGCAACTTGCAAAATGAGTAGGATTGTTGGGTAATCCTCCAGTTTGTCCACATTGCAATTCGATAATGGTTATTGTACGGGACAATTCGGTTGCAATCGGACTCAAGTGGCGGTGCAACGGCAAAATCTTAATGAACAAGAAGAAAAGCAAAAGTTGCACGTACAGACGAGCCTACCGAAATGACACGTTTTTTTCCGGAACGCATTTACAACTGTGGCAAGTTCTTGGCTTCGTCGACCTGTGGCTCAAGAAGGTCCAACACAACAGCGTGAGCGAATTACTGAATGTGTCGGAGCAAACAATAGTTGATTGGTCGTCCTTTTGTCACGTAGTAACATTCGACGGAATGGTCATCAAGGCACATCCGATTGGAGGGCAAGGAAAAATCGTCGAAATTGACGAATCAAAATTTGGCAAAAGGAAATACAATCGTGGACACCGCGTAGAAGGTAAATGGGTCTTCGGAGGAGTGCAACGAGTCACGGGTATAGCATTCATGGTGCCAGTGGCGAACCGAACAAAGAAAGTTCTTTTGTGCATCATAAAGCACTTTATTTTGCCGGGAACAACAGTAATATCTGATTGTTGGCGTGCTTACCAATGCTTGGAAGACGAGGGGTTTCGCCATTTAACCGTCAACCATTCCATTACCTTCAAAGATCCCGATACAGGGGTCCATACAAACGAGATAGAAGGAGCGTGGCGTCGAAAGAGGTTGTTGGCACTCACAACAGGCAAACTGAATTTTTAGCGGCCAAGCTCAGCAAATACTTATTTTTGCGAGCTTGCCGAACGCAAAAGATCGACCCATTCATTGAGTTCTGCAAGTTGGCTGGTTCACTGTATGACGGTAAGGGCAAACTTATTGAAACAGAAACAGAGCTAAAATTTTGGGAGTTCCAAGAAGAGTTGCAGAAGTTGTATGATGAATAGGCGTATTAAGGGGTGTTTGGAGTCGTTAAATACTTCTGAACTGACGAACAGAAGGGTCACCACCTTAATACAGCAAAACGGCCCTTTTCAGGGCCAATGGGAACACGTAAGCAGCCTCCGCGCGGCGTATCCTGTGTGAGTGCACACCAGTGTGTTGTGCACATTGGTTTGCACTCAGCGAATGCTTACAATTTCAATAACATTTCTATCTTAAGCGCCCAATATCCTTTGCTAGGCTCTTTAAAGACCCAAATAAAGGGTATTGCGCTCTTTAAAGCGCCCAATATCCTTCATTGGGCTCTTTAAAGCGTCCAATATCCTTCATTGGGCTCTTTAAAGCGCCGAAAATGCTTTTACGGGAACCTCCACCCTTTCTCGACAACTTGCCAGCACTTTATTAACAATTTCTTTAAAGCGCCCCCACCCCTAGACTCGAAATCATAAGAGGGCGGGAGAATTTTCCGAGAGCGAATGAATTTTCCTTTTACAAAATGACACGCGAGCGAATGAATTTTCCTTTTACAAAATGCCACGAGAGCGAATTAATTTTCCTTTTACGAAATGCAACGAGAGCGAATGAATTTTCCTTTTACAAAATGCCACCCCTAGACTCGAAATCATTCTCCCGCCCTCTTTCCGCCCTTCTCACACTTTGTATTACTCAAAACTGAAAAAAAAAAATAAAAAAAATTTTGACTTCCCCCCCACATCCCCCCAGGGACGACCGCCACCAAATGACTGCTGATTATTGATGGGGGGGTGGTCCTCTACCATAACCACCCACCCCCACCTCCCTCCTAGGAGTGACCACGAAACTTGAATTTTTCCAAAATTGTTATTAATTTTCAGAAATTCTTTAGAAATTTTAAGCAAATTTGAAAAAATGTGAGAAAATTTTCTAAAATTTTCACAAATTTTTTAAAATTTCACAAATTTTCTTAAATTTTCTCAAATTTTCACAAATTTTCTCGAATTTTCTCAAATTTTCTCAAAAATAGGCCCTGGTCTAGAGGTCGACACCAGCCCAAAAAAATGAAGGGACTTTTTGTCCATGGAAGCCTTAGGGCTCTAGGTCGGTCCTAAGATCAACCAAATTGCTCACTTCAAAGCCACGATACAGTTAGTCTGTTATAAAATCAATGAATACGAGTACAGACAAAAACGCCTACAGAAACTTCGGTCAAGCTATGCACCTTTGGTTCAGAACTTCTAGAGATGCGCCCTTTAAAAGAGAGAGATTTTGAGTATATTTTTAGCTCTCCCGTTAGTTATACCTTTGGTTGAAAACAGGAACCATCACTGACTTCGTTTGGGTTGTAGTGTTTATAGAGACGTTCAGATCTTTATATGAATTCAACATTCAACTTAAAAGCATCGATCAAACGACTTGCGTCACATACATTAAATTAAGTTTCTTATCGTAAACTGTTCCTCCAAGAATTTTGCTCAAAACATTTTCTAACAACAATCAAACAAATGCGTATCTTCTTTGTTGATTTCTACCTATCTTGCTTGTTAGCTTATCTATTCGTCAAAGAAAAGGATGGTCTATTTTTTCAAGTTTTAGATAATTTATGTCCGGTTTAAACCAAATGTTGAGCATCATGCTCTAAGCGGTAGCAGAGAGCGTGACGCAGTCCCCAAATCCCAGAAAAAACGTCCACAAACCCAAAAAACTCTATATAAAAACCTTTGGGACAAGACACGATGTATAGGCGAATTTTTGAGTTTTTTCCCCTCGCCCCCTCCTCGTCCAAATTATTTTCAGCCGGTGGCTACCCCCAAAAAAATCTTGGAACTGAGTTATTGGCTTTCAAAGTTTTCATACAACCCCCATATATGAAAATCCACCAACGGGAGCTCTAGTTCGGCTATATCTCGGCCGGTAGTGGTCACATCGCGGTGAATGGGGTATCCATGAAAGGTATCCATATCACGATGCCAACGAAACCGGTCTTGGGAGGTTCGTGACCAGGAGTCGGTCAAAAGGGTCCGGCGAGGGGAAAAATCGCCCAGTTGAATATCGTCCGGGACGTTATTTCACGGACAATATTAAACGCGGAGGATAATATCGTCCGCGTCAACGGACGTTATTATCGTCCGTGTTTTCACGGAGGATAATAACGTCCGCGTCCACGGACGTTATTATTGTCCGTGTTTTTACGGACAATAATATCGTCCGCGTTCACGGAAGATGTTAACCTCCGTAGTTTAAACGGACGTTATTATCCTCCGCGGACGATATTATCCTCCGTAATTTGCGCGGGCGTTATTATCCTCGAGGTTTTCTCTGAGGATGATTCCGTCCGTTATTTGTATCCATGGACGTATAAGACGAATATCTCTGCTCTTACTATTTTTTGTGAAGAAATTTGAGCGGATGCCTCTTCATAGAGTTCTGGGTCGGTATAACCAAAAAATGT
>CM055403.1:65432484-65445726 GCA_029228625.1 Pseudolycoriella hygida
GGAGGAATTTTTTTCGAAGAAAGTTTTTTTCTAAGAAGAACTTTTTTGAAAAAACTTTTTTCCTAAGAAAATTTTCTTTTCTGAGAAAATTTTTTTTCTGAAAATTTTTTTTCAAAAAATAGAAGATTTTTCACATGAATTTTAGTTATAACAACTGGAAAGTTCCAAAACGACTGATATCACAACAAAAACCTATTAAAAGGTAGAGTGTTACGCAGTCCGTGAGTCTGCTTTCAAAATTAATGATATCGCTTGAGGTGACGCCATCGCTGATAATACGCAGAAGTTTGTTTGAATGGAATCTTGTGTTCAAAGTTGTGTTAAAAAAATTGCGTCACAAATGCCGGATCCACCGGCGGAATAATTTTTCAATACTTTCAGTTTTTACACGCAAAAATTTAAATTTATCTACTCTAAACAATCTACGCAATAAGAAATAAAAGTCAAATTTTTGCAGCGCAAAAACTGAAAGTACAGAAAAATTATTTCGTCGTTGGGTCTGGTATTTGTGGCGCAATTTTTTTAACATAACGTTGTCTCCGTTGTTCTAAATAAATTCTCACGCATGAAGAAAAATGTGAGATGAAAGTAGGAACGCGTTCTTGCTTGTTGCCAGGCGGTGAAAAGGAAAAAAGGAAAATCTCTAGACGCCTTCATGAATTTTGTTGTTCGATTATTTTTTGAATGTTTGATTTGAAATTGTTTTTGATGATCAACTCGATAAGTGTGGAATTTAACTCGATTTTGTACTCGAATTTTTATTTTTCTTTATTGTTAAATTTGCCCTGTAACCTTCTTTCTTTCCTCTACTTAAAATTTGGTGGAGTAATGTTGAATTCCCTTTCTCATTGTCTTCTAGTATTCTCTAGTATATCTTATGTACCAGTGTTACTAATGTACTGAAATGTGAGAAATTTGGGACAAATTGAGGACCTATTTTGATAAAAGAACTAAAATGACGATCGCGATTTCAGTCTCAAATTCGATGGAGCCAACAGCAAGTCGTTGTAAATGGGCAGCTGAAGTCAACCTTTGGTCCAAAATTACTCCAAGATATCTGGGAAATTTGTCTTGCTTTATTGAGCTTCAACTTTCTATTAGCTTGGCGGTTATTCTGATCGAAAGTGATCGACACTGTTTTACCAACGTTCGGTTTTAGTCGCCATTTCACAAAGTAAAATGACATTCTCTGCAGATCGGATCGGAGGACTTTCTCGATGCCTTCAAACGTTTTCGCTCGTGCGGCAACGGCTATGAATCGTCTCGACTGGGTGTCTCGCAGAATATTAAAATATCGGCATCAGTGATCAGTTTTCCGGCCAAACGAATTAAAGGAAAAAGGGGGACAGTGATACGTTCCTAGCGTGACAGGGGGCAGGGAAGGGGCTTTATCATGTGTTACGTCACACAAAATTTTTGGTAAAGCTTTAACACCACCTTAGCTTTTACTATGTACATACCCGCTCTGAGGTTAGCCACTTCAAGAGATTCTGTAAAAATCCACTTTTTATTGAAATATTGATCATAGGATACATAGGAAATATTGATTTGCTCAGACATTTGTTTAGACATTACAAAAGTTTACTTTATGTAAATTTTCTTTTAGTATTCATCATTGAAAGGATAGTCCGGATGAGCAGTGGACCTAAAAAAAAATTGTCTAATTGACAGAAAAAACATTAAAAATGACATTCGTTACTTACGACGACATAGGACAAATTCTCCCATTGCAATCGAAGCTATCAATCAAGGACATGTCATCGTCGGATAAATTAAAATCGAACACCTGAAAGTTCGAAATAATTCGATCCTTTGTGACCGACTTGGGGATTACGACATGCCCCCTCTGCGCTTGGTAACGAATCAAAATTTGAGCTGCAGTTTTATTGTACTTGTTTGCGATGGAGACGATCTAGTTGGTAAATTTGTCATAATTTGAATGCAGCCAAGTTGGGGACAATATTCTTACCTTCGGATCTTCCAACAATACTGGATCATTGTTCGTAACCCATGGTCGATTTGGTGATCCTAATGGACTGTACGCCGTTACGACAATCCCATTCGATTTACAATATCCGCTGAGCCTCTTTTGATTCAAATACGGATGCGATTCAATTTGATTAACGGCTGGTTTTATGCGACAGTCGGAAAGAATTTCCTCTATTTGCCTCTTATTGAAGTTTGATATTCCAATACTTTTCACCAAACCATCATCGACAGCCTTTTCCATTTCTTTCCACGTATCGACGTAATTCACATGAGAAAACACGATGTCACCATTATCATCTTTCGGAAACAGTGGACCTTCCTCTTTAAATGCGTGTGGCCAGTGAATAAGATATAAATCGAGGTACGGAGTGTTCAAATTTTTCAAAGTAGTTTCAAGAGCGCCACGAACAAGATCTGGTCGGTGGAAAGTATTCCACAGTTTGCTCGTAATGAACATCTCTTCTCTGTTTGGAATTGTTGTGAGTGGAAATACAAATGAACATTGAGTTTAAGTATTTCCCACCTTGTAACAACTCCCTCTTCAATTTTGGCATTCAAACCTTCACCAACCTCGTGTTCGTTCTCGTACACATGAGCTCCGTCAATACTTCGATAGCCTGCATCGATAGCATCTTTCACCGCCTGCGTAACTTGACCGGGAGGAGACTGCAATATATTTGTTAAATGTTAGAAATCCTAAGTAGCATCAGCAATTTTTATTGTCGCTAATAGCTACACTAATTTGCAAAAAGTTTCATCGACCATATCTCCGGAGCTACTTGGCCGATTTTGCTCGTCTTTGAACTTGAATCATGGGAGGCATGTACCTTTCAGGGGAAAAAAGTGGAGACGGACAGACAGACAAACTGACGGACATTTTTTTTTGCTGATTCGTCATCTCTAGACGATAATAAATATTTCCCCCCACCTCCCACCTCGATCTACCCCATGTTACAATTAAAATTGTTTGTAGTAAACATATAGCACATTTGTATTTCGTACGGGTCTAATAAATTAATTCTTCACACAAATAATCTCATGCTTACCACAATTACGAAAAATTTCCCCTTCATAATTGGATTAAACATAACATGATTGGTATGATTGGGTAGTTAGATAGGGTAGCGCCTGATCGCATATGAGCGGAGTGTGCTCTTGTTACGCCCACGTCGAAGTCCCCGGGACCTCAATTCTCTTCGGAGTTTTGTGCTAAACTTAAGAGTGCTATCTGATGACTTGCCTACGGGTCATCGGGGAAACGGAAGTAGGTTGGGCGTTTGGTTAACCTCCAAACACCGGAAAAAATGGATCGGTTGTGAACTCAACAACACAGCCTAGGATCGGACAGGATAAACGGCAACGACTCAAGCAACGGAAAAAGGACAATGATTTAAAACTAGGAACATGGAATGTAAGATCTTTGTTGCGGCCAGGAGGATTGAGATCTCTCACAAGTGCGCTAAGAGCGGCAAAAACTGACATCACGGCAGTGCAAGAAACGAGATGGCCTGGAAAGGACACCATGATCAGTGGAGACTATAAGTTCTACTATAGTGGGAAAAGTAATGACAGTCAAAGAGAGTATGGAACAGATTTCATGGCTTTCGGCACAGCTAGAAACGTGGTGATTGGCTTAAATCCTGTTGACGAGCGATTGTGCTCTCTACGGATAAGAGGAAAATTTTTCAACTATACTCTTATTAAAGCCTACGCACCCACGGAGGAAAAAGACAACGAAGCGAAGAAGCTATTTTACGACGTAAACGTGACATTAAGATTTTGCTTGGAGATCTGAATGCCAGGATAGGTCGCGAAGTCTTCTATCGTCCCACAATTGGTAAATACAGCCTCCATGAAAAAATCGAAGAATTATTTACTTATTGAAACTACTACATAGGAATTAAACTTGCGGAGAATAGAGTCCGCTTCTCATCTTAAGCGTAAAACCATTTCGTTACTTGATAATGTTAAGAATTATTTTGTCATTGTCATGACGCTCAGACATTAACACATCTAGAACAGTTGTGTTAAGGGGATTATTAGAAGAGATCAACATTTCGGCATATCGTGCCAAGTCATTCAACTTACTATGTTGATGGACATGAAGGACGATTTGTTATCTTATCTATTTATCTCAGTTAGAGGTATTTCCGGGACTAGTGAATTGTAACTGAAATGTTCACAGGCGCCCTCTATTGGAAGCAGTTCCAACGATTTCTAACTCTAACTCTTGAAAGTCATGCCTCCAAAGGTAATTCAAGACCTTATCAAGTTTTTCTACGAAAATGGTGCGGTTTTTTATTTGTTGGCTATATGTACTGTAGACAATTGAATTGTACAGTGCATATAGTCAACAAATAAAAAACCGCACCATTTTCGTAGAAAAACTTGATAAGGTCTTGAATTACCTTTGGAGGCATGACTTTCAAGAGTTAGAGTAAGAAATCGTTGAGGCTTTTGAGACTGTTGAGTCTACTCATTTTCGACAAAACATTTTTTACAATTTTATTGAGGCTTTTGAGACTGTTGAGCATGTACAATTGTGGAAAATATTTTTTTAGCCAATGAGACTGTTGAGTGTACTCATTTCGGACAAAAATATTTTTCACAATCTTATTGAGGATTTTGAGACTGTTGAGCATGCTCAATTGTGAAAAATAATTTTTTAGCCAATGAGACTTTTGAGTGTACGTATTTTCGACAAAAGTATTTTTCACAATTTCATTGAGGCTTTTGAGACTGTTCAGCATGCTCAATTGTGAAAAATATGTTTTGCTGAATTATGAAATGCATACTTTGCTCCCAGTCCGTTCAATGTACATGAAATGATGTATGTACATTCTGATCAAAGAAAATATGAGGCATGAAGTGTTGAACACGCCCTCACTGAAGTCATGCGAAGCAACATGTTTGAATGTATCATTGGGTGGAGTTAAAACCTTGACTGTAGTCTCTTTCTATTGTCCAAAAGTGTTACTGAGAAATGATCTGCGGAAGCTCACAACTCTGAATTCAAGTGTATTTATTGGAGGTGACTTTAATGCAAAGCATCGCTTTTGGCGTAATTCAGATAACAATGCTAACGGAAATAATTTATACAATTATGTTGTTGACGAGTGTCCTGCGGAATTGATTTATCCCGATGAATACACCTGTTACAGGAGTAAAACAAATCCGAGCACCATTGATCTAGCACTGGTCAAGGGAATGGGTGTGACAAGTACGGATGTATTAGAAATGAATCCAGACCATTGTCCTGTAGAGTGCATCTTGAAATTGAATTCTAAATATGTCCTTGTGCCACCCAAGCAGCAGTTTCACTATAAGGAAGCGAATTGGGACTTGTTCAGGAAGATCATAAGTGACGAATTAGCATTGAACCCGTTCTCTGTCGCAGAGTCTATAGACTCAAGTGTTGATCGTCTCACGAAAGTAATAAGTCATGCCATGACTGAAGCCATTCCCATGAAGCACACTAGAGATAAAAATATTCTCTCCTCGAAGTTGAAAAAATGCATTGCGCTGAAGAAAAAACTGAGGAGGGCATATTTTCGAAATAAAATTAAGCGAGTCCAACTATGGGATGAAATTAGACGACTTGATGACGATATATCTAGGGAATTGAATCATGCTGATTCCAAGATGTTCCTAAACAGACTGAAACGCATAGTACCGAATCATCAGATGTACAAAAATATTAATAAACTATTGAGATCTGACCACTCCGTTATACCAGCACTTAAATTGTATGACGGTTCTGTAGTTATCAATCCTGTAGACAAAGTAAATGCCATAGCGAGCGAGCATGATAAAATCCATAAGCAAAACCATGACATGGGTGACCCAGAATTCGATATGAAAGTGGAATCTGAAATATGTTCCTTTCTGACGATGCCAAGCGGCCTCTACAATACTACTGATCCACATTTGACCAACTCTGAGGAAATTAGTCACTTTCTTAGAACCCTCAAAAATAAAAAATCAAATGGGCCCGACTCAATACCAAATATTGCTCTAAAAAAGCTTCCCTGCTTAGCGCATGACTTTTTGACGCAACTGATAAATCACATTTTCTTGAAGGGCTACTTTCCAAAAGTATGGAAAATGGCTCATGTTATACCAATACCCAAACCTGGTAAACCTGCGAACCAAGCTAGAAATTTGCGACCTATCAGCCTCCTTAACAACCTGAGTAAGATTCTAGAAAAGGTCCTTCATGCTAGAATACTAGATTACTGCATGAAGATGAATTTACTGCCTGATAATCAGTTCGGATTCAGAAATAAACACTCTACGGTACATGCTCTCATGAGACTATGTGAGGAATGCCTCCTGGGTTTCAGGGATAATAAAGTCACGGTGGCTGCTTTCCTAGACATAGAGAAAGCATTCGATACAATGTGGGTTGAAGGTTTTGATCTACAAAATGATACGAATGAAATTCCCTGACTATCTCATAAGGATTACACTGTCCTATCTCCAGCACAGAGAATATAGAGTGAAATTGGAAAACCATCTGTCAAATCCTATCACAGTTAATGATGGAGTCCCACAAGGCTCTATTCTTGGACCTCTTCTGTTTATCATATTTAGCTGATATAGCTGATTTACCGATGCACACTAACACGACACTATCCGTATTTGCTGATGACTCGAACGCCTTTTCTACTAGACTGTCGCCGAGTAGAGCTAAATCTAACGTTCAGAGCCATCTCTACAAGCTTCAAAAATACTATCATAAGTGGAAAATCAAAGTCAATGTGGGAAAATCTGAGGCACTTTACATTAGGAAATCTAATGTTGGGGGCCGTGGAAATAAAAGTCTGCCTGACTTAGAGTTAAATAGCGAGAAAATCCAATACAAGGAAAGCGTCCGGTACTTCGGTTACCATGTGCAATCAAATATGAAGCACAATGAGCATATCAAAAGAATGCTTCTTAAGGCACACTCTGGATTGCATAGACTCTATCCTATTATGAGGGTGAATAACGGTATATCACATGAGGTTAAAGCTAAAGCCTATGTAACTATTTTGAGACCAGTACTCACAAATGCCTTCGAATGGCAATTAACTTCAAAAGGACAAGAAGTAACTTCAAGTATATATCTACTGATTCATTACATGAACTGACCAAAACTCCTAGATTGAAAAAATATTTATATGACCTAGCAAAAAGGATGCTCAGCAGAACTTATACGCATGAAAATGTGTTGATTAGTGGGCTGGGTAGCCGCGCAAATGAATCGATTTACAATGGTATATACAAATCTCCATCCTTACTGTGGAGTCGCGAATCCAAGCTACTATCTTTATAGACAGAGGCATTGCTTGACTTATCTGAATTAATTTGATGTTGATGATTGCGCCATTACGGCATTCTCTAATTCTTAGCCGATCGACCAATGATGAACGATCGACGCTATGAATCGTGTTGCGTCTCCTTAGGTTAAGTTAGTTTAAGTTTTATTAGGTTTAAGTTTTAATTTTAAGTAAAAAAATTATGAATATTGATTGCTTTTTAAAAAAATTTTTACAATCTAAAGGGAAATTAGCACCTCCAATGAAATTCCAAATTCGACAAATAAATGATAACAACTCTGAGTTATCAGGCGACTGCGCTTGACATAAAGAAACGTCATATAAATTTGATAAAATCTTTATAGGCTGTAAATTTATCTCAACATTTACAATATTTAATAATTTGTAACAAATTTTTCTATTTTGAAATAAATGCATCTAATCAAAAAAAAAAAATGTTTTGCTGAATTATGAAATTCATACTTTGCTCCCAGTCCGTTCAATGTACATGAAAAATATAAAAGAATGAGAAATATATTAACAAATGAAATAATGAAATGAAATAACTCCAAACAGATTCGACCTGACTCAGAAATTGTCCTAGGTCGCTCTGCGATTAACATCGACACGTGTGAACTTTCCCATCTCCAATCTGAAACGGTCCTCGTCGAAAAAAATTTCTCGACTAATACAACTGAAAATTTACTTTAGAGTACGTAAAAATATATTAGTTCTAAATTTCATGCCTTTATGTGGCAAGCCCCAATACCATGAATAATTTGTGTGAATGAGTAATATAACATTTTTTAATAAATAGATTTAGTATGTTACAGTCTCATTGGCATTAAAGTACACTCAACAGTCTCATTGCTTAAAAAAATATTTTTCACATTTGAGCATGCTCAACAGTCTCAAAAGCCTCAATAAAGTTGTGAAAAATATTTTTGTCTCATTGGCTAAAAAAATATTTTTCACAATTGAGCATGCCCAACAGTCTCAAAAGTCTCAATGCGATTGTGAAAAATATTTTTGTCGAAAATGAGTTCACTCAACGGTCTCATTGGCTAAAAAAATATTTTTCACAATTGAGCATACTCAACAGCCTAAAAAAGTCTCGAAATGAGCATACTCAGCGATCTCAAATAGTCTAAGTGAGTGTGCTCAATGACCTCAGTCAGTCTAAATCTAAAAAAAAATTTAAAATGAGTATACTCGCTGGTCTCATTAATGATGATTTTATAAAAAAAAAGCGAAATTGAGTACTTCTGAGTTTTTTTCAAAAATTGATACTGATTTGAGGCTGTGAGTACACTCAGTTTTAGTACTCACTGAGACTGCCATTTTAACTCGGGCTCTCATACCTTTACGTTACCGCTCACGGTCTTCGCAATAGTCGCTCCTTTTCAATGGTTTCCTTTTTCCTGTGTTGTGCAATTTTTTCGTATAACGCCAGTTAATGAAATGTTAGAAATGTTCCAAAAAGTGATCATCTCGTAAGTTTGAAGCTACCACAAAAATATTCATCAAACTTTTTTCAATGGTTCACAAATTCGATGAAGTGCACAATAGAGTGCAGATTCTGGGAAAAATAAAAACCATGAAGATCAGCTTCTTTTGGAGGACTTGGCGAAGGTTTGAATAGGGCCATGTCGAAAAAGTCGCAAATTTTCACTAGAAAAGGCCCCGCAGGCTTATTTTTCATGAAAAAAATTTGTCGACCTTACCAATGAGATTCTATGGGGATAAGTAATTGTGGCACCAAGGTCCCACTTGCCGAAAAAAAAAGTCCGAAAATCGACCTACCCTATTCCCTCTCCTTGGAAAATCAGACATTGGCCCAGATATAACACTGCGCTCCTTCTCTTTAACCGGGCAAGACAAACATCCTCAATGAAATCACTAACAAAAGGTACACATTTGATCATACAAATTATGCACCTTCAAACTAGGTCCTCTAAAACAACTTACTTTCAATCCCAATGGAAGTTAAGAAGTTCTACTGTGGGCTGTCAAATGGTGTGTTAAGCGCAATATAGTACTCCTTATGTACATTAGCCTCTGTCCACCTACTCCTACATCCTATCCTACCCGTGGTGACACCTGTTATAGTGAGCAACCCCACGAACGATCAGGTAACCAACCCTGGTGTAGTAGTGTGGGTCACTTAGCTGAAGGATGAGGGGGGCTGTCTTCGGGTAGTACCTAGACGCTACGTTGAGAGAGGGCTGAAGACAGCTAGGCGCTATCAAGATGGGATGGCGGCTTAGCATGGTGGCGAAGGATCTCGCGGTAAGAGACAACGGCAGCATGCAAAGTCCTAGTCAGATGGACTACCATCATTCACCAGTGCCACGGGCACATTAAGACCAACGCCAGTGCGGTCTTAATTACGGCATACTGGCAAAGCATTGAACACGGACAAAGAATATCGACCAGCGGATGAAATTTTAGACAAGGGCTGACAACTGTGGTATTCCACTACCTTAATAAGGAAAGGTGACATCTTCACGAAACGGCTAGTGGGCTAATATCATGGTTGCCCCCGTCCCGGTAAAACCTTGGCAGGCCTCCAAGTACGTTCGAAAGCTCGTCCTGTGAAAAGGAGGTGTAGGCTCAGATGAACATTCCTGACTAATACCGATCTGGCTCTGAACGCGGTGCCCCATGAAGGACCGTGTCAACCCTAGCATGGCCTCACTGCTTGCATAGATAACCATGAGATCACGAAGGTAACTACACAATCGAGTTGGAGATAGCGGCTTGGAGGGGGGACCCAACAGCATGGAATTAGGAAAGGAAGGGAAGGAGTTAAAAGAAAATCAACAAGAAAATCAACAGGGAAATCAGCAGAGGAAATCGGAGGATCAGCGGATGGATCAATCGAAGGTTCAGCTATTTGACGTGTTCGCAAGACGATCGAAAGTGGCGAGGTCGCCCCCGGGAAGGGAAGCGAGAAGTATAGAGGTTATCCACACAGACGTTCTCCACAACGACGACAACGATGAACCAAAGCAGACAAAATTGGAGCTAGTTAAAAAGATGGTGAAAGAGTTACACGAATTTATACAAAATAAAAATAACGTGCACAAAGACATTAAGACGAAGGTGATCAGCATTCGAGCCTGCCTAAACGAAGTGGAACAGGAAGATAAGCCGTGGAGGATGCGGAGATTCGAAGCAAATTACAAGAAGGCGAGAGCAGGCATTGAAGTCGGCGAAGTTACTGAAGTTGGCGAAGGTATCGAGGTGCTAGCCACCCCGCTCTCGACAAAAAGAAGACAAACACCGGATATTACGCCCACTCCAAGAAGCGCGGCAAAAAGGAGTAAAGGGGACAGGAGAAACAATGAAAGGACCACAAACAGACTGGATGCACAAACACCGAAGCCCAGTATAAGCGAGTGGAGAGAGGTGAGAAAAAAGAAGAAAGGGAAGAGCGAGAAGCAAAAGCTTAGAAGTCTGAGACCTAAAGCTGATGCTCTAATAGTGGCGGCAGAAACAGGAATGACGTACGCCGATATCCTCAAAAAAATTAAAGAAGACCCAGACCTCAAGGACCTGGGTGAAAATGTCTCGAGAATAAGACGAACGCAAAAAGGCGAAATGCTGTTTGAACTCAAGAAGGGCCCAGAAATTAAAAGTGCAGATTATAAAGAACTAGTCAAGAAGTCACTGGGCGAAGCAGCAAAAGTGAGAGCGTTGTCCCACATGACCACGATTGAATGTAGGTATATGGACGAAATCACGACAAGCGAAGACCTTCGAAAAGCCCTGAAAGAGCAAGGTAATATAAATGACGAGATAGATTCCATGACGATACGTATGAGAAAAACGAGAGACGAACTCCAAACGGCGGAAATAAAACTTTCAGTGGACGCAGCGATTAAGATTCTGAAAATCGGCAAGATAAAGGTGGGCTGGTCCGTATGCCCGTTGAGGGAAGCCCAGCAGTTGGAAAGGTGTTTTAAGTGCATGGACTTTGGACACCAAGCAAGGAACTGCAAGAACGAAGATAGATCCAAGTTGTGCAGGAGATGTGGGGAAGAAAACCACCTAGCAAGAGATTGCACGAAACCACCAAAATGCCTGCTGTGCACGTCAGAAAATGACCACGTGACGGGTGGAGCGAGATGCCCAGTCTATAAACAGGCGCTTAAATCAAAGACGGGACAAGAATGGAAGGGATCCAAATAAACCTTAATCATTGTGACATGGCACAACAACTTCTTTGGCAAGCCACAGCGGAGCAAAAATGTGACGTAGCAATTATTGCAGAACCGTACCGAATTAATAAAAACAACGGTAACTGGGCTGTGGACAGAGCCGGGATGGCCGCAATATTGACGACGGGAAAGTATCCCATACAAGAAGTTGTATCAGGCACCCACGAAGGATTCGTGATTGCGAAAATTGACGGAGTGTATATTGTCAGCTGTTATGCACCACCAAGATGGACGATTGAACAGTTTGAACGAATGTTAGACTTACTCACAGGAGAGCTAACGGGATTAAGCCCAGTCAACATTGGAGGCGACTTTAACTCATGGGCAGTTGAGTGGGGCAGTAGATTTACAAACGAAAGAGGCTTCATTCTACAAGAAGCGCTAGCTAGACTGAATGTGGTTCTGGTGAACGTGGGAAACACAACTACTTTCCGCAAGAATGGACGAGAGTCGATTATTGACGTGACATTCTGTAGTCCAACACTAGTACCCAGTCTGAATTGGCGAGTGGATGAAAGCTACACATACAGCGACCACCAGGCATTGAGGTACACTTTGAAAAAGAGTACGGTGGCGGCAAGGCAGATGAATCAAGTAAGAGAGCGGAGATGGAAGACGAGAAATTTCGATCAAGAAGCTTTCAAGGAATACCTCCAATCAGAAGACGAAGGCGTTGAGAAATCGGCAGAAGAATTGACGAAAGTATTGGGGCATGCATGCGACGTAGCGATGCCAAGAAGGATAGAACCGAAGAATAAACGAAAATCGGCATTTTGGTGGAACGACGAAATTAGGCTCTTGCGCGCAGACTGCTTCAGGACAAGAAGGAGGATGCAGCGGGCCAAAAGTGAGAGTGCCAGAGCCGCGAGACGAGACGAACATCGTACGGCAAAACTAACATTAAAACGGGTAATCCGAGCTAGCAAGAGAAACTGCTTTAAGAAGCTGTGCCAGGAAGCTGACGCAAATCCATGGGGAAACGTGTACAGGATAGCGATGACAAAAATTAGAGGTTCATCAGTGCCAAAAGAAAGTTGTCCTGAGAAGCGAGGAGCCATAGTGAGAGGGCTATTCCCGCAACATGAACAGGTCGCATGGCCGCAAACTCCTTACGACGATGAAATTGAAGACAGACAGGACCGGGTGATCACTATAGAAGAGATTCAGACGGCTGTCAAAAAGCTGAAAAATAACAAGGCGCCAGGACCAGATGGGATCCCCAATGTAGCTTTGAAGACGGCGGCATGCATAAAGCCGGACATGCTCAGATTGACATTGCAGAAGTGCCTCTACGACGGAAATTTTCCTGATATATGGAAGAAACAGAAGCTGGTCCTACTACCAAAACCAAGGAAACCACAAGGTGAACCATCATATAGACCTATATGTTTGCTGGATGGTATGGGAAAACTGCTGGAGGCCATGATCCGGAACAGATTACACAAAAACACAGAGGGTGAGCACGGACTGTCCGACGACCAATTCGGATTTCGAAAAGGAAGATCGACGATCGAAGCAATAGAAAGAGTTATGGAGAGTGCCGACAAGGCGCGAAAGAAAAAAAGAACAGGGAACCGCTTCTGCGTTATAACGAAGATAGACGTTGAAAATGCCTTTAATAACGCAAGCTGGACGGAGATAGCTAAGACAATGCATGCTATGAGAGTCCCCGATTTCCTCTGCAGGGTAATGAAAAGCTATTTCGAACGACGGGTGCTACTGTATGATAC
>CM055403.1:65450482-65481816 GCA_029228625.1 Pseudolycoriella hygida
ACATGCCACGGCTTTTCCAGAATTTTCCCGGAAAAGCGGCATATGAAATTTTTCATTTGAGGCCGAGACTGACGTTCCCTGAAAATTTTAAGGAAATCGCTCGATCGGTTCTCGAGAAAAAAAAAGTAGAAAGATACATAGATACATAGAGACATAGATAGATAGATCGTGGACACACAACACAGGTATAAAATTTTGATTATTTTCAAAGATATTTTTACCTTTAATTTTTAACATAGAAAATTAAATAATTAAAACCGACCGCAGTTTCGAGGAGCGTATGTCCAGGGGTATGTTTTATCAACTCAATTTTTACCATTATGATATAGAAATCGGCCACCTTTGATCGGCTCGTTTTCAACCGATTTTGATGAGTGTGGACTCGTTGGAAAGCTGCTGCGACGTAGTTTTTTTCAAATAATTTGGAGGGGGAGAGGAGGGAGGGGAAAAGACTCAAAAGTTCGCCTATACATCGTGTCTTGTCCCAAAGGTTTTTGTATGGAGTTTTTTGGGTTTGTGGAGGTTTTTTAGGGGTGTGGGGACTGCGTCACGCTACCGCTCCTGGCACGATTGCCCATTTTTCTCCTCCCTTCAAATTCTATGAACAATCTTCCATTTTTGAAAAAAATATATGTCCTAAGTATAAACTCAGAGAAACAGTTCTTCGTTCAAGCTGCAAATCATCTAATTCCATTTCACAAATCTCTAGCGTAAAGATCTGCATGGACCAGCCAGAATTGTAATAAATATTTCACCAACATCATTATTTTCCTGTGGCTAATCATTTTGTCCATAAAAATTGTGAAGAGAAGAAGAGCGAACGGAAAGAGAATAAATTGAAGTAAACATTTCTGCCCTAGAAATCCAGTTAGAGAACGTAGTCCCTGTGTTGGGAGGACGTTGTGCAGTTGGAGAATTGTTTCTGTTTTCGCGGAGTAAGCGTATGTTTCCGTTTTTTTTTTTTTTGAAACTCGACTAAAAACCCGACCCGACCCCAAACAGAATCAATTTGTCCGGATGCGTCGGGTTTTCATTTTCGTTTTTTTCGGGTCGAGTCGGGTTTGAAGACAAAACCCGACCCGAAAAAAAAATTCATTCAATTATTTTCTCAAAATTGAATTTGAAAAACATTTCGGAATGAAATCTTTTTAAAAAAGTTCGGGTTCGGCTCAGGCTCGGTTCGGGTCATCATCATCATCATCATCATCAAACTTTATAGATCATTATTACCTTTCGCTGTGAGGTCTTTATGACGCAACCCCCGAATGGTGAACTATCGCCCTCCATGCCCTTCTATCGCCTGCCAAGGAGATGGTATCTTCGCCCGGTTCGGGTATGATTTTTAATTTTTTTTTGTTTATTTGAAATGAATTAGTTTTATTTTAATTTTGGTTCGGGCTCGGTTTGGGTCCCTTTTGGAAAAAAGGTCATCCCGAACACCTCTAATTGGAACTGTAGATTTATATAACAATTAAAATACCAAAACTTGAAATTTGTGAAAAGACTGCTATGCACTTGAAACATAATGAAAATTGAAGAACATTATGCACATAACACCAAAAGATAGTATTTTTCTTAAAAGACATGAATCACTCACAGAATTTTCTTCCACCGACAATCATTTCCCCTTCGCTTGTATTCGTTTCTCAAACACGTCAATAACAACATGCTATTAGCATGCAACCACTTCATTGAAGTGAAACGAGTGAAACCTATTTTCAAAATTTATTATGCGATAAAGTAGGGAACAAACAGAAAAATATAATGATAGAGCCCATGTAGAGAGGAGGTAAGAGTGAGGCTCTTTTGTGTTTGCAATAAAAAATCAGTTTAGTTCGGAAAGTTCAACTGGACAGATAATGTGAAACAAAGATTGTGTATGTTCGTTGAATTACAACTTAAAATGATGTGAGGTATACCACACGAATTTTTTATTGTAAAAATGATAATAATTTTTCTGTGTTGTGTCTGTAAAGTGAAAATGACCTTAGAGTTGCAGAATATTTGAACAACTGCCACAGGCAGCACACATTAAAAACATGAAATATGAAAACATTTCGCAAATTTAGAATTAGCTACACTTTGTTTTGAGGAGTTATTTTTCTAACGATGTTATCAGTTGATAGACAACAGTTGAACTTGCAATTATTTCTACTTTTTTTTTCAAACGAGTTTTTGACACGAATTTATTTTACCAGCCAAATTAAGGTATAAAATTAATAGCGTTTGTTGTGTGATTTGCATGGTGAATTTAGAGTTTTCAAATTACCGTCAGAAACACAATATTGCAGTTAAATTTGTACCTACATTTTCGTTGAGTGTATGTAGAAATTGTCTTTATCATTGAACATTTACGTTTGTATTAACGGCAGAAAACACTTTCGTAACGAATAAAACATAAAAAAGCAATTTCTATTAATTAATATCAAAACGGAATTTGAACTGATGTTCATTATTGTTATTCGTCGATCCACAATTTATAGACCGAAACTCGGAAGTAATTTTTTTCATGCGAACCGCTTATCATTGATTGGAAGACGAATTCTGTGTTACGTAGTTTGTGTTACACGTATCGACTCGGTTAAAAATAGATATGAATTGTCACGATAGTTTCATTACCAGGTAATCAATACGGGCTACAAATTTCAAAACTGAATTAACAATAATGTGTTTGTAACGAGACACTCATTGCATAATTTTCTTACCTTCAATAACGAAATGTGTGAATTGAATACATTGTTTGTAAGAATTTGGAGCAAGATTTGACAAAGATATACCTTCTTCCCTTCACTCTATATCGCATTTCTTGTTTCTTCTAGCAGCCGTTACTTTTTAGTCGCTTCGAAGAATTCTAGTATTCTGATATGTTCAAATATCCCAAATACGAGATCCTCAGCACATTATAACATCAATACGATCCATAAACGAAAAGTTACAAAAAATATTTGCTGAGAAATAATGGCACATTGTGATAGAATTGTCTTCTTAGCTCTCCTCTTCGTGAGCAGGGTTGTATTCGCTAACCAATTTTTTTAGCGACGCTAACGCTAACGCTAACTGAGAAAAATACTAGCGTCGCTAACGTATTTCGCTAATCAGGAAAAAATTAGCGCGCTAATAGCGGTCGCTATTAGCGAACGCTAATCGTCGCTAACTTTGAAGGTTGAAATGTAAGTTGAGGTATTTAACTGGACGGTCGTATTGATGCTCCTTTGAGGGGGTGAAAGGTTTTTTCGACTTATATTTCTTGTTTTGGCAGTAACGGAAATCCATAAAAATGAAGCTTACGTTTGTTAAAATGGTTGGAACTTTGAGCCAAGATTTTAAAGATCAGGCAGTAGATAGATTCTTGTTTAGTTCTTGTGTCTTCAAAACTAACTGAAAGTTTTTTTACTATTAGGCCGAACTTAAGACCAACTAAAGCCCTTAGGAGATTACAAGATTTCATTGGAAAAAATATCATCAACCAGTTTGTCCATCTAATATCAAAAGTTCTGGAGAAGTTTTTGATAAAACCGACAGAACCTATCAATGCAAATTAACATTAATCATGCGTTATCATTCAACAAATATTATTATTTATCATATTTGTCATCTGACGCCCAAAATTATTCAAAATTCTCAAAAACATTTGTAGTGATTTCTTTTTCATCCACTTTTCTAACTGGTGGGAACTTATAAATCTTCACTGATTTGGCAAAACGTAGGTCAGCAAAAAGCAATAAGTTTGAAAATCTTCCATTGAATTAGTCTTTTAGAATCAGAAAATTAGCGATTAGCGACTAGCGAAAATAAGACCTCGCTAATTCAGGGTTTAGCGAAACGCTAGTCGCTATTAGCGAGTGTATTTGAAATTAGCTTCGCTATTAGCGTCGCTATTAGCGACGCTAACGATTAGCGACGCTAATACAACCCTGTTCGTGAGTAAACAATTCAGTTTCTCTGGGTTATTCCTTGTACTAACTTACTTACTTTACCGGCACTACAACCTATTAAGGGTCTTGGCCTTCTCCAACATGCTTCTCCAAGCGCGCCTATCCGCAGCTAACGTCTCGCAGCTGGTCACTTCCACAGTTCTTAGGTTGGCAAAAGCAGCGTCGGTCCACCTGGATTTGGGTCGCCCTGCACTGGTGACCCATCATTTCGCCGCGTATGTTTCGCCGCCGAGCATTTCGCCGCTGATCATTTCGCGGCCGATCATATTGCCGCCGGGAGCGTTTAGCCGCGGACTCGTTTGGCCGTAGATTCATTAGGCCGCAGACATTTGGCGGTTAACAACACTAGGAAATTTAGCCTTTTACAAAATGCCACGAAAACCTACACTGAGGAAAATATCTACAAATATTTAGTAGATATTTTCCTCAGTATATGTGGTTATATGTGATTAATGCAACCAAAGCGAGTGATTCATTCTTCAACAAAATGTCACGAAAGCGAGTGATTCATCCTTTTACAAAATGGTACGAAGCGAGTGATTTATCCTTTTACAAAATGTAACAAAGGCGAGTGATTCATTCTCTTACAAAATGGCGCGAATGCAAGTGATTCATCCTTTTACAAAATGACATGAAAGAGAGTGATTCATCCTTTTACAAAATTTCACAAGAGAGAATAGTTTTCCCCACTTCAAAAAATGACACGAAAGTGAGTGATTCATCATTAACTGATTGTCCAACACTCCGCGGCGCTGGCGGCGAAAAGTTCCAGCGGCAAAATGTTGCACGGCGAAAAGATTGGGCGGTGAGTTGGCCTAACGGCGAAATGATCGCGAGGCTAAATATTAACGCGGCGAAACGATCCTCGGCGAATTGATGCACTCCTTTTGGCCTCAGGTTTGGATTTCAGAATTTTTTTCGGAATACGGTGTTCGTCCATCCGTTGTACATGACCGAGCCAACATAGTCGGTTTATTTTCGTTGCTCTGACTATGTCGGGCTCTCCAAAAAGCTCTCTGAGCTCGTGATTATATCGTCTGCGCCAATGGTTCAGTTTTCGGTCGAATACTGGTTCAAATATGATGTGCAGTACCTTTCGTTGAAATTTGTGAGTAATTAATCTTTCTGTGCCAAGCACCTCGACTCCGAACCGTACCTAACTATACCGGTGTGATCATAATTTTTAAAGTGCGCATTTTGAATTTCAGCCTGACTTGGACTTCGAAATTTTCAGCAGGTTGTAATAACTCCGGTTGCCCAACCCAGATAACAATTGACCCCACGAAATGTACATAAAGTGCCATCGGAAAATGTGCTGATCCCATTTAATGTGCTCCAGTTCCAGGACATTTAATGTATATTAAAAAGCGTCCTTACCGTTACATCTTTTCTTTGGAACGTGAAGTGCATTCAACGTACATTAAATGCGAATTACATGTACATCTAATGTACATTTAAAACACTTTGAATACACAACTAATGTACTTTTTAGTGTGAATTACTAGCACATTTCATGAACATATAATGTTATATAAGAAAATAAAGGAAAATTTAATTTAGTTTTCCGACTATTCTATTTCGATTTTTCTTATTCTGATGTTCGTACGTCCTCCATCTATATTTTTTTTATCCCAAGCTCTAATTATTTTTATTAAAAAAATTTCTACCATTTGCGGGGCTTGAACCCAAGACGCTCTGGATTATGAGTCTACTGCCTTACCAATTATACCACCGGATACTTATGTGTTGGTGTGTTAAACTTGTATAAAGTGTTAAATTATAAAAAGTACATTAAATGTACTTTTTTTGTACTGAGAGAAAAAGTTTTGGAAGATATGCTAGTAAATGAAAATTAAACAAACTCCACAGAGTGTTATTTAAATTCATTTGATCGAACACACTGTAGCGGTTGCACATTTACAAAGAGGTTTTATATCCCTGCACACGTTGATGTTGCATTCAAATTATTGTATCATCTTCATTGTTTAATTGTTCTTTGAAATTGACTTTATACGAAACACTAAAAAATATCTTCCCCGTTAGCTTTATTCTTTAAACACATTTTTCTTCTTATTTTTTTCTTCTAAATTTGATACTTTTTTTTTAATGTTACCCAACCAAAAGCAGCCGTGATATCCATTCACGGACTAAAAATATACATTTTTGAAAAAATAAGATGCGCATTTTTCGAAGCACATAATCTACTTGTAATCTAGTGCAATAATTTCGAACTTTGATAACACAAAAAATGTGCTTTTTATTTACATCAAAAATGTACGACATCACAAGCACATTTTTGGTACATCAAATGTGATAGGAATAGTACACATCTTATCACGCACATAAAATGTGCGAAAAATGTACTTGTGATCTAGTGCAAAAATTTCGAGTTTTAATAACACAAAAAATGTGCTTTTTATGTACATCGAAATATGTACCACTTTACAGGCACATTTTTTGTACATTTTATGTACATATTCTCAACAACATTGAATTTCGCACATTTAATGTACATTCAGTGGGCAACCACATTAAAAAGTGTGATCTGTGTTATCTGAGCAAGGTTACTACTTGTGCTAACTATACAAGTAAGGATCGGAGTGGGTCGACCCACACCCGACCTACAATTTTAGCGGATTTAGAAAAACGATTTCTGTGAATTCTGAAACTGTGGGTCAGGTGTGGGTCTACCCGTTAAAAAGACAATCTTTACTTAAAAACCTTTTGATGAAATTTTGTAGACAGTCCATATACAATGTAAACTTACGTATATACAAGTGACGGAATTTACGGCAAATTATTTATTTAAGAATCTAAAATTCAATCGAAAAATAGTTTCAACGTTTTGTTAGTTAAGAAATTGTTAAAAGCTGTGATAGATCGATATGTTGTGAATTAAGCAAGTTACTTTTATAAATTGGATTTTGCTGGAATAGTTCTGGTGTCTCAAAGCAGTTGGCGCTACTTGAGTTTCGGTGACAAATTTGCGATGAAATTAAATTAAATTAAAACCACTTTTTCCTTATCAATTAGTTAAAATAGTAAAAAATGTGAAAGAAGTTACTTGAAAAATTTTATGGACATATTTTTGTTAAATTTTCTACCAAAATGTATGAGATTTTCCAATCTTGTTATCGAAACTTAGGTAGCGCCGCCGCTGTCATGCGGTCATTGACATAAACACAAACTAGACCTATTTTAATTAAATGTTCTCTCTCTCTCCTCTTTCAACCACGTTACACATGGACCTTTCAAAGAGCGCAAAAAAAGTTATTGTAGGTTAGTGTACACAGCTCACGAAGGTGTAGCAGCCAATATTGTTGTTAATGAACATTGTGTTGTCACTTTTTAATTCCAATTATTTTGTTTTTGATAGTGATAAACATCCAATTGAAATAGAAAAGTTAAAATATTGAATAATATTGTGAAAATAAGTGCATCAAGTGAAAATATTCGGTCGGAAAAAATTTTGTTTTGAAAGTCACACCTACAGCAGTAACTGGACTAAACTAACAAAAGTCAACTTGTTTTTTCGAAGTAAATTATGTAAAAATCAGTTGACGAAATGTGCGACTAAGTGACTAAGTGACTAAGTGACTAAGTGACTAAGAGTCTTATTCTGTTTTTTTCTTCGAGTTCTCCCTCCCGAAACAGACGTTATGTCATATTTTGGCTATCTAAAAATGACAAAATCATGGGTTAAATACTCTCAATTCGACTACATAACTTCTTTTTTGAGAAATCGTCCGTATTCGTGTCTTTCTGGAACACCCCTTGTCTCCTATGGTCACCAAGTTTATTTCAGTTGAGAAAAAAAAGTTTAATCCCCAGGAGCGCCATCTGTAACGTAATTTATAGCGCATTTTTTTGAATCTGACCAATTTACGTCGAAAAAACTAGTTAAATTAACTGGTCATTTGAAGGCAATGTCAACATTTCCATACAAAAAATTGATAACGCCTACAACAAAATCAGTTTTTTTGTCTGGGAATTGCTCTCATAACTACGGATCCGGTTAAACAGTCAAGTCTAAAATTTAGTTTTAAAACGTATGTAATGGACCCGTACTTAGCAGAGGCCTCTACCCCATACTTCCATGGACAAAAAAGTTCGAAAAACCACCAAATTTAAAGTATTCCACTAATTTAAATTTCATGATTTTCTTATGCCCACATCTTTCATTCAAAACCTTAGAGAGCGATTTCCGTTCTAATTTCGCAGAGATATAAGTGAAAAAGTTCCACAAACCACATTTTTTAACCACTTTTTTGACCGACTTTGCCCAAATTCAATTCCGTAATCAATTTTTTAATTATCTAATAGGAAAAAAAAGTTTTTGAAAAACGGAGAAGATTTAGCCGATTTATGTAGAAAAAACACTTTGGGCCCTAGTAGCGATTCAGTTTTAGGGCCCTGGCTCAGTCCAAAAACTCAAAATTAAAAACATTTTTCTTCTAGAGATGAGCGGGTCGACCATTTTTCGAAACCCGTCCCGGACCGAACCCGACCAGATAACATTTTTCGATACCCGAACTATTTCCAAACCCGGCCCGGACCGAACCCGACCCGATTAAAATTTTCGAAACCAGAAAAAAACAATTCGAGTTCGGGTTCGGGTCGGGTTTTTTGAAGTTTCGGGCAACCCGCTCATCTCTATTTTCTTCCATAAATTGTCAGGCATGCCCAGACCTTTCAAACAAAAAAGATATATGAAAATCGGAAAAGATTCGCTCGAGTTATGTACAAAAGACCAAAAACCACTTAAACGGCCCTAGCTCGGTGGCCTTCGGGCCGACAGTGACCAGACTCAATCCCGAAAAAGATTTTTTAATTATCTTTCAGGGAAAAAATGGTTTCGAAAATCGGTTAAGTTTTATTCGAGTTATCGCGGTGACGGGCGGACGAACATTGTTTTTATTGCTGATTCGTCATCTAAGGACCATGATCGGTGCTGCCCCCCCCCTTACTCCCGTGTCGAAATTGGGGTAGTTACAAACGTCGTGGTAAACGCATAAGACCCCCGTTCGAAGAACTTCGTTCTTTATTAGAGTTGTTTAGAAATGACGTCACGCTTTAGGGGGGGCAAACGTGTCAAAACTGTGTGTTTGTGTTGATAAGTCGATATTTACTGTCTTTTCTTTGATTGTATTCGTAACGATAAATGAGAAATTACCGTCCGCACTTATCCGGCTAGAGGGATAAATTCCAGCGCCTAGACGGAGCAATCAATCAATCAATCAACAATGGGTGCCCCGCCTCCTACAAACGTTCGTCTCAGTATAATGTGCGCGTGATGTGATACGACATATCAACACTACGACAATAAAATATTGTAATGTCATCGACTCGCATTCGCTCGGGCGTAGTGTGTAATATACACTTGAACGCTAATGTTCCAATTTCTAGTCGATGACAGTAAATATATATTATATGGAGATTTGAACCATATTTGACCCATTTTGCGTGACGGGTAAATAATTCCATAAAATAGCGTGACGTCATTTATGGACAGCCTCTTAGTGAAGGTGATTTCAACGTTACAACATCATACTCCACATCAAAGCTATAGGGGCAATAGCGAAATAGCTAATCGTTAATTTCGCTATCGCTGTTTTTTATATGGATAATTTTTGTACACATCGAATTATTTTCAGTTCTTATCGTGAAAGTGGCTGCGATCAAGTACTATGACACATTCTACATTAAGTTTTTGTTAATTCGATTCTGAAATGAAAGCAAAATGTAGGGACTGAAACAGCCAGGTAACATCGAAAATTAATATTTCGAGGACTTTAAGGCGCCATCGATTGGTACGAAAGATCGAAATGCAAATATTATTTTTAAAAAATCGGCAGTCGTCGATGCTTACTTCGCTAAATGTTAGGTGAGAGAGAAGTTGCCAGCTGATTCGACTGACCTATTTTCCGTCGGCTGTGTGGTGCAAAACACTCTGCTATATTAGAAGCACACTTCGTAAGGGTCTCAAAATTGCCGCATTGTACACAATCGGTTATTTAAAAGTAATCCACATTTTTCCTACGTGTAATACCTGTATAAAAGTCATTCGACGTAAAAAATGTGTTCCGGTTAAAAAAGCATTTCTCGTGCTCCGTGGCACGATAAAAGCTACACTTTTCCTATCTAAGAATAAAAAAGTTCTTTAAAACGTTGATAACAATGGGATTAAAAGCACCTGCCGTATGCATCTACTTTTATTGTTTTGTTATCACGTATTCGATTCCCTTAACCAAAACGGAATATTTCGTTTTATAAACTTTTGATGAAATTATTGCGATAAAATTGCAGTGAATAGAAATTCAAATTAATGTTGTTACGGAGAAAATCAAAGGAAAACCGTAGTGCATGTAACGATACAAAATGTTACCCGTACAGTAGCACATAATGCAGCTCCAATAGAGTTGTATTTGACCCATTTCTCAATAGATGTCAAGGACGAATAGAAGTTAGTGGCGGTAGAAAAAAGATAGCAAAGATATTCCATTCCCATTTGAAAGAAAAAAAATATTTCTACTCCTATATCGTTCACCGACTCATATGTAAAGAGAATTGCCTATTTATGTAACCAACAATTATTCAATTGCAGCTAATTTAATGTGAAATAAAACAATTGCAAAAATGTCGTTAAACCCATCAACCCCAGATCGACGTCATCAATTTCCACATGACCAACTACCGCCATCACGCATACCTCAACCATCCCCTCAACTATTGCGACGCTCACTCTCACTGCGTCTGCGCAACACAACCCTCAATGCATTGGATAATGATCCCACGTATTCAAAATCACCTACAAAGTCACCATTTACCCAAAGACGACGACAAAATTGTTTAAATTCAAATTCAATTCAAAAAAATCAATTGCCCAGCTCGAAATCGTTGACTAATATTGAAAGTATGGCCGAACAAAATGGTCATTTGAATGGCAAAGTTGATACCGTCGACGGGGAGATACCTGATGGAATAAAATCGAGTCCACAAAGTGTTACTGTTTGCTGTAAACAGGCATCAAAGAATTGTTTGGCCAAAAGTCAGCATGGGATGGTAAGTAAATTGCAATTTTTTGTAATTGTTTGGTGTACAAATATCGATTCTGTTTTGTCATTTCCGATGGCTTACTTTAAAAAGTTATGTAACATTTCTTTATCCCTCCGGGACGTGTTGTGTTATATAACACGTCAAACATATGTGTGTGCTTCCCTTTAAAATGTATATACGTATGTAACGTATGTAAAAAAACGGTTTCTGACTTACAAGAGTTTATTGAAACGAAATAGAAATATGTTTCTAATTTCAGTCATTGAGTTTGACAAACCATTGTGACAATGGCACAACGCAACGAACACAAAATCGAAGTGCTCAGACACCTCAAAGTCCTCACACACCAGCTGGTCTGCCACCCAATTACAAGCATAAATTGACACCTCAAACTCCACCGCAGACCCCAGAGTCACCGTTAAATGGTTACCCCGACGATGATTTAGAATCTGTATTCAGTTACACATCGATGGCGTCTGGCCGATCGGCAATGTCAACGTGTGAACATCCCCATGTCGCACGAAACGGTACAACATTTAGTGGACGTAAAATGAAATATGTGGTCCATTGTTCCAGCTATGCGGGCCAAACGGGAGAAGATTATTTAACACCTACGCAAAGAGCACAGAAACACATTAGAAGATTGAAGATCTTATTGTCTCAAGCTAAAATGGACTTGGAGCAACGAGATAGCGAAATTTTAAGGTTCGTATTTTTTGTATTGAATTTTGAAGAGAAGAATATCAGGACATTAGTGAATTGACCTCGCGCCTTACCTGATTTTCATTTAATTTCGATAAAATAGTTGATTTTAAGATCGAAATTGTTCAGCGACATATCTTGAAAATGTTTTTATTTTTTTAAAAATTCGATTTCAACTTTATACATTCAAATAATTCGCGCGAATTACAGCAGTGCCATTGGTACCAACCTTACTCACTAACTTATCAGCCTTACTATCCCAAGCGGGCTTTGGCTGACTCTACAACGTTTCTCCAGCCATCTCTTCCGGGGTCTTCCTCTGGCTTTGTTGTTGTCGAAGTTTCGGTCCATTACCTTCTTTGGCATTTGATCCTCGTCCATTCTCGCTACATGACCTGCCCATCGCAGTCTGGCAGATTTAATAGCACCGACTAGTGTTTCGTCCCCATAGATTTCTGTCACCTCAATCGTCCTTGTTCGCATATTGGTCCACATATTGATCTTAGCACTCACCTCTCAAAGCAGTTCAGTAGCGATTCTTGCTTCAGTGTCGAAGACCATGCTTCACAGCCGTACATTACGATGGGTCGGATCAGTGTCTTGTATAGGCGAAGTTTCGTGTTTCGACTGACCAGCGAGTTTCTAAATAGGTGTTTCAGTGCGTAGAAACATTTATTTTCCTGCATCAGTCTCGTCTTCATCTCTTCGTCTACGTCATTCTCAGTGTTTAGGATTGAGCCGAGGTACTTGAATGACTGGACAACTTCGAAGTTGTAATCGTCAATTGTGATTTTTTGTCCAATACGCGATCCCTGTTTCCTGTCTAGCGTAAGATATTTCGTCTTATCCTCACTGATTTCCAGTCTAATCTTGTCTGCTTCCCTATCCATTTCGACAAACATTTCCTTCATCGCAATCGTTCTTCGTCCCATTGAATCGGCATCGTCGGCGAACGCAGTAATTTGTTTTGATGACGTGAATATTGTCCCGTTCCAGTTCACTGTCATAGCTCTGATGACTTTCTCGAACGCTAGATTGAAAAGGATCGCATAGGATAGCATATCTCCTTGACGTAGTCCGGTGTTTATGTCGAAAGGATTTGATTGAACGTTTAGAATCTGCACTTTGCACTTGGTATTGGTCAAGGTTGCTTTCGTCAGGTTTATTAGCTTCTTCGGTATCCCAAACTCCTCCATAATACCGAATAACGATGGTCTATCAATTGAGTCATATGCTTGTTTGAAGTCTAAGAATAGCTGATGTATCATTATGTTGTATTCCCATGCTTTCTCCATTGTAAAAATCTGGTCGGTCTCCTAAATCCGCACTGGTAGTCTCCAGTGATTTCTTCAGAATAGATCACTAAGCGGTTATAAAGTATCTCCGCCAGTACTTTATACGCTACGTTAAGTAGACATATACCTCGGTAGTTCTTACACCCGACTCTTGCTCCCTTCTTAAAAATCGGTATCAGTAGCCCCATCTGCCAGTCCTCTGGTACTCTTTCTTCGTCCCATACTTTGACTATTGTTTGATGCAGTCGGTGCCATAAGACAGGTCCTGTCGCTTTGATCAGTTCGGCTGGTATGTTGTCCTCGCCCGGAGACTTGTTCGGCTTGAGTTTGTCGATGGCATCTGTCACTTCTTCGTAAGTCGGGGTTTCGATCGTCGTCTGCACAGTACGCTGAGGAAGTTGTCTTGTCGGCAGGTCATGAAAATACTCTGCCCATCTATTCGCTATCTCTTTCGTGTCACTCAGTAGTTGGCCATGTTCGTCATTTATCTTGATGGATCTTGGTTGAAATTGTTTTCGCTATTTCTTTGTCATCTTATAGAAGTCTCTTACGTTCCCATTTCTGTTTTTCGCTTCCAGGTTACTGATTTCCTGACTTAGGTGCTCTCGCTTTTTCCTCCTCAGCAATCTGTACACCTGGATCCTCTTACGCTTGTAAGCTTTCACCTTACTACGCGTGTTTGCTTTAAGGCGCTCTACCTTCCTTTTCTCCACAGCTCGTTGACATTCATCATCAAACAAGTGACTGTTTCGGTTCCGCGTAGTTCTCCCAAGAACCAGCTTGCTTAATGATTTCGTTATTCTGTCTTATCATCTCATTTGAGCTCAGGTGGTCGTCATTATGTTGCTCAATGATACTTTCGATCTTCCTTTGATACATGGTCATGGCAGGCTTCCTTCAATGATGTTTGAGCTGAATTTTCCGTCGATGAGCACGTGGTCTATCTGGGTTCGGGTTCGTCCGTCGTTAGAGGTCCAGGTTACCTTGTGGATGTCCTTTCTCTCGAACTGTGTGCTCTTTATCACCAAACCGTTCGACATTGCAAAGGTACACACTCTACACCCATTGTCGCTGCTTAGGTCGTGGAGGCTATGAATGCCTGCCACACTCCTAAAGCAATTTTCCTTGCCAATCTGTGCGTTGAAGTTGTCGAGGAGTATTTTCACATTAGTCGATGGCATTTGATTGAGGATCCGTTCTATCTCGGCATAGAATTCGTCTTTGGTCGCGTCCTCTATCCTTGTTTCGTTTCCGTGGTCGTCGTCGCTGAATCTGTCCGTTTATCCGTACCAACCTAATACGATGAATTCCATGCATTTCTATGGAGGTAAGCTGACAGCATTCCACAGATATGAGCGGGAAAAAATTTGAATTTTTCAAAACGTATAATTTCAATTAAAAAGTCTATAAAGCCTAGCAGTTTAACTAAACTTGGTAGTTTCAAGTGCTGGGAAGATAAACTCCCTTCTGAGGACAGTTCTGTACTAAGCTCCACACGCAATTTTTGTAAATTCTGTCTATGATTCCCGAATTCGCACCACCCCTTTGGAGTACTGGTAATAACAATTTTCTTTCTCGAAACAGACTAACGAAGGAAGTCGTCGAATTACGACTATTTAAAGCATCACTAAGTTCACCAGAAGAACGATCCAATTCAAGTGACGCAATTACGGTTCGCGAAATGAACGATCCGAAAACGTCACTGGATGTATCTCCCATCGTTGATACGGATGTAATCGATGACGGATCGAAATCTAGTCCTCGTCATGTGATGTATCATGGAAATCTCAATCCAGCGCATGTGTATCTGGAAAAAGTTAGCCATTCTGAAATGCAAAGCTCTTTCGCCGATTCTGGTCACTTCGAGGATATAACAACATCGTCCATTAATTCGAAAGATTCGTTCGTACAAACGAGAGATGTTGCTTGCGGCGATGACACTGACGATCTTGTTAAAATGTACGAACAGAAAATCGAAGAGTTGATTAAAAACCAAAATGATGAGAAAAGGGAAGCTCGTGATAGTCAGAGTAGAGTTGAAGGCTTACTTATCAAATTGGCGGAGTGTAATGAACGCTATGCTGACTTGGTACCCGACTACGAACAGGCTAAAGAGAAAATCAGAGAATTAGAAAAGCATTTGGAAGACTTGCAAAAAAAATTGCAGGAGCAAGAAGACAAGCAAAACAAAATGTATTTGCACATGTATACAAAAGGACAGGAGGCTGCGCCAATATCTCATGCTGATAAGGTAACATTAGAATGCACTTTGTGAATTTGGCATTAATCTTTAACTATCAACAGTTCCTCGAAATGGCTAATCAGCCCGGTGCTGTTAGTCGATTGTCTGTTCCAGAACTCATTCACCAGTTACAAGTTACTCAAAACGAATTGGAGAATATCAGGGTAAGTTTATCGTACACATGATTTATGATGACAACTTGGGAATCAGTTTCGTGTTTGTTGGAAAAATTGAATGTTCTATATTTCATGTGTGCTCTCATTCACTCATGTAAATGTGACATCCATTCCATCATTTCGATTGTAAGAATCAAAAGAATGCTTAAGAGGAGATTTAACTCACACTCAATTGTTGGCCTAGTGATGCTAGTCCAGGAGCAACCAGACGTCACCACTCTTAACATCGCACTGGAGGCGTTCTAGTTGGGCGCCTTAATAATAGCCAGAGGGCGTTAATAGCACCCAGAGTGCGTTGATAGCACCCAGAGTGCGTTAATAGCACCCAGAGTGCGTTAATAGCACCCAGAGTGCGTTAATAGCACCCAAAGTGCGTTAACAGCACCCAGAGTGCGTTAATAGCACACAGAGTGCGTTAATAGCACACAGAGTGCGTTAATAGCACACAGAGTGCGTTAATAGCACTCAGAGTGCGTTAGTAGCACTCAGAGTGCGTTAATAGCACTCAGAGTGCGTTAATAGCACTCAGAGTGCGTTAATAGCACCCAGAGTGCGTTATTAGCACTCAGGATGCGTTAATAGCACTCAGGGTGCGTTAATAGCACTCAGGGTGCGTTAATAGCACTCAGCGTGCGTTAATAGCACTCAGGGTGCGTTAATAGCACTCAGGGTGCGTTGATAGAACTCAGGGTGCGTTAATAGCACTCAGAGAGCGTTAATAGCAACCAAAGTGCGTTAATAGCACTCAGAGTGCGTTAATAGCACTCAGAGTGCGGTAATAGCACTCAGAGTGCGGTAATAGCACTCAGTGTGCGTTAATAGCACTCAGAGTGCGTTGATAGCAACCAGAGCTAGTGACGTTAAGTCATGTCACCAAAGAAACTGCGTCAGCTAAGTAAATATTTGCAAGTGAAAAAGCTATTCGAACGCGGAGCGTAGACGTATAGCAAATAAAAACCGAAACAAAAATCAGGTTCGATCTGGAATTATGGTAGGTAATGTAAGAACGCTACGCTAAAGTGAACTCTAAATGAAACGGTCTTGAGAAATCTGGTCACGTATGTACACTTGGAAGTGAGGAGTTATATGAGCTGAGAGGGCTGGACTCTACGTTTTGGATTACTCCAACTACCTACAATCCCTATGTAATAACTAGATCAGTGAAAGTATGAATAAACCATTGACATACATATAGTTAAGTAGCGATAGAGTGAAGTCAAAGAAGTTGATTCCATACGTGCAGTTGGTTGCAGCCGGGGTGCAGCTAGATGCATTGCACAGACGGACGGATGGACAGGAAGGGTGAAAACATAGAGTAGCCATTCCTACTTAATAAGCGAATCACTATGCAAGGCTGTGGACTAATGCCTCCAACGGATAATGGAGTGTATAATGCGACCAGCGGACATTATAGACGACATAAGATTATCCAATAACCTACATCTATAGGTTGAGAGAGCAGATTATGAGAATGCGACAAATTTTTGTTTTTGGTCGTGTGGTGAGACTCTTAGATATGCCAAAGATTAGAGATGAGCGGGTCGACCATTTTTCGAAACCCGACCCGGACCGAGCCCGACCCGATAAAAATTTTCGAAACCCGAAACCCGAAACCCGAACTGTTTCAGAACCCGACCGGACCGAACCCGACCCGATAAAATTTTTCGAAACCCGAAACCCGACCCGGACCGAACCAGACACTCAAGTTTTTCGAAACTCACAACCCAAATGACTTCGAAACAAAAATTATTTCAAGGCCCGACGACGTCTGCATTCTTCACGGATCTTAGACTAAAACAAAATTCGCGTAATGTAAAATGATAAAATTTAGGCGAGTTTTGTAAAATATAAAACTTCCATAAAGGATCGGGACCCGAATAAAATGATACAACAACCCGACCCGGACCGAAAGCGACCCGATAAAATTTTTCGAAACCCGAAATCCGAACTGTTTCCAAACCCGGCCCGGACCGAACTCGACCCGATTAAAATTTTCGAAACCCGAAACCCATTAACCCGAAAAAAACAATTCGGGTTCGGGTTCGGGTCGGGTTTTTCGAAGTTTCGGGCAATCCGCTCATCTCTACCCAAGATGTCATGTTTAAAGGACTTAGATCTACGCGATGACATGTAAAATGAATTAGGGATCACCAGATCCGTCTTTTGTGGTCAAAGGGTAGAGGGCTGCTAGGAATTTCGCGAAATTTCTACATTAGATGTGGAACTTCGCGTCAGCGTCATTCACAATATGACATTTCGTATAAGGAAAATGTTCGCGCTGGCGCGAGCTTCCCAATTACCCTCCACCCGTCTACGTGCGTGGAATTTGTAATCTCAGGGTTTCGGGATGCAATCACACGAGCCCAATTTTTTGTTAACCAAGTTGGCTATTGAACTTTTGACGTAGTGTCTGGAAGTGCACTTTCTCTAACACTCAACATCACCCTAAGGTGTGACAAAAAATATTCGAGATATTGTTGTTCATTCTTACATTTACTAACACAAAACTTTTGAATAAAAAAGAAAATAGTTTTTATAAGAATGCCTATTCTAGGAGGAATCAAATTATCTACAAGAAAACGGAAGTTCTCAAGTTCTTTTGAGTGCTAAAGAAGCCATTTCGTTATGGCTGTTGGGCGCGAGAAAGGTCTGTATAACAAAAAACCGAATGTTGTTTTCTTTTGTTTAATAGCGATAGCTCTTGGTGTTATCGAGTTGTGCTAAGTAGAACATTTTTAGTTTGATGAAATCTAACATTTTTTTTAACAAATTGACATTTTACTTTTACATATGTAATTGAGTCCGTACGAAGTATGTGTGGCTATAACGAGCTTATCGTTGAGGCTCCAAGAGGCATTTTCTTACCAAAAATTGTTATAACCAACTAACTATTATGAGGGAATAGCAGAAAAAATGAGAAAATTTCATCCGTGAGAAAAAACTGTTCCCTAAGACGTTTGGCCATTTTCCCTTAATTTGTCCGTAGGTTTCTTGAAACTGGTTTCTGTTAGTAACTTTCATGTTACACTTGTTACCCCTAATGCGTTTGTAAAAATCTGCTTGATCGCTTGACTTTTCATCAGGCAATAGTAGCCGCCTGTCTATTTTCAGAACTGATACGGATCAATATATAACTAAAGTACCCCTGTCGGTGGCGCCATCCATATTTTTCGTGCTGAACAGGATTCGACACAACTGAATCTTACTCTATTCTTATGCGTGATATACATCTCGTTTCGTCGGACAGATTCAACTCAAAATATAAATTGAAGTAATAATGGTGTGCAGGTTGTGATGGATCGGCTGGCCGTATGAAGGAAGCGTTTGAAAATACAAATACAAATCTCGATAACTGCAACAAAAGTAATGACAAACTACATGGAGAAAGAAAATCTCCACAGCATCACTCTAGTCAATACTCCTTCTGAAACCGTTGAAACGAAGTCTGTTTCTTATAAGCAGCGGTAAAATTTGATTGACGAGAATGAAATTTGGTCCTAAAACTTGATAACATTCAGGTAACCTGTCCCAAGATATTTTTGGGGATTGTTATGTCGTGCACAGGCAGTTAGGATCAGTTAACGCAGTCCTGGCCATTATTATTGCTTGAGATAGGCCGTGTCTTGTCACCGAACCTCAAGTGGTGACATCTATGTTTTTTCATAGCTCAACATAGAACTACTCACTTTTCCCAATTGACGTCATCCATTCTTTCATAGCTGAATACGGCTAAACGTAAAAGTAATAACACAATTTGTTGCTACGAGTTCATTCAAATGAATAAATTGTGTCATTACTTTTATGTTTGTCCGTATTTAGCTATGAAAACATGGATGACGTCATTTGAGAAAAGAAAGTATTGAGACGTTAATTTAGCTATGAAAAAACATAGATGTTACCACTTGAGGCTCGGTGACAAGACGCGGACATGAGACGGTCTATTCATCACACCGATCGCACTTTTATACGTATGCCATCTTGTTTTTCTTAAGTCAAACAAATATAAGCTTCCAGTTTTTTGTGGATCACAGTCCATTGTTAGGCTTATTAAAAATCGATCATTCCTAAAGGCTTCAAGGCAAGCAAATAGATATAAAATTTTAAGAAAAACAAGCAAAGTTAAAATGTTTAGGTTCTCAGTAGGCACCTGTTCAGACCAGCTTGTCCACAACATGATCTTGGGAAGCGGAGCTTACAAACACTTTTGTGAATTGTAAGATTAGTGTAAAATTACACTCCCTAGAGTACACCAACTTACTGGTCAACTCAGCTAGTGGTAAGTTCCATGGCTTTTTATATCTTTGAAATACTGCAAGAACTTCGCGGAGTGTATGCAAAAGACCTTCTAAATCGTCTTAATAAGTCTTAATAGTCAAAAATAGTGAAAAAAAGTTCTATAGGTAAATATGGTTCGGAAAATAAATTTGAAAAACTAGTACGTTCAGTACAAATTCATTGAAAATCTTGGTCATATTTTCACTTCGTTGCTCTTATCTCAACTGCAACCAACTTCACTATAATAAGGTTTCTATAACAGTAACTAGAGTGAAGTTGCTGCGAACCGAGATAGTGCAGACATGATGATTATACTAGATTCGATCGCAGCGCTGTGGTGGCCAACCGTGTATAGAATTTGTTTGAACATCCAGTATGCAAATTGTACTAGACAAAGGTATATTTACCTTGCGCTATGTCAACATTTATCAATCGGATTTCTCATCGAGGAGATGGAAAATTCAACGTTTTTGCAAACGTACAAGTTAATTCATAAGCCTCATTACTTCGTACGAGTCTGAAAATCTTTGTTTTTAATTATCTGATTGGAATCTCTGTCTCTGATTTATTAAACCCAATAACAATTGCCACAATTTCTCGGTCAAAAGACATTTTAATTATTAAAATTTAGTTTGGTAAACAAATAACTGAATGTATTTTTTTATCATATGGAAGCTTTAATCATTTTTATTTGAATTTGTTGTTGTTGCTCGTTATGTCCTATACAGTTAATTAACGTAATTGTCGCTTTTAATTATTTCGAAATTAACACACCTGAATAACTAAAGCATTTGTTTTAATGGACTCTTTATAATTATAGACGATGTACCGTCGGCTAATTGAAGCCCAGCAGAGTAAGAGTAAAGTGGATCCGGAGGTGACATTACAATTTTTGAAAAGTGCAATCTACTACTTTTTAACCGACAAAGATAACACACAAGGCCATTTGAACGCGATCGAAAGTATTTTAGGTTTTTCAGAGCTGGAAAAACTGAATATTGATCGCGCCAGATCTGCTAAATAAATAGTAAATAATGAATTAATTTTAGGAAGAAAAAAAAAACAAGTTTCTATTCTTAAGTTAAAATTAGTGCGTCGATTGCAATGTTGGATGTCTATAATATTTATTTATTCATTTCAATGTTTTTGGAATAAGAAAATTTTGTGTATGTGTGTAAATTTCAATTAACTAACAAGCAGTAGACGATGACTGATGGCTATTTCGACAAAGTATCTATCATTCGGTCGTATCATTTGGTAGTCTCAGTACGTGCATCGTGCATATATCTGCCGTCATAAGGGAAGAAAACTTAGAGAAAATCAGCGAAGCTTTTCAACGAAATTCGCTGAAAAAATCAGCGACAAATTTAAACAAAAGATTCTAGGCGATTGTTTTTTAAATTTGTCGCTAAAATGATTTTTTTCGGTCAAATTCCTTGAAAATTTTCGCTGATTTTCTCTAAGTTTTTTTCCCTCATGACGGCAAATATGTCGTTCCCTCATGACGGCAAATATGTCGAGCTATTATTTGTGACCAGCGTTGGCCACCACGGCGCTCCGATCGACACTGTAAAGTTTGAACTATTTCCTGTTTGACTAACTTCAGTGCCGCCTTTCCATAGGGACCAAGTGGACCATGGTCCAAGCCGCTGAAAAGCTGGATCAATATAATTTTTTTGCTATTCCCAACACATTCAAAATTGAATTGCAAGTTTAATAGCGAAAAAATTTCGCTGCACTCGCGATTTAAGTATTTACTCACAATAAAAGATTGTTCTTAAAACATCTTTTACATCGTGCGGAACTTTCTACTAGTATTTTAGAATTTAGAACGGTCCAGGGCAGACATGGGCGCCGCCGGCCTAGCCGACGCCGACACGTTTTGACAAACCGAGCCGCCGGTACTTCATACCCGGCTAAAAACGGCTAGAAGGGAAAAAAAGCGTTACTTCCGCAAATTTAAAAAACAACATCAAAAATAGAAAATTTTTTTAATCGTAATTCATCCCAACCCTTGAAATTAGGTTCAAAAGAGTTCCATTCTGGCACATTTTGTAAGTTTTGTTTGTTTGTTTTGAGATCTCACCAACAGCTTTTTACAGCCAATTACATGTTCAGTCTGGACCACCGGCTCAAGATGACTTCCGTGCCACTTCTTGGAGTATGCAATACTATCGGAGTAAAGCAGAATTTGTCTGACACAGGAATTGAACCCGGATCATTTTGATGAAAAGTTAGTTCGTTTTGATCTCAAGAAAAGAGTTTCTCCGAATTGGTTCATGGGACTTGTGGTGACGATCCTCAGATTGAGTATTTGTCGAGCTAGTCTTCATATTTAGTTATTATTTAGTAGAATTTCATCAATTTTGATGATTTTGTTTGAAGGGAAATGAAAACCGTGAAACCCCTGTAGTGTTCTTGGGATGCTAACAAAATGGCCGCCTGCCGCCATATTGGATTTTGTAACACATATATATTTCGGTAAAAATTATTTTTAGGTAGTTTCGTTAAAAATCGAAATTATTGGTTGTCTTTTATTTGTAATGTTGGCAAAATGTCCACTTTTCTAATTTTCCGAATTCTTAAAAATTTTACAATTTGCCAAAATTCAAAAAATCGGTTACTTATGCCAAGAAGTTGAAGGGATTACTGAGCAATTCTAACTTAGTTCGGGTTTTCTTAACTGTATTTTGAGCAGTTTTCACAACATGGATAAACCTATTTTATGACAGTATAGTAAACGCATCGTGCCTTGTGATCTTACTAGAGATTCAAACTATACAGCGATTCGTTTTCATTAGGGCTAATAAAACGTTACTAGAGCTGCAAACGCATGAAGGGCACTCACGCTTTTCGACTAAGGATATCATAACACAACTATAGTTTCTAAATATTTGACGTTGTATTCCAAATTTTATTTTAGAATTTTTTGAATTTTATGTTTATTTCTTGTTATAATTTGAAAAAATTCAAAAATGTACCCAGCTGCCGTTTAAAGCCGGCTTGAGCCGACATCGCCGCCGCCGCCTACCGAATTTTTTCGGCTAGCCGCCGCCACCGTTTTTCAATCGGCGCCCATGTCTGGTAAGGTCGTAAGGATCGGAGTGTGTCGACCCACAATTTTAGCGGATCCACCCACACCTGACCCACAGTTGCAGAATTCACAGAAATCGTTTTTCTAAACCCGCTAAAAGTGGAGGTCAGATGTGGGTCGACCCGCTAAAATTGTGCGTCAGGTGTGGGTCGACCCCCACAAAGTCTGAAGGCGGCTCTGCTTTTGTTTTATCAATATGCATTGCTGAAAACAATTAAGTTGTCACATATTCAAATAGATGCAACGAAGCTGTTCTAAAAGTTTTAAATGTGCCCCTATGCCCCTTGCGTTATAATATTATTCAACGTAAGACAATTTTCTAGACAACAATTTACCAAAATCAAATACATTTTGAATGTAGAGTGGAGGGAGAGGTTTCAAAAAGAAGAAGATAAAAAGTGGGGATCGTGGGGATGAGAGTTTCATACAAAAACATTCGTTTGATATTTCGCAGACGCCACTTTAGCCCTGGTTCGCACTTAAAAAAAATGTCACTCCGTTTTGAAACTGCGCATGCACATAGAGCAAAATTCTCTCTGTGCGCATGCGCAGTTTCAAAACGGAGTGATATTTTTGTAAGTGCAAATCAAGCCTTTTAGTCCTCGTTTCCACTCAAAAAAAAGTACTCCGTACAGCGCTTCGTTAAAAATTTTAATTGGTTGAAAGAATCACGTGACGAATTTCAACCAATTAAAATTCTTAACGGAACGCTAAACGAAGTACTTTTTTTACTGGAAACCAAGACTTAGAGACTGGGCTCTCTGAGTACGAAAATCACATAGAAAGCACCTGAGGTATCCTTGCTGTGTAGCGTTTTAAGAAAACACTCACTATTACTATGCTTGGAATTAATACTTACCACAGATTGCTATCATGCACTGAGAGAAGTGAGGGTTACTATGTACTCAGGCCTCATGAGCCAGGGCCATCTGTAATAACATTTTTAATCAACGACAGTCTAGTCGAACATTTTTCCGTTGATCATCAATATGTAGGAAACGTAATGAGTTTAATGATGATACCAAATAAAATTCACGACGTTTCGATATAATTGTATTTAATTTAATGAACAAACTGTTTAGCGAATACAAAAGATGTTTCTTCTTTAACAGAATCCTTCGGACTGACTTTACTCTACATCACACGCTCGGTGAATATGAAAAAAAAAATAAAAAAGAAAGAGACCGACCAAGTGTCGAACCGATTACTTTACGTTACGTCACGTTAGACAATAACACCTCTCCCACAAATATAGTGTGCACCTACAGTATGTGAAATGTTGTGACTTCAGCTGAAAGGAGTCGTCGATTCCTGCGGTTTAGCAGTCATCTATTTAAAAAAAAAACAATTTCACAATCGCGCTTTTTCAACCGGAGCAAAGATCTACGCTACTTAATAATGATGTAAAATTTAAAGAGACCGAACGGTGCTGCATATCGTAATGTTGCGGTTTACACTCAATTCGGCCAACGTTCTAGAATCTTAATGCATACGAGGATGCAGTCATGAGAGCCATCTACAAAATGTCTTGCGACTATACAGAAAGAAACGTTGGCGACGCTACGGCTAAGACACGGCGGCTGAAAAATCGCAACTTTTATGTTTAATTTCTAAAAACAGTTTTTTTTTAAATATCGGTATTGGAATAATGTTTTTTTTTCTGTGGGCTGTCAGCCGGTCCTGCCGTACAAAGCATAGAAACCTCAGAAAATAAATTTTGAGAGAGAAAATATATGAAACTCTCCCATTTGATGACGTCCCCAAGGTTTTTGTGCGGCAGCGGAATTAAAATTTGACTGCGGCAGCTTGGACGGCAACTCTCTTGTCTTGCGAGAATTACCCGAATTGTTATAAATTGTTAAAGAATATTGTATTTAACCGAGCGGTTTCGGCTAGACAAACAACTACTGTTTTACCATCTGCGTCGAAATAGCCAAAGTCAATTACTGTAAACTTTATATGGTTCACATTTTCCATTCATCAATCACAACTAACAAAAATTCGAAACGATTTATTTTATCGAAAATGTTGGGTGTGCACGACAACGCATAGTCAAAGACTTAAAAAAATAATATTTTGGGCAAGAAAAGATGTGCACGTCTGAAACGACCTACTTGCTTATTTTGATACTCCAAAATAATCATTGTTTGAATTTATGCGAAACTGCCACTGTCTTACTACATATTCTCAGTATGTACTATAAGAATTGATTGGGTTTTTCCTAGGCATTTTATGGTTTAAACTAAACTAATCTTATTGGTATACACTAGACAAGTAATTTAAGAGCTAACTTGCACTTCGAGTCTCCCTGTGATTTACTTTCAATAGATGAAAAACTCTTCAAAGCCAAATTCTATTTCACAAATCCTTCAAACCAATGGAAACTCGAAAAAGGCGAGCATATCTTGAAGTGAAAGGTTTTTTGATTTGATAAATTTGATAATTCAATGGAAAAATAATGTGAAGCGAAGGATTCCAAATATACTTCGTTTGTCTTCAGCAGAACCCTTCGTTCTCTTTGTCACACACATCATCACATCACATTGTCGGATTTCTTCGATTCGTTTAGTGATGACATCTACCCCTACCCTCCCTAAAATCTGAAAAATTCGTGGCTCCTTGGACGAATTTTCGTTGTACGCTTTAAATTCACCATCATCGCATTCCCTGAGCTCGTACAGCTTTGGCTCGTTAAGTTTCACTGGTGAAACTTTTGAAACTTCTTTCATATAAAATCTGTCAAAATCGTCACCAGTGAATCTTATCGAACTAAAGCTGTACGCACTCCTACTCAACGGGGGAGCATAGAGCGTCCACAAAATGCCGCCATCGAGTTCGGTTTCGAGCGAGCGCTTCCCTTTTTGCACCTTTGCTGGCTTCTTCGACGACTGTTCTCTTCCACATTGTTTTTGGACGACCTCTCCTTCAGGTTCCCTGCGGATTCCATTCCAGTGCAGTTTTTGCGATATCACCAACAGGTCTCCTTAAAATGTGGCCAATCCAATTCCATTTCCGACGTTTGATTCCTACCTTCATCTGCACACAATTGGCATTTCATTGCTGATAGTCTCCGGCCAAGGTATTTTCAGTATGCGGCAAAAACTTGGATTCGGTTTTCAATGCTAGCGGTCACTTTCCAAGTTTCGCAAAACTACAGCAATACTGAAACTCAGTTTGTTTTGAAAAATCTGATTTTCAAGTTTCTTGTCAGTTGTGTGGAATTCCAAATGGTACTGAGCGAAATGAAGGCTTGGCGCGCTTTAAATTGCTGGGTAAAAGTTCCTGGGCGCTAATTCCTCGGGTGATAATTCCCATTTGTCTAGGCGATAATTTCTGGGCAATAATTCTTATTCTGGGGGATACATCCCTAGGGGAAAATTCATTAGTATCTCCGCCAAGGGGGAGTTAAATCATCACAGAACAGAAGGACACTTTTTCATGAAATCAGAATTTTATTTGTGACCACTAACAAACTCGAAGCTTTCGAAAACGAACTTAGTGGTGGTTTTTCTTCAATGATAATCGATTTAAAAATCATTGTAGAAAAATCTTAACGAATAGTTTCTCTCGCTTCATCGATTGAGTTCTTGAGACTTGAGAACGTGTTTAGCGGACAGACCTTTTGTGAAGTTGATCACAGGAGACAAGATATCTATTTTAGTAAAATGTAAACAAATATCATAACCCGGCCAGAAAGACGAGTGCCTCCAATCAAAGAAGCTTTGAGTAAAGGACTGTTAAAATAACATTTTAATCAAAACGAATAAAAACGCTTTTGGAAATCGGTTATTGCAAATACGTTCGGTTCCGAACGAAAACAAAATTTGTAGAATGCGTTTCGTTAGGAAAAAAAATGGGAATAATAAGTTGAAAATAAAATATTTCTTGTTAAACATTTCACCGTGTACTTAATTCATTTTTAGTTAATAAAAAAAACATCGAACTCTTATCCTTATACTCCAAACTTACGTATCTTGAGCAATGAAAGGATTTTGTATCGCTTCCACACCATCTTGCGGGCAAATCAACACCACTGATGTACCACGGCAAACCACCAACCCCAAATTTCGCGTATCTTCAGCCAATTTGTACGGTTCATCCGGATCTCGTAAATGTTCTGTCGTATTGTCCAAAACGAGATTCAACAATGGATCGAAACCTTTCAGAACGCCAGCTGCCTCTCGACCACCAGCAAACTTTACGCGGATTGTCTTTTCCAAATATTTGCTTAAATCCAAAATTGACTCCTTTCGGCGCTTCTCCTTTCCGTCACCGCCGCTGGAACCTTGCAACTATTCAATGGATTTTGTGTTGTGGTAAGTAAATGAACATTGAACGATTTATTTGAGAACTTACTTTATTTTTGTCGTTCATACTTTGTTTGTGATTTATTATCGGAAAGTACGGGAAAACGTTTTGTGTACAAATTTTATTCAACTTTTGTATACAAATTGAAGGTTATGCTTTGAAAGGTTGTCAAAGTGTTCGTTAAAAAAACTTCTTCACCGATAGGTCGTCGTAAATCCCGAAAAATCGCATCATTTTGAATAACGAAAAACGAAATACAAAAAATAACGTCGTTGGTGTCGTAGGGTTTGTGATTCTAAGTCAGAGGATACGGAGGATACGCCACGAGAAGGATAAGTTAGTGCATTCTTGGCTAATTCTCAATAACTAAAGCGGCACATTTTCTTCGATTAAATAGCAACAGCACCTGGCACATTGGCACATCCATATTTGTGACGACGCCGTGGTCTCCTACCAACCTCAACCTATTATAACCCCTCCCCACTCTTTCCTTGCCATTTTAACAAAACAATTTGAAATTTTGCAATTTTTTTTATTTCATTTTATTTATTGAGCGTTTCACTAAAAATGCAACTATTGTAAGTTATTGTAAGCTGTCAAAATTCAGACGCACTAATTTAAGCAAACGAGAAGAAAGAGATATTTCAAATGGGTACCAAATTACCATTTCCAATAACGCAGGCAAAGTCTTATACAACTGTGTTGCGCTTAATTTCGGCTATAAAGATCAAATCTCAAAACAATAATTGACCGTTAATAAACTATTGAAATGGGTGTAGCAAAGTAGCGATATTCAAATTCCAATCACTGGTGATTACTCGCGGTAAATCATCGTAGATTCCCCGGTGAATCATCGGTGATTCCCCTTTGAATCATCGGTGATTCTCATGTGAATCATCGGTGAATCCCATATGAATCATCGGTGATTCCCATGTGAATCATCGACGATTTCCATGTGAATCATCAGTACTCCATTGTGAATCATCAGTGATTCACCTGTGAATCATCGTGATACACATGTGAATGATCGGTGACTCCACTGTGAATTATCGGTGATTCCACTGTGAATCATCGGTGAGTTCCCGGGAATCGTGTACACACACGGACTGACGGGAAGGGTGAAAACATATTTGGTGCAGTAGATAGATAGATAAGAAGGGTGATAAGTGGGGCCAAACTATGAACAGTTTGGCAGGAAACTGGATAATAATCCATTGTTCCAGAGTCCCCCTTATTCCTTATTTATTCCAAATTTTTCAAAGATACAGAAATACAAACAGATTTAAAAATTATTTACAAAATTCTGAGTTTAACTCATGTCGACAAATTGATTTGACCTAGGCGATTTGTTGGCGTTCGTTCAGTTTCATATCTGAGGGCGTCAGTTCCGGTTTGCCCAGAAGAGAGAGTCTGATGTGTCGGTATCTAGTGCAATCGAAAATTATATGCGCACCCGTTTCATCGCCATGACCACTTCGGACTTTCCTTGATACCTATATCGCAAAGATGTTTGTTGAGTCCACAATGATTTGTGATGACTTCAACCGTTCTTTTGATATTTAGTCTGTCAAGGTTTAGAAGTCTCTAGCTGAAGTCTTTGGACGGGATAGGACAGAATATTTTCGTGTGTTTAGCACCATCATAGCTCTGCCAGGATTTTTCATGTTGTTTTATCAGCCATTGGTTTATGATACTTTTCCTCATAGTTTTATATATACCAAATTGTGGCTCTGGTACAATGAAACTCTTTGTGGCTCCATTCCCTGCCAGCATATCTGCTTTTTCATTCCCAGGAATTCCTTCGTGGTTAGGAACCCAAAGGATAGTGACCCTGTTTGAGTCACTAATTTCGTTGAGAATTGTTTTACATTCACGCACTGTCTTGGAGCATACTATCGGGGAGCTTATTGCCTCAATGGCCGATTGGCTGTCTGTACAGATATAGATGTCTTTGCCTGATGCCCTTTTTATGACGTCTGATTCACAGAGTTCCAAAATGGCAAATAGCTCGGTTTGGTGGACTGAGGCATATCGGCCTGTGAAAATGCTAGCCTCTAGAAGAGGAAATTCACAGAAGAAGCTTGCCCCAGTGAAGCCATTCCGTTTGGAGCCATCCCTATAGCAAACCAGTTCCCCTATGGGTGGGTAGACCCTATTTTCCCCCAGCCATTCCCTTTTTTCCGGAATGGTGCATGTGAACTTATCATCTAACCAGAGTTCTGGTCGGCACTGATCGCTCGGCATTTGAATGATATCATATTTGATAAGTCTGCAGATAGTGGTGTGGCCTAACTCTGATTTAGCAGACCAACTGCCGTTATATCTCACATTAAAAGCTGATCTGAAAGCCATAGATTTTATGTAAAGATCTAAGGGTGGAAGGAAGAGTAGAGCTTCTAGCGACTTTGTGGCGGTGGTATTTTTCGCCGCAGTGATACACAGCCCAGCAAATCTGTTCAGGTTATCCAACCTCTTCTTGGCTGTGCCAACCTCAATACCATACATCGATGTCAGAGAATCGGTCTGACCACGGCTGTGTATATCCACCATATCGCTTTAGGCGACAGTCCCCAAGTTCTGCACATCCAGAAAATCCCAGTAGCTTTATTCAATTTTTCTTCTATGTCCAATATCCACGTCATTCTGTTGTCACATATGACCCCCAGATACTTCACCATATCTCTCATCGTGAGGATCGTGCCGAATAGTACAAAATCCCCTAGTTCCGATTCTACAGCTTTGGTCTTTCTGAACAGAATCATTTTGGCTTTTCCCGGATTTACTTTAAGGTTCCTTTCTTGACACCATCTTTCCACCAATAGTGTTCACAGAGAAACCACCAATGAACATGGAAACGTCATCAGAATAACCTTGAGTGAAAAAACCCGTATGACCCGAGTCTATGACCATGCACCATAAGATTGGATATGGAATCCCTCCTTGTGGGCAGCCTCTGGTGACTACTGCACTCATTTTAGTTCCGCAGACTGTTCTACCGCTAAGCATTTTCATTATCCATTTTACCGCTGCACTATCCATCTGCCTTTCTTTGATAGCATCAGTAATAACTTCAAATTCTGTATTATCAAAAGCACCTTCAATGTCCATGAAGCAACCCAGGGCCACTTCGCCATTTTTAAGCGTACTTTCTATTTTGTGAGTCAACTGATGCAGTGCAGTATCAGTGGATTTGCCCATCTGATAGGCTAGGCATGTTGGTTTGCGCGCAAGGGAAAAGTTTTGAGAACCTCGCCTCTTACGTAGAAATCCAGTAGTCTTTCAAACTGTCTTAAGGAGAACTGACTGACGGGAAGGGTGAAAACAAATTTAGTGCAGTAACTAGCTAACTGTTTCGTCGTACTTGTTAGTTGGTCGTTATTTGGGTTTTTCTCACCACAACTCATCAGTCAATGGCAATCAGTGAGAGAAGTTGTCCTAGCAGGTGTCATCGACGCAGGGTGAATGCATCGTTTGCATTAATAATTCGAAATGGCTATGTGTTATATGCAGGGGGTTGACAGTCCTTTGTTCTCAAACGTGCAAATGCTATTCAGAGTGAAGTTAGCTGCAGTTGCAATCGTAGCTAACTTCATTACAAACAAATCAGCTGTTTTTTTGAATTTATCAATGAAGTCAGCTGATTTTGGCAAATTTGTGAATGATATCAGCTGATTTGTTTGTAATGAAGTTAGCTACGATCCCAACTGCAGCTAACTTCACTCTGAATAGCATTTGCACGGTTCAGAACAAAGGACTGTCATCCACCTGGTTATATAGCTCTTTCGATTTAAAGGTTAACGAATACTAACAACCAATGACAGTGAATAAATAAAAAAAAATAATAAATAAATGCATTCAACCAACAACACACCTTCAGATTGCTTTCTTGAAGCTTCAACAAAAAAAGAATGTCGAGGCTGAGAAAGAAACACTGCAGGAAAATCGATCCAGCCTGCCAAACTCATGAGAGCATACCGGGAAAAAGAGGAAAAAAATCAAATTTACAAAGTGGCCCGTGTAACGTGTTCATTCACGGCTTTACTATGCTAACACTGGTTACAATACAGCAGCGTCGGATATAAAAGAAAAGTTCAAACAAAGAATAAATAAATAAATAGAGAATTCATGGGAAGAACCGAGCACAACGTTTCCCAAACAGCTTGTCAGAGCCGCCGGCCGGTAATCTCCAGTGAGCAACCCCGCGAATAAACAACGTGCGACCAATGGCAGAGCCATTCATAGGCAGGTTCA
>CM055403.1:65491520-65534991 GCA_029228625.1 Pseudolycoriella hygida
GCTCCCCATTTAAACTGCAAACTACATCCTTCCGGGATTTGCCAATATGCATAACTTTAGTTTTACGGACACTTATTTTCATGCCGTATTCCTCACATGCAGCATTCAGGCAGTCTAAATTCTCCTGCAAATCCTTGGCATTATCTGCTAATAGAGTTAAGGCATCCGCATAGGCCAGGATTTTCATGATTACTTCCCCCACCTTCACATTCCCTTGCAAATTCGCTTGCCTGATAATCTTGTCCATAAAAATTATGAACAGAAGAGGGGAGAGACAACAACCCTGACGAACTCCCTCATTAACTTCGAAAGCCTCACTAATTTCACCATCTAGCCTTACCGCAGCCTTGCTCCCTGAGTAGATGCTTTTGATAGCGCCCAATAAACTTCCATTAACCCCGTATTCGCCAAGTACCTCGAACAGCTTTTGCCTCGGTACCCGATCGAATGCCTTTACTAGGTCGATGATGCACAAGTATAAATCAATATTTCCCTCAGAGAGCTTTTCTATAACCTGCCTGAGACAAAAGATCTGATCCTGACAACCTCTCAGAGGTCTGAAACCACTCTGAACCTCGTCAAGAACATCTTCCACTATAACCCTAACCCTGTCTACTAGCACACTTGTATAAACCTTTCCGACCACGCTCAAGAGTGAAATCCCCCTGTAGTTGGTAAGGACGTTGCGGTTACCCTTCTTGAAGATCGGAGCAATAACACCGAAGCTCCAGTCAGCGGGTACTACTGAGGACTTCAATGCTAAATTGAAAATCCTACAAAGCCATTGAACCCCACCCGGCCCGCTATTCTGAATAAATTCTGTCCTAATTTCGTCTATACCTGCGGATTTTCCTGCCTTCAGCCTGCTGACCTTTCGTGACACTTCCTCTAATGTAATTTCCTCCTCACCCTCCAAGCTACGGCCCTCTTCCCTGTCAAGGCTTGTTACGGGATTGACAGAGGCGAATAGATCCTGAGTTGTTATGTATGTGAAATGTATTGAGCTTTTTATCAAATTTTGACATTTTGAAACGCGAATTCAGTGTAGAGCGTATATATCCGTCCCAATTTCGAAGCTTCCGTCCCGGTTTTCGGAGTTTATGCGCAGTGATTGCTTCGAAAAGCCTTTACACGACGAAAATTCTCCACTCGGAAATCGCTCAGTCGGTACCCTTAAAACGTCAATTAAAAAAAACGGCTGATATCTTCTTCATCTGGAGGACCTGGGGAATGTGGAAGACCATGTTCATTGTGAATTAAAAATCGAAAGTCCCAAACGCTCCATCATGGTCGCCATGGGTACATTGTTATTGCAACCATGTTATGTTTACTCCAATTATAAAGGAGACATGTAACCATGAAGGGGGGCGGTAAATATGACATTTTTCTGAGTGTGAGTTTGGATCGAATCACAAAATTGTGTCCTCACGTAATGAATTACTTTCGCAGGGTTCAATGTAATGTACTATTATTGCCTACCATCCGAAAGTTGAGCATTACAAAAATTTTACCTCACAATGAAAACAAAAGTTTATCTCACTGGTGAATCATCATCGTGATCAAACTTTATAGACCACTACTACCTTTCGGTGTGATGTCTTTATGCCGCAACCCCAGAATGGTGAAATATCACCCTCCATGCCCTTCTATCGCATGCCAAAGATATGTTTTGTTCGCGCAGAGAAAGTTCCCTAACTTCTAAATCTGATTTAATTGAATCTATAAACCTTCTCCTCGGTCTACTTTTTGGCCTAACACTAAGGACCTTTGTATCCGAGATACTTTTCGGTAGCCTGTTATTACCCATCCTTTGAACGTGCCCGAAACACAGCCTCCTCAACTGACGAAATCCCTAAATTTTCCCTAATGTCATCGTTCCTAATATGATTATCCTACTGCTCCCTCCGATTAATTTTCGCGATGTTCCTAAGAACCCTCATATCAGACACCTTCAGATCATGCACGACATATCTGCAGTAGACCCAACTCCCGCTACCTCGAGTAACTTTGTAGTACTGTTTGCCTACTTTGTAGTAATGTTGGAAATCTTTAGGGCTCTCTGTACAGAAAAGTATGTGTGAGCCATGGACAGCAAAAACTTATTTCGGATCTTAAAGGAGTCAGCAAGGTCCTCGGCTGCGTCTTGGACCGTTGACTCTACCTCGTTCCGAAATATTATTTTGCCGTCCTAGGACCACAAAATACTATTAACGCACTAGTGTGATAAATTTTTTTCGCACTGATGCGTAAAAACCCCTTTTATCGCACTAGTGCTTGCAATCTGTTTTTACGCACTAGTGCGAACAAACATTTCAAATTCGACAAATTTTCGCAAGTGGAAACACGCAGGGAAAAGCTCATTTTCATGCTTGCTTAAAGAACCTTACGAGGACCTCAAAGTACTTTCGGTTCTCTTAGCAAGCATGAACAACTCAATACATTACGCGAAAACGAGTAGACCTTGTGATGTAAATGACTATTTTGGTCGGTGAATTGCAAAAACCGTTGTTTGATACATGTTACGTATGCTGGTAGTTTAACGCACACAATGTGTTGCCACACACATCTCGTGCGTTAAACTACCTTTATACGTAATTAGTATCAAAAACTACTATTTCGTACTTGAATTAACGACTTAGCATTTTGACCAGATGACTAGTGCGAAAGAGTCCTTTATTTCGATGACTTTTCAAAACGCGAGCTACCTATTCATGTAACCTACTTCATTCGGCACACGGTGTGTATTAAGCTTTGACTCATTACTACAAAATTACACCACATTTTATACAACAGATGTGAATTAATTTGGGTCGGGTTTTTGGTGATTTTGTCAGGTCGAAGCAGGTAGGGTTTGGTTTCTTCAACTCGACTGAAATTGAGTTTGAAAAACCTTTCAAATGAAATTTAAAAAAAAATCGGTTTCGGGTCTCTGGTGAGATTTCAATTTAATTTTTTGTTTTATCCGGAGAAATTGGAGTCTTGCGCAAATTACGATTTCTTCCTGTTAAAATACTTGAGTCCCTGTACTTCTCTCTAATTCATTCTCGGCATTCTTATTGTATTGGTATATGGGCATGTGGGCGCGGGTGTCTATTTGGGAATCTTGAAAGAAAACAAAAAATTGCCTTAAAGGTAATTCATGAATTGCCTTATAGGTATTTTACTAGACTCCTTTTTCCAGATCACTATCCAAATCTAGCACGCAATATATAATAAAACACTTTGTAAAGTTTGTGCATCGACGATCGGAGCTTTTCTTTGTCCCACACTCAAGTTCGCGCGTTGGATCGTCTGGTATCAGTGTTATTGTACCGAGATTGTTAAACTCGTTGTCGATAGACATTCGGATGTCGCGTACGCAAACTCAGTTTTGTCACTTATTGAAATTACATTTGTTAGATGATTGATGTAATTGTGGTGTGTTGTTCCTTTTTTTGGTTAATATTGTCGATACTTATGATCACTCCTCATCCTAACTGCGTTTGAGTGCTTTTTCTCGTATGCTGCAGTTTCACGACTTCCAACGCACCTAGTTTGATTGAGCCTCTGGATCGTATTTGATATGACCTTAGCAATATTCCTAGTTTTTCTTTTTCTTTTTGATATTTTCCAACTGTTTTGGCCATACTGATTTTTTTTTGTTCGGAAAGATATTTTTGCATCAAATAGAATTTTGTTCTTCTGCGCAAGTTTTTACAGTGTTAAAAAGCTGCCAATGCGTTACTTTCAATGTTAAAGGTATGGGAAAATGCGTTACGCAGGGGAGAAAATCCCAAAAGTAAGCGTTACGTTATTTAGGGACGACCCCTATATGAATTTGAATAAGTTGGTTCGGGTGTTTTCTGTAGATTTTATGGCGGACTCATCTTAAATCGTAGAACTCGTATTTTTGGTACTAACAGACTGACTAATCGTAGTTTTTGGTCATTGTTACACATAAGAATAGTTTAGCGCTCAGGGAGTTTTTTTCGTGTTGATAAATTCGCACCTACTGTATTAAGCTTCGTTGTTCATACACATACCGTAGCTTTAATCGTTACTTTACTAATGAAAACTATAAATTTCCGTGTCTCTCCAGTAAATTACTTGAATGCACAATGCACATACATTTGAAATGCTCATGTAGTTTCACGCTAATGCAAAAAAAATAATAGCAAAAACTTTATAATGTGGAAACTTCAAGCTATAATTAAAGTTTATGTTTAAAGCATCTCGAAAAAATAGTTAAAAAGTTTGCCTTGAGATCAAGGCATTCACCAACTTTACGAAATGTAGCTACTTTCGATGGATCTAAATTCTTATTTCAACTTTCGTCGGCTATTTTTGAATTCAATGTACATACGTAATAGCTAAACTCATACCATTGAAAACATAAAACTTTCCGAATGAGAATGTTTTCAAAAAAAAAAAACTGCGAATTTGTGTAAATGAATGTGTGGAAATAAGTGAAAAAGGCGATCCGATTCCCACGAGTGTGGAAAATTAGACTTTACAGAACTTTTTTACATAGTTATTCGTTGTATATCTTCATTGTGTTACGGGGATGATTTAAGGTGAAAGATGGGTTTCTCAAATGAACAGGTCCAACGCCTGGGACTTCAAAGGGTACTCATTAGAAGGTGGAATTATGTGCACGTCAATCTTGAAAACAGAACCTGGCACTCTTTTCAAGCTAATTTTTTTTTAGATTTGTTAGTTTTGGTCGCACCATTCATAATAATAATAATCTGCCATACAACCCATGAAGGGTTAGAGGCTAGATCATTATTTACTAGTTTCGCTGTTTTTGGTTCTACTTTTTGAGATCCTTTCATTACCGGAAGATTTACTGTGCCAGTGGTAAGCTGTGCGACAAACCTAGTGCCATCTATGAGATGTAACTAGGAGCACCATTCGTGGTCCTTGAAACACAGATCTGATGATCCTTTGTTTCGTAACCCGCTCATCATGTAAATCTTAGAGACCACCCAGTCCCGACCAGGAACCGTGGTAGAGCGATTATCATTAGCTTTTGTTGTCTTAACACAGCAGAGTTAGTAGCAATCCTTCAATGAACCAAAACGGATTTTTTACTTTTCCATTTTGTCAAAAAATTACTGGATAGAGTCCTACATCATGAGCCGTCATCGATAATGTTTGGCGGCGACATGAATTATCCCCCAGACCGAAAAAAATGGGAATTATCGCCTAGACAAATGAGAATTATTACTCGGGGAATTATCACCCAGCAAGTTTAAAGCGGTACATTTGTACAATGAAAATGCCACTTGAATGGGTTCCAAAGCGTCCAATTTGTATAAGGAAAATGCCATCCCGGGTGATAATTCCTGGGCGATAATTTCTTGGGTTATGATTTCCATTTCTCTGGGCGATAACTCCCTCGGTTATAATTCCTGTTCTTTCCGGTCTGGGGGATAATTCCCTGGAGCTACACTGACTAACATTTAAATAAGAACTTTATAAGGACTGGCCAAGAAAAAAATCGCTCTCACAAAAACGGCTATATCTTTTGGACCAGCCGATTTTAAAAACTTCTTTTCAATCTTTAAAAGTGGTTTTTACAAAAAAAATTAAAATTTTTACAGAAAATTTTGATTTTTTCTGGAAGTTCTTCCATCAAGCTTTTTATGGTGGCCTCAGTCGCTGTCTTCCACTTTTGTCGGAATTCTTTTACTGTTTTTACCGATTTCTTAGTCTTCTTCAACTCTCTTTTCGACAAAGCCCAATATCTCTCGACTGGCCTGAGTTCTGGGCAATTTGCTGGATTGGCCTCCCTGGGGACCATAACCACCCCGTTGACTTCGCACCATTTCTTGGTGGCATTGCTGTAGTGGCATGAAGCTAAATCTGGCCAGAAGAAACTTGACACATCATGCTCACGTAAAAAAGGTAAAAGTCGCTTCTTCAAGCATTCTTCGATGTAGATCTTTGAGTTAACACTGCCTTGACCAACGAAAAATTTTCTTTTTTTCCCACAAGAGCAATTTGTTTGCCAAACAAGGAATTTCGTAGGAAACTTTGCTTGTTTCTTCACCCTAAACTGTTCGTCGACATTCCCACGAGAGTGTGCAACATAAAATTCCTGACCAGGAAGCTGTGAGAAATTGGCCAAGACGTAGGTTTCATCGTCCATCACGCAACAGGAAAATTTATTAAAGAAATTCGAGTTCAATTTCTTTGCTCTTTTTTTCGCTTCTTGATTCTTCACAGCGTTTCTATCTGGAACTTTTTGTGCTTTATATATCTTCAGTCCACTACTCGCCTTGATATTTTGAAAGGTTGACTTCGAACAACCCACTTTTTGGACCACTTTTCGTTCTGAGAGGTTAGGATTCCTATGAAAAAGGCTGACGGCTTTCTTCGCTTTTTTCGGGCTATGAAATCCCTTTTTCCTGTGGCTAATTGTAAGGTCTTCCTTGAAACAACTCTTGAGACCGTTTCTCGACGAACAAAAACCTCTTAGGCGATTTTTTTGAAGCTCCATTTTGGATTTGCTTGGAAAAGTTTTATTATCAATTTGCGTGTTTCCAATTCGTTTGACATTTTGCGACTGAGAAACAAATTTTGTATGAAGTAACTGTTTCACATGTTTCTGACGTATATTCGATAGCCTACTATGATCAGAAATTTTAATTTTTTTGATCGGTTCAAAAGATATAGCCGTTTTTGTGAGAGCGAATTTTTTCTTGGCCAGTCCTTAAAGTTTGAACTTCTGCGCATATCACGAAAACCTGGGCAAAAGTACAAACTTTACAAAGTTCTTATTTAAGTTGTGGTCGGTGTTATGCTTGGCATTGCTAATGCTGAGCGCAGCTAATGTTTAGCGTCTGTAATATTCAACATTGCTAATGTTAAGAGTCGCTAATTTTTATCGTCGGTAATGCTTAGCGTCGATAATGTTTAGCTTCAGCAATATTTGGCGTCGGTAATGTTTAGCGTCGGTAATGTTCAGCGTCAGTAATGTTTAGCGTCGGTAATGTTAAGCGTTGGTAATGTTTATAGGGCCTATTTTTGGGAATTTTAATTCCCGAAAATTCAGAAAAATTTCCGAAATTAACTTTTTTGAATTTTCTGTTATTTTGAGGAATTCACGGGAATTAAAATTGCAGAAAATTCAAAAAAAAAAAAATTTGCTAACTTTACCTAATTCTCGGGAATTTTCAGGAATTTTTCGGTAATTTTCAGGAATTTTCGGGTATTTTCGGGAATTTAATCCCCAAAAATAGGCTTTTATGTTTACCGTCGGTAATGTTTAGCGTCGGTAATGTTCAGCGTCGGTAATGTTTAGCGCCGGTAATGTTTAGCGTCGGTACTGTTTAGCGCCGGTAATGTTTAGCGTCGATAATGTTTAACATCGATAATGTTTAGCGTCGGTAATATTTAGCATCGCTAATGTTTAGACAACCATTCATAAATCCACATACACTTCAAGAATAGCAAATAAGAAACCATTCTCATGACAAAAACATTTCATTAAATTTCTTTTTATCACTAAATAAATCAACAGAGTGAAACTGCTTATAAACAAACGTAGTGGAGACACAATGGCAATGAAAATGATTGATCTCCAACGGCATCCAGACGCAAAAGATTCAGTGAGAAAAGAAGTTGGTATACAAAGGTTATTGAGTCACAAACACATTCTCAGATTTTTTGGTAAGCGCACCGAACTTGACATTGAATACATCTTCTTAGAGTATGCCGTTGGTGGTGAACTATTCGATCGAATCGGTCAGTATATCAACATTATTTGATTGTTTGACTTTATCAATAACATGGAATTTGATTTTATTAGAACCTGATTTGGGAATGGAAAAACATAGCGCTCAACGTTATTTCAAGCAGTTGTTAGCAGGGGTAACATACTTGCATTCGAAAGGCGTTGCTCATCGTGATATTAAACCAGGTAATACACTTAATGGACAGAGAGATGTGTCGGTAAAATGACAACACGCGGCACTGTTCTATCTCCACAAACTCCTGACCAATTCCACTGATTTATTTTTCATTCTATTCCAGAAAATCTACTTTTAGACAAAGACGATAATCTCAAAATATCAGACTTCGGAATGGCTACGCTCTTTAGGTAAAAGGTAAAAATATCAAGTTAAGTATTGATGTCAATATGAAATTTCTCTTTCTCGGATGCAGAGTGCAAGGCAAAGAACGACTTCTAGATAAACGGTGTGGTACACTGCCGTATGTGGCGCCTGAAGTATTGTTAGGAGCGTACAGAGCACAACCGGCGGATATTTGGTCGTGCGCGATAGTTTTAGTTGCGATGTTGAGTGGTGGTGAGTTTCCATTTTCTACATCTAAACCATTTTGCAAGTAATTTTTTGTTTTGTGCCTTGTCTTGGACTTAATTTTTTAATCATTTTTGTTGGGTCTTTGGTATTCTAGCTGTAGATTGTATTCAAAATATCTAAAGCTTTAATACCAGAGGTCTGACTCAAATTGCTTGCTGCACATAAACGATTTACAGTTCACTTACATATAGTGTTACCCCTCCAGTTTTTTAGTCATCCCCATTTCAGTGCATGCTTTTTGTTGTGTAGATTTTTTTTCGTTTGCCATCTTCTTCTCATTGCTCTACTTTTCTTAGCAGACATGACAGACCCCCATTTAAGGTCAGCTGAACCCGACTCGAGACATGAGCTGACGTTTTTATTACTCATAATTGTCTACAAAAGTGTAGACATCCATGATACGAATCCGAGTGATCGATTTCTCACAGTATCTGCTTATTATTGCCAACGGCACGAAAATTTTGCGGTTTTGTAATTTTTTTTCGCGATTCACCAAAAAAAACTCGCTTTTTCGTGCGTCATTTCGGTGTCGCATGAGGTCACTTTTCGCACTAGTGCGGCAAAAATTGCTTTTGCACACTAGTGTGATAAAATTTAAACTTCGACAAATTTTCGCGAGTGGAAACACGCAAGGAAAAGCTCGTTTTTTGTCGGTGAATCCCAAAAATTTGGTTTGATACACGTTACGTATGCTGGTAGTTGAGCGCACACGATGTGTTGCCGAACTCGGCTTCGGCTCGTCTCGGCAATCTCACATCTAGTGCGTTTAACTACCTTCATACGTAACTTGTATCAAAAACTACTATTTGTTCACAAGAAATTACGCGCCGAAGACAATCGCTCTTTATTTTATAGGAAGTCGATTGCTCGGATCTTGACAAACAGACTCGTATGATCGATGTCTACACTTTTGTAGACTATTGTGAAGATTGAAAACGTCAGCTCATGTCTCGAGATGGGCTTAGCTGACCCTCGATAAAATACTCGGCTGTCATGGCTGTTTCTTAGGGAATTTCTAACTCCCGTTCGCAAATTACTTAATGGAGAGAAATTCGTGAACTATTTACAAAATTAGGTTCTGTAATTTTGTAAAGGCTTTACTAAAAACGAAGGACTTTGAAAAAATGGCTTAACTGAACGCCCCATCCAAAAACGTAACTGTAAGAACTTTACTGATCCATTTATTTATCGATTTCAGATCTTCCATGGGACATACCGGCTTCTGACTCAGCTCCGTACATAAAATGGAAAAGCAATGACCTGTGGACAGCTGCTCTGCCATGGAGGAAAGTTGATACGCTCGCTTTATCACTACTTAGGAAAACATTGGATCCGAATCCAAGTAAACGCTTATCATTAGACGCCGTTGTTGAACACAAATGGTGTAATATGAAATTCGAGAGCTCAGGTACGGCTAAAGTTTTTCTGTTTTACGATTCAGCAACTGACCCACTCAGCGGAGATTGCATTTTACTTTAATATTTGGAAAATTGCGCTACTATTTGAATGTGACAGTTGTGCGGGGGTGAATGTTTTTAGGGAATTTATTAATCGTACGAAAGTTACAACACCCAGTGAAAATAAAATGAACTAAAAATGGATTAAGAATTCTGTCAGAGTGACAGAGTCAATTTTTATTCATTAGTCAATAATTCGCAGGACAATCGCTTAAAATGACAAGTTCGATTTTTAACGTACCCAGCCAATTAAGTTATTCCCAAATCCTTAAATTTTTACGCAATATTTTGCACCGAAATTTTGATAATTTGAAAAAATCTTACGAATTCATGATCCCTGAGGCGGTTTCCTACGCAATTTCCATTTCGTTCCACAGACTCCCCACACATTTTCCACTTCATCTCACACGCTATCCACTTCATTCCACACACATCCCACTTCATTTCACACACTTTTGACTATCCCACACACTACCCACTTCATCCCAAACACTTCCCACTTCATCCCACACACTTCCTACTTCACCCCACACACTTCCCACTTCATCCTACACACTTCCCACTTCATCCTACACAATTCCCACTTCACCCCGCACACTTCCCACTTCATCCCACACATTTCCCACTTCATCTCACACACTTCCCACTTCATCCCACACATTCCTCACTTCATCCCACACACTTTCCACTTCATTCCACACACTTTCCACTTCATTCCACACACTTCCCACTCCATCTCACACACTTTTGACTTCATCCCACACACTTCCCACTTCTTCCCACACACTTCCAACTTACAATATACCAAACCAAATAATTAAGTTTGATCTGAAGTCAATTTGGAAATTACATGCAACTAATGTCATTATTTTCCCTGCACAGAACGCAATCTGCTATTCATTCCTTGCTTTCCTCCGTCTTTCAAAAACTCCGCTACACGCGCGAGCATCGTATCTCTATATCGCTCTAGCAACGTAAATTGCATAACTGTGTTGTTTGTTTATTGAATTCCAAAAGAATAAAAAATCGACATTTAAAAACTTCGCAAATATTTGACATGCTCTTCAAACAGAATTAATTGGGAAGCGTAAACAAACGAAATATCGATATACTTTTTCATGTTTGATGCATATCAATGTTCACCACTCTATATTTTTAATATCATCAGTTTAAAGTTGCTGTGCAATAAAAAGGGCGAATGTTATAGTTGTTTGACTAAGGGAGAAAATAGAAAATTGCAACGAGAATAAAGTTTTTTGAACGAAAAATTGTTGATAGAAAATGCAGTGCTGTCGTGGTAGACGATGAATAACGACTTAAATATTCAAATATTTTATCGTGAGGCAAATACTTTTGAAGGCTTTTGAACTGTTCTTTTAGTTCTCGAAGTATTTATTTTAGCGCTGGAAGATTATAATGCTTTGAACTTTCACCTATAAATTGAAAGCTAAATGCTCATAGGGTAAAGGCACCACTTATCAGCCATGTATTATTCTCCGGCCAAACCATAGTTTCACTGGTAATCGGCGACTTTTCGCATTGAAATATAGCCGGTTACTGGTGCTGGCCGGAGACTACTACATGGCCGATAACTTGTGCATTTACACTGTTATTCAAATTCCAATTTTCTATTCGTTTTAAGTTATACAGCCCAGTTCGTTGTAACTCTTGTCATAACGAGCAAAGGATTGATAATTATACATTCACATTTCTCTCAGAGAAAATGAAAGTTTTCTACCAAAATAACAAATAGAAATTCGAGCAAAAAACGTCTCTGTCATACAACGCATAAAAAACTTAGAGAGGAGAATTCGTGCGAGAAAATCTCTCATGTGATAACGTCGCTAAGTTTTTTATGGGTGATAGTCCAGTTCTAATGTCGCCGTTCGTGCTCCTCTTTTATCACGCATTCTATTACAACCTTCGTCACTGTTAAGCATGAGGAAGGAGTACATTTTTAATTACTCACCTCATCTGTCAAAATGTTCACCAGTGAACTTCACCAGCAATTGTTGTACTCGCTTTTACTTCCCATTTGACAATTACTCCACTAAAAAAACAGTTCTGTTACATGTTGCTGAGGTGAGAGAGTATTCTCATTGCGAAGGAAGCCAACACTCTTATAAACCCATGTAGAAAGCATAAGTAATTACTGCAGTATAATACTACAGCGCCACAATGTATTATAAATTGCATAGAATGGGCCATTGCACTCAAAAGTTGAAAATAAAAAAGTGCATGACCTGGGAACCACGTTTTCCGGTAAAACCGTTCGTCTGACAATGTTTTTTTGGATGAGAGACTTATACATAAGGGTTTTCCTGAAAAATGTTTCATACATCACAACTCTCGCTTGCGACTTTTGAGACGCTGTCACTGTGGTGATTTAGTGCGCACTTTCAACGTAAATATTTCGTACTTCGCTACGCCATGACAGTATTTTTGGGTACTAAACACAGATCGCGCTGCCCTCAACGTGGAGCAACTTATCATCTATGGCTCAAATGTACCATTCTACCGTTGTAAATGGCTCATTCCACGAACCATTCTACCGTTGTAAACAATGTAAATGCTTTAAAAACTGAGTGTACACAAATGTATTTTCTTTCCCTTTTATAAAAAAGTTACCAGTTTGTATTGAAAACAATGGTGTGAACGCAAGCAAATTCGCAAAGTTTACAAAGTAGACGTTTTGTAGCCTGGGGAACGAGTATTTTGTCTCATGTTAATATAAATCATATTGTAAGAGTGAAAGAGATGAAATACGCAGGGCCAGCCTGGCTCGAAAAAGCTTCTCGGGCAAATGTCCGAAGGGCCCGTCCATTCGGGCGACTAATTTGAATGTTTGGTGGGGCCATTCACAAATGACATCCTCCTACCTAATTTGCGAAGAACCACATGCATAGGTTTCATTAAAACAATCAAAATAGAGACGAGCGGGTTGCCCGAAACTTCAAAAAACCCGACCCAAAGCCGAACCCGAATTGTTTTTTTCGGGTTCATGGGTTTCGGGTTTCGAAAATTTTAATCGGGTAGGGTTCGGTCCGGGCCGGGTTTGGAAACAGTTCGGGTTTCGGGTTTCGAAAAATTTTATCGGGTCGGGCTCGGTCCGGGTCGGGTTGTTGTATCATTTTATTCGGGTTCCGATCCTTTATTGACTTTCTATATTTTACAAAACTCGTCTAAATTTTATAATCTTACATTACACGAATTTTGTTTTAGTCTAAGGTCCGTGATAAATGCAGACGTCGGGCGTTGAAATAATTTTTGTTTCGAAGTAAATTGAGTTGTGAGTTTCGAAAAACTTGAGTGTCTGGTTCGGCCCAGGTCGGGTTTTGAAACAGTTCGGGTTTCAGGTTTCGAAAAATTTTATCGGGTCGGGTTCGGTCCGGGTCGGGTTTCGAAAAATGGTCGACCCGCTCATCTCTAATCTAAATCAGTTTTTTCTTCATTCATCAAACGTTTATCCAGGCATGGAAAAAATGTTTTCTTCTCGCGAACCAATCCGAAACTTCCCGCAAACCGGCAATTTTCTCAATTATTTCCCGCCTTGGCAACACTAATTTCCCGCCGTAATGACACCGATTTTACGCCATGTTAACATCGATTTCTCGCGAGTTTCCCACTATATTGTCATGCATAAAAAACAATTTTAGTTTTATAGTTACACTTTACTGTAGCCAATGCTGTAAAATTGCGTTTAGGGTATTTGGTTCAGGAAAGATGTTTTGAAATATTAGGAAAGAAAAAAAAATCTCGAGCGGAGCGAGCGAAAAAAATTTTTGGGTCTGATTTCAGCTGAGGCGAAAATTTTTGGATTCTTCGATAGATATTTAACTAAGTTGTAGTATTTTCTTGAGCGCCGCGCCGCAGGCGAAAATTTGAAATAAAGGGAAATTAGTGTACGTTTTTTATTTTCGGTCACAGTGGCGAGCCCCCCAGGTCACTTGAAAAGCCCGGGCCCTGGAGATTTGTCGCCGTCCCCTCCTTCCGGGCTTAAGCCCAAACTTTCCATATCACAGTGTTTAGCCAAATGACTTAATTCTTTCACTAAAACACAGCTTTCGATTTTTAAGATTCGACATAAAAAGGGCAGCTCGATGGATTCACGGAAAAAAGAATCACGACGAGACGAAAATTTTAGACAAATTCTGTAGCACGCTACTTCAAGTGCAAACATTGATAATATTCTTTGGTTCATTTAATTGATTTGGTGCGCCTACGTATTTCAATGGACTTATTCTAGTCATTATCGCAAACACATAAAACGTCACGTGTAGAGTGGTCCTAAAAAGTATGAATAACATTATACTTACATAGATATGACCATGGTGACCATTCCATCGGTATTTCTACTTTGTAAATTTTGTAAACTCTACAGAATTTGAGTGTACACCATAGTAATTTGGATGACAAGGGATGAAAGTAAGAAAATTCAAACCCGTGTGAAGTTTGCAGCCCGAACCGAAGGTGAGGTCGCAATCACACGGTTTTAATTTTCTTACTTTTGTCCCGAGTTATCCATACTATTTTTTATCACAGACAGCGGAAGGTTTGTACTTTAGCCACGAAAAAACACTGATGCATTCTAAATATAGTATTTTTCACGAAAATGATTGGGGTTGAACGCACAAAAATGCAATAATTCCCATTCACGAACAACATCAGTGAATAACACTGTTGTCACTTGGCAAGGACTTAAATTATTTGAATTAAGTCAACACAACACAACATTATTCCCATCATTGTTTCCATTATAATATAAAAAAATATTTGCTTAACAGCCAATAAAATATATGAATCCGTCAATGAAAACACAGCAAACAATAACTTTACAAAATAACAACAAACTTACTTGGACGCCATATTTCATGGTTAACATTAATTTGTTAGGAAGTGATTATAAATGCTCTAATATTATTAAACCAGAAACAACTGCTGGTTAATATGTAGCGCTCAAAATCAAAACCACTTCTGTGATGGCAACCTTCTTTCTGTCAAGTGAACAAATTTTAGTAGTTCATTGACGCAAAGAGGGACGAAAGTTGTTCATTTGTAATATTTTCGTTCTCTTGGCTTCCTTCTTTTACTTTCGCCCCGTGGGATGCATTTTTCTACTTTCGTCCCTGATTTGAGGGGCGAAAGAACAAACTTTTGCTGCCTCTGTGATAAAAAATTTATTTTCACTCACTCGATATGAAAAATATACCGTTTTGCATGAAACAATGGTAACTCAAGCAAATTCGTAATGGTAACGCAGGCTAGAATGTGTTGTTAAAAGGGAACGCTGTGTTTTATCTCAATGCATTATACATAGCGTAACTAAGAGCGAATGAAATGAGAATAACATTCCCTCTTCACATACCGATGAAATAGAAATTCTATCGGTATCGCAACCTGGGTAACGTATTTCCACGCCCGGCCTGGCCCTGTGGGCGTTTGGGCAACGCCCGAAAGGCCCTTTGGTTGACTCGGGCATCATACCCGAATGGGCCCTCCAATACTTTCATTTCTTACACGATTATCTATCATACACTTCGATGCAATCCGTACATAAAAAGAGATCAATATTCACTTCTTCAGCTGGCTCATTCCACGAACCATTCTACCGTTGTAAATAATGTAAATGCTATAGAAACTTAGTGTACACAAATGTAGTTTCGTTCACTTTTATAAAAAAGTTACCAGTTTGTATGGAAAACAATGGTGAACGCAAGCAAATTCACAAAGTTTACAAAGTAGATGTGTTGTAATGTAAGGAACGGTGTGTTTTGTCTCAATTTTAAAAGACCTTGTAGTAAGAGTAAAAAAGATGGATATAACGTTCCTTACATTACATACCGTTGGAATGAGCCGTTAATGGCTCATTGCACGTTAAAATCTACCGTTGTAAATAATGTAAATGCTTTAGAAACTGAGTATACACAGATGTATTTTCGTTCACTTTCACAAAAAAGTTACCAGCTTGTATTGAAAACAATAGTGAACGCAAGCAAATTCGCAAAGTTTACAAAGTAACCTGGGGAAAGAGTATTTTGTCTCATGTTAATATAAATCACATTGCAAGAGTGAAAGAGATGAAATACGTTACCCAGGGTACGGTACCGATGGAATTAGTCAGTTCCTCAGGTTACAAGACATGTACTTTGTAAACTTTGTGAATTTGCGCACCTTCGTTCGCCATTGTTTTTAATACAAACTGGTAACTTTTTTATAAAAATGAGCGAAACTACATTTGTGTACATCCAGTTGAGCCATATACATCGTGAAGAACATTTCTCCCGTAATTAAATTACGCAACCAACATAACATGTTGCTTTAAGCGATACGGAAAGAAACTTTTCGTTGAAAATCCATGATTTCTTCTAGTTCTAGAGAGTGTCCACGATTTGCGTCTATTTTGTTCTGACCTTCTTCTCGTTATATTATAATATTTGGTATGCTTTCTCGTTTCTTTATTTTCGATGCTAAGATTTTGCCTTGTAGATCGAAAAGCTCTGTTTGCACTCCTTAAAAACATTTTTCAACCAAGTAAAATAGAATGTTGATTGAACTGGAAAACGACGGCTTCGATGCTCAATATACAATATATTTCTGAATATAATTATGTTACCCAATATACAGTGTTTTCGTAACACGACGCGTGTCAAAATCTAATACAATTTGAATAGGGAGAAAACTTTTTCAACATTTCCGAATAGCAGAGTTTTTCTTTATAAAATAGTTATGGAAAATGGGAGATAATATTTTAAGTTTACAATGCATACGTTTCTCGCTGCTCTGCATTAAACATATTAATATTTAATTAGTGCCATTGTAATCAGCAGTGAAATGAGAAAGTGTAAAATGCAATTTTCGCTGAATTTAGAATTACTATCAGCCAACAAAATGAAATTTGTTTGAATAGTAGGTTTTTTTGTCGAATTGTGTTTAAAAATCTCTCATAAAATTGCAATTTCGTTAAAAATTTGTGGTGGATTTGCTTTGTCAGAGCAAAATGGATTCGTTTAGAACAAATTAAAAAGACAGCGCTTTGCATTAATATAATGAGATTAAATCAACTAAGGTGGAAAGAACCCATTTATAGCATGGGTTTGAATTACTGCCAACATATAACTATCTTGTGCGGTCGTTCCGCCACAAACATCAAAATATGTGGCTTAGTAAAGTACAAGCTTCGTTATTACGTCGTCGTTGCTTTTACAATAGTAGGAGCTCAATGTTTCAAATCCATTCATTTTTTATACTTCGCTAAAGTCTTACAATTCAACGCACATCACTAACTTGAAAGTGTTTTTTTGCTATGGAATGTAATCATGCCCGGAGCGGTAGCGGAGGGCGCGACGCAGTCCCCACACCCCATGAGAATTTTTTTGGTTCTTAAGAAAATGGATGCCAGCAGTCAAACCGGCGCCATCTTGAATTTTCCCAAGCAATAAATTAGGTTTTTTTTGGTTTTCGAATTTTAGATTCGGAATGACAATACTTAGAGAGTTGGTTTCTTCGGGAAAGTTATAGAGTTTGATCAGGAGAATTTTTTTGGATTTTCAGAAATCTGCCAAAGTGGATTTTTGTTAGGTATAAATTATGCTTCTTTGGAATTTCGAATTTTAGCTCCGTAATGGCAACACTTAGAGAGTTGATTTCTTTTAGAAAGTTATAGAGTTTGGAGAATTTTTTTGTATCTTAAGAAAATGGCTGCCAGCTGTCAAAGTGACACCATCTTGGATTTTTTGCTAAATTCTGAATAAGAATACCTAGACAGTTGGTTTATTCAGGAAAGTTATATGAATCACTGACAAGAATTGGTGACACGAAGTGGCCCGAAGGTAGCCGAAGGTGACACGAAGTGTTCCGAAGGTAGGGAATAATTTCAGTTTAGGAGACCTATCTATTTGAGGGATGGGGGGGGGGGGGGAGTGGGAGGGAATGATAGGTGACCTCACATAGATCATAAATATGCAACCGGTAGGTCGCGCTCGAGCTCCGAAGGCAGCCTTAAGGTGACACGAAGTGCTCCGAAGGTAGCCGAATGTGACACAAAGTGTTCTGAAGGTGGCCGATGGTGACACGAAGTGTTCCGAAGGCAGGCGAAGGTGACACAAAGTATTCCGAATGTAGCCGAAGGTGATACGAAGTGTTCCGATGGTAGCCGAAGGTGTTGGAGAACAATTTTTTTCGGAAAGAAAAAAAAATTTTTGGAGAAAGTTTTTTTCAGAGAAAAATTTTTTTTTGAGAAAATTATTTTAAGGAAAGATTTTTTGGAGAAAATTTTTTTTGGAGAAAATTTTTTTTCGGAGAAATTTTTTTCGAAATTTTTTAAAGGAAAATTTTTTTGGAGAAAATTTTTTTGGAAAAAAATTTTTTCGGAGAAAAAGTTTTTTGGAGAATTTTTTTTTGAGAAAATTTTTTCTGAGAATTTTTTTGCTAAAAAATTTTTTTTTTCTGAAAAAATTTTTTTTCGGAGAAATTTTTTTTTCAAAAAATAGAAATTTTTTCAACAACTGAAAACTTCCATAACGACTGATATCACAACAAAAACCTCTTATAAGGTAGAGTGTGACGCAGTCCGTGAGTCTCCTTTCAAAATTAATGATTTCGTCGTTGGGTCCGGCATTTGTGACGTAACTTTTTTAACATAACGTAATTTTGTTTTAAAAAAGGCGCTGTAATTTTTCAGGAAATTAAAACTTTGAACACAAGGTTCTATTCAAACAAACTTCTGCGTATTATCAGCGATAGCGTCACCTCAAGCGATATCATTAATTTTGGAAGGAGACTCACGGACTGCGTCACACTCTACCTTTTAAGAAGTTTTTGTTGTGATTCCAAAATACGCTTAACATATTGTACCCAGAAAGATCTGGCTCTCCTACAGAATCTGAAGGCCTAAAATCTGGAGGCGACAAAATCCGGTGGCGGCAAAATCTGAAGGCGTCAAAATCCAGTGGCGTCGAAATCCCGAATTTTTAGCGTAACCCGCATGTGGGTAACGCTTATACGCTCGTATTTCCGTCTAATTTTGCGAACTATAAAATGAATTATGATTTGGTACAAAGACAAGCGTGTACAGTCCGAGCGTGTTCCGCGCTCAGTTCGTTTTATTATTCGCACATAACGAACGAAGGATTGATTAATGATTTGGTACTTTTTCTTATAATAATTGCAGTAATTCCTTCTAGCTATCAATGGTTGCTTGCTCAAAGAGAAAAAAAATTGTTTTGTTCAAGGGGCAGCACGAAAGAAAGTCCAAAGTTCCCAATTCCCAATTTTTTTTCTCCTTTTCACGATTTTTGTCAGCCAATGATCAGCACCGGAGGCTACCTGGGAGTTCGATAAAAAAAAAGGCTGACAGAACCGCAATCATGTGTTCAAAATCACAGAACACTAAGTGGCGTTTAAGACGCAAACCTTAACTTCCTGGAAGGTTTCAACGGGTTTCTGACGAGTTTTTTGAACAGGTACTGAGTGACTCTCAGTTGCTTGAATTCTGAGAGCATTCTGGTCCCTGACCGAACGGCCTCGTCTCAACAACAACAACAAATTGATAAATACTTTTAGATTATCACATTCGCTAACGTGTCTAATCAATTTCTAAGCTTTGGCGCTTTAGCTGTATGATAGATTTGTTATTTCATAAAGCTAGATTACCAAAGCATTGGAATTGTTTTCTTTTCATCAATCTGAGACAATCGCGGAGTAAAGAAAAACCATTTTTTTATTTATTTTTTATTTATGTTTTTATTATTTTATTTGTTATCTGATCTTTGGTTGTTTTAGCTGTATGCTTATGTTAAAGACTCATATGGCTTTACTACCAAAAACCGGATGGCATTTATTTTCTTTCGTTTTTTTTTTTCATTTTTGGTTGTCTTCAGCAATGCAAGATTTCGAAATGAGTTACAATTATATCTTTATTTCCTTGAAATTTGATTTGAATCGGTCTTGCCTCACTCATCTATGGGGCTATACAATAACGTCGCAAATTGGTCAACGTTCGGTCGCGCATTTGATACTGGGATGCGTCTTTTTCGAGACATCGATGATTTAAGGATCGGAGTGGGTCGACCCACACCTGACTAACAGTTTTAGAACGCACAGAAACACGATTTGTGGGTCGATCCGCTAAAACTGTGGGTTGGGTGTGGGTCGATCCGCTAAAACTGTGGGTCGACCCACTCCGATCCTTAGTTCTTGTAAGATTTGCGGAACACATCGAAAAATATGAACATCGTCTCTGATTGTTTCCTCCACTTCCTAGCTTTCCATTTCCCTGTTTTGCTTTTCGTCAATTCGCTTAATGTTTCGTTTCGCTTACTTTTCAAGACTACCAACGTAATCAAGACTGTAATGATTCGTCGCAACCACCTCACAAACGCAAACGTAACAATGACAATGCTTACCAATTGAATGACGATAATTCTCACGTACAACAATCTCAACCAGCACAAGACACGCTTCAAAGGAATGTGGTCAGAGACATTGAAGCGTGGAACTCATGTTTCTCACAACCAGCCAATTTGGACGACTTACTACTAAATTCACAAATGAATCCTGTCACGCAGAGCAGTACGCAAAATGTATTCCAGAAATTAGTTCGTCGAATGACAAGGTTCTTCATATCAACCGATTTCGATCAAACCATCAAACGATTGTCGCACATCTTTGATAGTTTAGGATACACATGGAAAATCAACGATTGTGGCATGGTAAGTGGATTTAAAAAAAATTTATGAATATTTAGTAATGTTTTATGAAAACCAGATATCGATTTCAACTATTGATCAGCGCAAACTGTTGTTAGTATTCAAAGCAAATCTAGTTGAAATGGATGGTAATATTTTGCTGGACTTCCGGCTGTCGAAAGGATGCGGCTTAGAATTCAAAAGACGATTTATAAAAATTAAGTCAATGTTGACAGATGTTATCGTTAAGGGACCAGTCACTTGGCCCATTGCTGTTGCAACTCACTCGATGCCTTAAAACCGACTTTGTGTTACTATTTTTACATAATGAAATATAGTTTTTTTTATATTAAAATGACAAAAATATGTTTTTCTTTCGCTTCTCCTAGACTTTAGGGTCTATCAATAAGACATTTTTGTAAGGGAATGGACTGCTTGTTAGTTAAGAAAATTATTTGGCCAAAACATTGAACTGTTATAAACTGTTCGAGAGAAATCAACGCATACAATTTTCGAACAGTTTATAACAGTTGTGGGGGTGTTTTCGCTTAATAACTTCCACGCACCCTTTCCGTTCTTTTGTAAATAATGCATTTTGAGGCATAGACATCATTGTGAGAAATCAATGCTAAAGCCAACGGCCTTGCCGCTCTCCTACGAAATGTGTATTATGAAACGTTTCTTGCAATTAATATACACACAATATAAATCGTGCTTGGCTCGCTTGGTACTAAACTGAAAATATAGTATGCGCCACCTGAGTTTGGGGACAATTACATACAATTTGGTGTTCGACTTTCGTAATAGTGAACATCGTCGAGTATTGTGATATGTAAGAAATTGTCCCGAATCTCAGCTAGCGTCAAATGTTGAGTATAAAATGAAAAACACGATCTATTGGTTGTGTTGATGATCGTTTTGGCGCGGATCCTTGAGATTTCGCTGAGGTCTATTCACTCGCCATCTTTCGAATAAACCGAAAAGTTCATATTTTTACCCAGCAAGTCCGATTTTTAGACCCGTAGGAAGAACGAAGTTCTTAGAAAAGGGGTCTATTGCGTTTACCACGACGTTTGTAACCAGTCGAATTTCGACCCGGGAGTAGAGGTGTGCGGGCCGACCTTTTTTGGAAGCCCGGCCCGGACCGAACCCGATCCGAAATTAAAACCCGAACCCCGACCGCCCGGAAAACGCTAGCAGCTCGGCCCGACCCGACCCGAACCCGGTCCGAAATTAAAACCCGAACCCCGACCGACCGGGATTTTCTAAACTCGAAAGCCCGAAACCCAAACCCGTGAAAAGTAGTTCGGGTTCGGGTCGGGTTGGGTTCGGGCGGGCTTTTTTTTTGAATTTCGGGCAACCCGCTCATCTCTAATACATCATTGTTTTGTAGTCGATGTGATTTGAATATTCTAGGGTGCATCATTTTCAAAAATTTTTTTTGTAGCATTATTATCGACCCCGAATCGTAAACCCGATAAAAAGTGCACCCGACCGGAAATTTTAAAAATGAAACCCGACCGACCGGAATTTTCTAGACCCGAAAGCGCGAAACCCAAACCCGTGAAAAGTAGTTCGGGTTCGGGTTGGGTTCGGGCGGGCTTTTTTTCGAATTTCGGGCAACCCGCTCACCTCTACCCGGGAGTGTGGAGCATCGATCATGGTCCTTAGATGACGAATCAACAATAAAAAAATCTCCGTCCGTCCGTCAGCACGATAACTCGTGTAAAGCTGTACCGATTTTCAAAAATTTTTTCCCTGAAAGGTAATCGAAAAATTTTTTATGGGATTGAATCTGGGCCGAGCTAGGGGCGTTTAAGTGGTTTTTGGTCGTTTGTCCATAAGTAAATCATTTCCGATTTTCATAAAATTTTTTTTTTTTTTGAAATGTTGGGGCATGTGTCTGGACGAGTGTTTGCAAAGTCCCTACGTGTTTTTTTGCCTAACTCGAGTAAATCTTTTTGGATTTTCATAAACTTTTTTTTGTTTGAAAGGTCTGGGCATGGCCGACAATTAATGGATTTTTTTTTTTGATTTTGAGCCCTTGGACTTAGCTAGGGCATCAAAACCGAGTCTCTCAAAAAAAAAATTTAATCGAAAGGTCTAGGAATGTTTCACATTTTATGAAATGAATTTTTTTGATTGGAAGCTCTTGAACTCAGCCAGGACCCTAAAACTGAGTTTCTTCTGCTAACGTGTTTGTTTACATAAATCGGGTAAATCCTAACCGATTTTGTTGATCCTTTTTCTCTTTGAGAGATCCGAGTACCGAATTATGTTCGTAAACAAATTAGGGCCCGGTTCCTGTACTTAGTTCTCAAGTGGGCCTCAGATCGCTCATAAGGTCGACCCTTGCCAACAAATTTTTTTTTGCTATATTGCAGAGCAAATTGAGGGAAACATTTTTGCCTATGGAAGTATGTGTCCAAGGCCTCTACTTAGGGCCCTGGGTCGGTCCTTGACAAAAATTTTTTTTTTTTGCTGTGTTGTAGAGAAAATTGAGGAGAACATTTTTGTCTATTTGCCCTATCGGCAATTTTCAATACAAGTTAATGCGGATGTAATTTCATACACTTAAGAGTTAAAACAATAGAGAGTTGGAGCAAACCGACTTATAGTCAAATTTATAAATATACATGTAACTATAAGTAATAAGTTATGTTTAAGTTGAAAGTTACAAGCTTACGTTATAAGTTATAAGCTTACGTTACGAGCTATGAGTTATAATTTATAAGTAACAAGTTACAAGTTTACGGTACAAGTTATAAGTTTATAGCCCAGATCAGTATTGTAGCTGACCCAGTTTTAAAACTGATTCGGATCTACTGATCAGTTTCGAAACTGATCCGGATCAATACTGATCAGTTTAGAAACTGATCCGGATCAGCACTGATCAGTTTCGAAACCTATACTTATCAATACTGATCAGGATAAGTGATGATTAGTTTTAAAACTGATACAGATCAGTTTCAAAACTACTAATGTAAATTAGTTTTGAAACTGATCAGTTGTGATGCGGATCAGTTTTGGAGCTGATCAGTACTGGTCTGAATCAGTTAAAATACTGATGTGGACCATAAACTTATAATGTTAACTAATAACGTATACTTGTAACTTATAACGCGAACATATAACTCAAAACAAATAGTAGGTGGCTTTGCCCAAACTCTCTAATATTTACTTAAATACATTCGAGTCTTTTTGCAACATCAACTCTGTTTGCCACATCTATTCTGATACGTACGAGCCCCTTGCATATGTTTGAGTATTTGATCACTATATTTATTCAAACCTATGAGTAAAATTGTTAACTTTTAAAGCACCGTGAGTAACACCGTGATGTTTTAATTTTTAATTCTTTACTAGCTACAATGACATGAATGTGTCTCGTTCACTGATATAGCACATCAAATAGACGATGGAATCAATTACTTGTTGAACGACATGTAACAATCAGTCGGTGACACTGTTTATATCGAACCGCAATCAGCTATAGAAAATGAAGAGATGGCGACACCGTTTGTCGGTGACTATTTTTGACTATTGACCGATGCGAGCCATCATCTATTAATTTATTTAAAAGCCATCAAAGAGGCATCACTAGGAAGCTGGGGATTGTATAGATTTTTACGTTTGCCGCCCCAGTGATCCTGCAAACCTTATATGACAGCGAAATGACATAAATACGCAGAATCAGTCTATTGTCTCGTTTTGTTAGACCCATTTAAAGAGAGAATTTCGAACAGTTTCAGAAAGTTTCGATCGTTTGCCGTACAGACACAACAATGAACAATGGTGTTGTTACACTCGAAAAATTGCTCTCTTCGTTCGAACATTTCCGAATTCTCTCAAGGGGATTTTAGTGATTCACTCTTGCATCAGACGTTATCAACTCTACTTTTCTTTGCTTTTGTGTCAGTATATTTGTCTATAATGTCAATGTTCTACATTTGTACTCTTCTTCATCTGCTCAAAATCATCAAAATCTCCATTTCGATCTAATCGCTGGGCAATTGCAGCCGTTGTTCCTTAATGATTCCAATCTGGTCCGGACTGATCTAATGGGCGATCGGGGCACTCCCCGATGGGCCTATTGATTTTTTCCACCAGCCAAAATTTCGTTCGGAGAGACGGCCCTTTTTTGATTTTTGCAACATTTCTTAGAATGCAAACAAAAAACTTAAGGATTGATTTCACAAAATTTTCGAACGATTTGTCTGAATCTCACATACATCACCTTGGTCCCTAGTGATTTCCTGTACTTTTCTTAGAATGTGTAGTATCAGCTTCAAGAAGCGCTTTAAAAATACGAAATTTGCAAATAAAGCGTAAACAAGTTTCGCTCGCGACCTTACGTCTATACAAATATGAAGGATAACAAATAGTTATTTGGATTACAAGTATGAAAATTTAACCCTGTGCGAGAATTGCTGCCCGCGCCGGAAGCGTGTGGGCGTTGTAGCGTAAGCTGAAAGCGAGCGTGTGGGCGTTGAAGAGCGATCGCTACATTCACACGCTCCCAAAAAACATTTTTCTCCGTGTCACGTATTGCATTTTACAAGCTCTATACCTCAAAAGTGAATTTTGAGGTCCGCTTGTGGACTACACGTCGCAAATAGCTGAGGATGACAAATCAGAATATATGGGTTGATTTTTCGATTTTTCTTTCACAACAAGAGTTCTTGACTTTCAAATGTGGGCCGGATCGAAAACCATGCCCCGATGCGGGCCTTCGTGGGCCTTACCAAAATTTAGCCCGATGGGCCTTCGGGTCATCAGTCCGGTCCTGATTCCAGCGATGGCAGAGTTGCCCCCCTCACAAATGAGTTACCACCATCACCACCGAAAGCATCAAAGAAGAGGTCTACAGGGGAATGTCAACAAGAAGCCACAGTTGAGCTGTTCACCCCTGCTATGCTGCATATACACGCCAGTCGCTAGGCCTAGTTTTTTCTTGGCTGTTTCACTTTACACTCTCCGAAAAATGATAAAAATCGTGTTAAGTCCGGGACCGAGAAGGGTAAGGAGAATAGGTTCGTGTATGATTTTCGTGTCCGTTACCCGAAAGAGACTTTTTTTTGCTTCCATTGAAAACGTTTTAGTCAAAATTGTAAACTTTTGTCTACTTACCTTTACGAAATCTCTTTTGTTGTATGGTACGTTTGGATTAAATTTTTTAATGAAGTAAGAAACGTTGCCGTCAATAAACCTTCCTAATCCAAAAACATGAAATGGACTCATTTAAAACCATTCTCTTTCAAATTTTATCTCATTCACTTAAAGTTACTTTCGCAAGTCGTATACACAATTGCCTATTAACCATAAATCATTTACACGAAATTTTGCATAATTTACCAACTTTACAAAGTGCAATTTCAAGTCACTTTAAATATAAAACCTCACGTTCGGTCGATTCCCACCCGGTTTTATCACTACTACCCTCATAACAAAAATTCATATTCCAAATCCAAGGAAAAAAAGAACATTTCATTTTTAATAAAATTGTATGCACAGAGCCCGAAAACTCCTTAGTTCTTCAGACTGGTCGACAATACATAACAACCATCATCTGCGGGAATTCACTTTACCTTTTTTTGGCTGGTTTTATTCCAAAAAATACAGCCACATTTCGGTTTTTCGTTTTACATTGGTTCCATAATACAAGAGTTTTAAGAAGCAAATAAAATTTGATATGTTTTTAGCGGCGGGAAGCTTCCATCGTTGTACACTCTCATTTATTATTTATTCATAACTGTAAAAGCAAAATTGAAAAACATTCTAAAACGCAGAGAGAAAATAGACTTTATATTGAACGCCAGATTTATATTTGCTAAATGGCAGTAGAAGGATATGGGTTTTTTATGTGTTTACTCAAAGAAGGCATCAAATATAGAGCAAAAAAAAAGCAGACGGTTGAAAATATTAGATATAATAAAATTTATGCATCCGTAATGGAAAGTCTATCACATGTTGGCTCTTATTCCTTTCGGATGATAATGAACTGATTCTTAACGGATAGTTAATTCGACGTGTAACAGCCAAATAGCAACTTTACATTACAGTGCATACATACATACATTACATACAGTGCAAATTCAATGTGGTCATTTTGCATTCTCAATACGAGCGAGATTTTTTTCTTGGATTTTTGGATTTGTACGAAGTACAAAGCTCATAATATGTTTACTACAAGACATTTTATTCTAACATGGGGTAGATCGAGGCGGGAGTGAGGGGAATGTTTTGATATCGTCTATAGATGACGATTCAGCGAGAAAAAAATGTCCGTCCCGTCATTTTTTTCCAAACAGCTGCACCGATCACCCCTTTTTTTCCTGAAAGGTTCATATGTCCCCAATTCAAATTTAAAGATGAGCAAAATCGGTCAGGTGTCTCCAGTGATATGATCGAAAAAGTTACCCAAAACATGGTCGAGAGCAGATGGTTTTTCGTCTATATTTGCTCAACTATGCAATATCATACCCGCAGCGGTAGCGAACCCGACCCGATAAAATTTTTCGAAACCCGAAACCCGAATTGTTTCAAAACCCGACCCGGACCGAACCCGACCCGATTAAAATTTTCGAAACATGAAACCCGAACTGTTTCAAAACCCGACCCGGACCGAACCAGACACTCAAGTTTTTCAAAGCTCACAACCCAAATCACTTCGAAACAAAAATTATTTCAAGGCCCGACGTCTCTTCACGGACCTTAGGACTAAAACAAAATTCGTGTAATGCAAGATGATAAAAAGACGATTTTGGTAAAATATAAAAAGTCAATAAAGGATCGGGACCCGAATAAAATGATACAACAACCCGACCCGATAAAATTTTTTGAAACACGAAACCCGAACTGTTTCCAAACCCGACCCGGACCGAACCCGACCCGATTAAAATTTTCGAAACCCGAATCCAATGAACCCGAAAAAAACAATTCGGGTTCGGGTTCGGGTCTTTTTTTCGAAGTTTCGGGCAACCCGCTCATCTCTACAAAAGCCTTTGGGAAAAGGAGCGAACTTTTGACTTTTTTCCCCCGCCTCTCTCCCCCACTAAATTATTTAAAAAATAAACTACAAGCAATAAATTTGGTTTTTGTTTTTGTTTTCGAATTTTAGCTTCTCAATGACAATACTTAGAGAGTTGGTGTCTTCTACAAAGTTATAGAGTTTGATCTGGAGAATTTTGTGGGATTTTCAGAAATCTGCCAAAGTGGACGTCATCTTGGATTTTCGTTAGGAATAAATTATGTTATGTATTACTATTAACCCAAAGATTGCGAATTTTAACTCCGGAATGAGAATACTGAGAGAGTTGGTTTCTTCGAAACGGTTATAGAGTTTGATCAGGAGAATTTTTTGGGATTTTAAGAAAATGTCTGCCAGCTGTCAAAGCGACGCCATCTTAAATTTTGTGAATACTCAGAAATGCTATCTTCTGAATTAGAATACCTAGAGAGTTAGTTTCTTCGGGAAAGTTATAGAAATTGGTGCGGAAATTTTTTTTTCGGAGAAAATTTTTTTCGAAGAAAAATGTTTTCTGAGAAACTTATTTTCGAAGAAAATTTTTTTGGAAAACAACGTTTTTCGGAGAAAATTTTTCGAAAGAAAAGTTTTTTTGGAGAAAATATTGTTTCGAATGAATTTAAGTTTTTGCGGAGAAAAATTTTTTTGGAGAAAATTTTTTTCTGAGAAAATTTGGGTTTCGAAGAAAATTTATTTGAAGGAAATTAAATTTTTTTTGGAGAAAAATTTGTTTGGACAAAATTTTTTTTCGGAGAAAAATTTTATTCGAAGAAAATATTTTTGAGAAAAATTTTTTTCGGGGAATCTTTTTTTCGAAGAAAAACTTTTTCGGAGGATTTTTTTTCGGAGGAATTTTTTTCGGAGAAATATTTTTTTGATGTACCAAAATTAGCTTTATAAAAAAACTAAAATATTTATGAACATGCCGTAGAACAATTTTTTGCTGAGAATAATATTATGTACTGATAAAAAATATCAAATCGCTTGTAGGCGACAATTTTATTTCATCACTTTCAGAAAAAAGTTGAAAATGTATGGAGAAAATCGTTTTTTTAACAGCCGATTATGGGGGAAGGATCTAACTAGATCCCATAATGAGGTTTTTTGAGCTCCCCTGGGGTCCCTGAACCACGAGCAAAACTAAGTTTTTGGGTTCATTTTCATAAAACTTTATCTTCGTTGAGGGACACCTTGAAGTCAGAACCGACAAGTTTCTGATTTACCATAGGAATTTACCATACAAATCATAAACTTGTCGGTTTTCAATTTTCCGTTCCTGTATACTCTTTTAGGTAACTACACTTCCGTATCTCGGCCGCCTAGCTAGGACATTTTTTTAAAGGACGTAAAGGACAAAATGATGACATAACTTTGGGCTGGTCCCCAAAATTTCGGTGACAATGACTACATAAATGTAACAACACCAAAAATTTATTAAATTAATAAAGCGAGCCTTGACTAGCCAGATTTAAATTATGCCTTTTATTTACATATTTTACCGACCGGTTTCGAGAGCTATGCTCTCATTATCAAGGTGTGGTCAAGACTAAAATATAAAAACATACAAAAATCAATTTCTTAACACTAACAATATTTTAAATCTATGCAACATCTGTGAAATGTTGTTATACAAATAATATCGTCGTTGTTTTCGCTGTGTGCGTTTACTCATAATCAAAAAACTCATCATTATCGTCAATTGAAATATGTGTGTCGTCTAACGTTATGATGTTCTCGTCAACAGTTCTTTTCTTCTTGAACAGTTTTAGGAGAAGGGAATTTACATTTCCGTTGTCTTTACTTTGTAAGTTCATGTGAGAGTTTTTTTGTATGTGAAAAGCTTCGTAGAAATAAATGTTCCAGGGGCGTCGTACTTCTTTAATTAATTTAAGGGTGGTGATGTCGATAACATGATTCGTGTCGTAAATGTGTTTTCCGACAGCTGTTTTGCGCTTCCATTTAGCTGATCTCACATGTGTTGAGTTTATGCTTTTCTTCTTGTAGTAATAAAAAACGTTCTCCTTAGTTCACAACCAATGTACAAGTGCTTTATTGATGGCAGCTCTTATCTTTGTACTAACATAACTTATGGACGTAAACGGGTGTCCATATTATAAGATTCCAAACTTAACACTTTCCCTGAATCTATAATGTTTTAAAATGTAAACAAAAAACTTTCTCGCAAAAGACAACATTTCAAAAACTACATCAAACTTAAAATTGTAACCAATTCACTACAAATTTCAAGCTTCAAATTGTAACAAATTCACTAAATTTCTAATGACAATAAGTTAACTGATTCACTAACTTATTCTACATCTTTATTTCAACTTTACAATGCATCACCTCTTCGAACTGAATGACCACACGCTTCACTTCTTTGGACCAAAAACGATTCACCTTTTGTGGAATTTTCAGGACGATAACCATACGATTCACTTCTTCTTGCCTTATCAGGACAGGATTTTGCAAAGTGACCGGCCCTACCACAATTGTGACATCGAAAATTGTTTTTCTCTTTCCTCTTTTTTGCTGAAAAGGCCTCACTTTCACCATTGTGTACCGCCAATCTCGACTCCTGAAGTAACAAATTTTTAACTGAGTCAGTGGTGAACGCCTTTCCAGAATTTTCAACAGCCATCACCAAAGGGCGAAATTCTTCTGGCAGTCCTGCCAACGAGCTGCAATAATTTCATCCTCAATCTCGAGACCGGCCTTCTTCACTTTCAATGACACGTCATCACCTTTTTATTGACGAAATCTTCCGCCGACAAGCAGTCCGTTAGTTTCAGCTGAACCATTTGTTTGAGGAGATCGACCTTTCTGCTGCTTTTTGTGCTTCTGTTGGTTTTTCAGGTAGACCATCCACAATCGACGACCAACACTGTTTGATGACTAGGTACGATTTAGCTGCCATTTTCCAAGTGTCGTAGTTTTCGCGACCCCTAACTCGCGCAAATCGTATTGTTTCAGTTGCCATTTCCAAAAAAAATTGTTTCGACCTTCGATTCGAATTCCAAGTACTGATACAAACGATCAAAGCAAATCGCCTTTTTTCCGAACTCAAATTAAACCATCGGTTGATCAAATCTTTAAAACAGAACTAGTTATCTGTTTAATTTCACTTTTCGAATAAAATTTTCTAGCTATTCGTGCTGATAACGTGTTGAGTATATGCTTTTCTTCTTGTAGCAATAAAACACGTTCTCCTAAGTTGACAACCAATGTACAAGTGCTTTATTGATGGCAACCCTTATCTTGGTACTAACATAACATATGGACGATAACGGGTGTCCATATGATCACTAAATATTATAAGATTCCAAACTTAACAACATGCTCTGTGAAACGGTCAAATAGTTTGCGTATTACTTAACCGGCCCTACAACCCATTAAGGGTCTTGGCCTTCTCCAACATGCTTCTCCAACCGGACCTATCCTCAGCTAACGTCTTCCAGCTGGTTACTCCCGCAGTTCTCAGGTTAGCAAAAGCTGCATCGCACCATCTGGATTTTGGTCTGCATGCACTTCTTTTGCCTTCCGGTTTGGTGATAAAAAGTTTCTTCGGGATACGATTGTCGTCCATACGCTGTACATGACCAAGCCATCGTAGTCTATTAATTTTTGTTGTTCTAACTATGTCCGGCTCTCCATAAAGCTGCATAAGCTCATGATTAAATCGTCTGCGCCATCTGTTCATATTTTCGTCATATACTGGTCCGAAAATTGTCCGCAGTACCTTTCTTTCGAACGTGAGCAGCGATTGTTCGTCTTTCTGAGTCATGCACCACGACTCCGACCCATACGTAACTATTGGTCTTATCACAGATTTGTACAGTGCGCATTTAGAGTTTCTGCTTACTGATTTGGACTTTAAAATTGTTATCAGGCTGTAATAACTCCGGTTGCCAAGAGTTATCCGTCTTTTGATTTCGTCCATGATAACGTTGTCAGAATTAAGCAGAGATCCAAGATATACGAACTTGTCTACCACCTTAAATGTGTGTGTGTCAATTGTTACGCTTTGGTCGTGTTGTCGATTCGATGGGGAGACAATCATGTATTCGGTCTTTGTGTCATTAACCTTTAACCCGAGGTCGGTACCTTTTCTGTCCAAAGCCGTGAACTTTTCCTTAACAGCTTCCATGTTTCGGCCCAAGATATCCAAATCATCAGCGAAGCCCAGCAATTGACTGGATTTGGTGAAAATGGTGCTGCTGGTGTCGATGTCCATGGTTCTCACTGCTGCTTCAAGGGTCAAATTAAAAATCAGCGTCGCGAGCGGATCACCTTGACGTAGTCCTTCCTCAATGTCGAAAGCGTCTGACAATTTGCTTCGGATTCTTACTCAGCTGTTAGCTCCATCCATTGTCAACTTTGTTAGCGAGATTAGTTTTTTGGGAACCTCTAATTCCTCCATCACTCTCCATAACTTCCTCCTGTTGACACTGTCGTATGCTGCTTTGAAGTCTACGAACAATTTATGTATTTCCACGTTGTACTCCTTACACTTCTCCAAGATCTGTCTAATGCTAAACAGCTGGTCCGTGGTTGAACGACCTACACGAAAACCACCTTGATATTCACCAACAGTAGATTCCATGTATGGAAGAAGGCGCTTGTATAGAATATTCGCAAATATCTTGTAGGCGATATTCAAAAGCGAAATTCCGCGATAGTTGCCACACTCCAATTTGTCGCCTTTCTTGTGCAAAGGGCAGATGATGCTAGTCTTCCACTCTCCCGGCAACTCCTCGACATTCCAGATGCGCTTGGTGAGCTCGTGCATCTCCACACATAATGCGTTACCACCGTGCTTGAAAAGTTCTCCAGGTATGTTGTCGGTTCCTGGGGCTTTGAAATTTTTTAGCTTTAAAATTTCATGCTGCACTTCCTGTAGCGTTGGTTCTGCAATATGTGGCTGCGCGGTCTGAAATGGTAAGTTGTTGTTGGTGTCGTTTCGGTTCGGTGGTCTGTTCGGGTTCAGCAGTTCCTTAAAGTACTCCGCCCATCGTCTGATGCACCTTTCCTCATCTGCTAAGACCAACCCATCCTTGTCCTTGCACAATAAAGGTTGTTGACTGTAACCTTTCCTCGATTCGTTTACTTTCCGGTAAAAATTCCGCGTCTCTTTTCGATTACAAAACCTTTCAATTTCGATTAAAACTTCCTTGTCATGTTGTCGCTTTTTTCTTCGGAATAGTTTTTTCTCGAAATTTCTCTTCGAACGGTACTCTGCCATGCCAGCTCGAGTGCATCTATTTAGATATCTCGCTCGAGCCGCATTTTTGTCATTCAGAGCTTTTCTGCATTCGTCATCAAACCAGTCATTACTTTTCTTTCCCGTTCTCGTTCCTATCGTCTCTGCTTCGTCTAATTTGATTCCATGCATCGTCTACGTTTCGTTGTTCGCTTTCCATTCCGTCAATAATTTTCTTCTCCAAACTATCCACATATTGTCATTTAATATTTTCGTCCTGCAGTTTCTCGACGTTCCACTTTTCCAATGCGGGCTGTCGATTGTGTGAAATCGAAACTCGAGCCCTAACAACCACCTTTACCAAGTAGTGATCTGAATCGATGTTCGGTCCCCTACAACTTTTGACATCCAAAACATTTGAACAGTGACGCCCATCTATGAACACGTGGTCAATTTGGTTATTGGTTCGTCCATCAGGTGATACCCATGTCGCTTTGTGGATGTCTTTATGTTCGAAATAGGTACTGCAGACAACCATGTTCCTTGACGCTGCGAAATCAATTGCCAACGTTCCATTTTCGCTTGTCTTTTCGTGGAGGCTATATTTACCAATAGTGGGACGGTAGTAGACTTCGCGACCTATCTTGGCATTCAAATCCCCAAGTATGATTTTGATGTCTCGATTCGGTACTCCATCATACACTTTCACCAGTTTCTCGTAAAATAGCTCCTTCGCTTCAATATCTTTTTCTTCCGTTGGAGCGTAGACGTTAATAAGAGTATAATTGAAAAATTTTCCTCTTATCCGTAGAGTGCATATTCGTTCGTTGACAGGAGTGAAACCAATCACCGCGTTTCTGGCTCTACCGAAGACCATGAAGCCTGTTCCGTATCCTCTTGAGCTGTCGTTACTCTTGCCGCTGTAATAAAACGTAAAGTCTCTACTGATCATAGAATCCTTCCCAGGCTGTACTGCTGTAATGTCAAGTTTAGTCGACCTTAGCGCACTAGTGAGTGATCTCAACCCTCCCGGCCGTAACAGAGATCTAACATTCCATGTTCCTAATTGTAAATCGTTGTCCTTTTTCCTTTGCCTAAGTCGTTGCCGTTTATCCTGTCCAATCCGAGGCTCTGTTGTTGAATTCATAACCATATTGCTTTTTTGAGTGTGGTATGGTGGCTAGCCACACGCACAACCCACTAATTCGATTCCCCTCTGACCCGTGGGCAAGTCATCAGGTAGCACTCTTAAGTTGAGCACAAAACTCCGAAGAGAATTGAGGTCCCGGGGACTACGACGTGGACGTAAAAAGAGCACTTGATAGTTAGACAGTTGCACGCCTGGCACATGACACGGACTACCACACTCCGCTCATATGCAATCAGGCGCTACCCTATCTAACTACCCAATCCCCTAGTTTGCGTATTGTCATCCCAAAATAGTACCTCCCGCACGTACCACACTGGATCCCCTATATCCCTGACTTTTGGATGTCTGGAAGGACGTCTTTAAGAGAACCTAAGGCATTTCTCAGTCAATCTATTTTCTAGCATGCAAAAATAGTAAATTTCAAAAAAAATGTTCTGGAGTCTTAGTAGGACTGAAATATGTCTCAAAAAAAATATCCCATTGAATTTGACAAAATAAGAACAAATTGTTCAGAAATTTAGTTTACAATAATGTAAGGTCGCCATACAACATGAAGTAGATTGACTGGATCAGTGTACAACTTAGATGTTGTATTCGTCATATATCAGTGGTCCAGTGATTTCAGGATAGTGAGTGAAACTCACTCGTTTCGGTGGATCGTCACGCACAGTTGATACAAATCAGGTGGATAAGTTCTCTAACTCCTTCTTCCTCTGGTGCTTCTTTATGATACTCATCACTGATTGTTCGCTAAAACCGTTTAATCTGCCGATTTCAACGATGGTTTCAGTCTCTTTTTTGTTTTTTTCTTATGTCAGAGGGAGATTAACCATGAAGTAAGCCATGGAATGATAAAGTCATTCGACGCCACTGGTCTCGTTAACGCTACATCGGAAAAAATCGCCAAAAAATTTATCCGCCATTTTTAACAGGTACATGTCGTCAACCCCCCCCCCTCCCCGCATTCGTGCTGGAAGGGGCAGACAGTCTATAATTAAGGCCTGAATTTGTGCTGTCGAATGCCACCGGTCCCAGAATTTGTGCTGATCTGGGAGCCGAGAACGAGTCAAAAGAAACTTGAAATTTTCATGTTTTGTTCATTTTGCATGGAAAGTGTCTTAAATTCTTCTTTCGTCTAATTCAACTTAATACCCTCAATTTGTGCTGGCTAACGGTACCGGTCCCACAAATTTGGCTAGTCGGGGAGCCGAGCACAAATTGATTGATTAACAAAAATGTTTATTTTCGTTCACTTTGCATGAAAAGTGTCTTAAATTCTTCTTTCGTCTCTTTCAACTTAATAATAATAATAATAATAATCTGCCTTAACAACCCATGAAGGGTTAGGGGCTAGATCATTATTTACTAGTTTCGCTACTTTTTGTGGTTCTACTATTTGAGATCCTTTCATTACCGGAAAGTTTTTACTGTGCCCGTGGTAAGCTGTGCGACAAACCCAGTGCCATCCATGAGATGTACTAGGAACGAAACTAGTAGGAGTAGAATACCGGCACCTCCCAACAATGCCTTTCACCGGTAAGCCGTACGATGGCGCTACACTCATCTTCACATGACTTGAACCGATTCAATTAGCTTTGTTTTGTTTACAAATCTAACAATCGGAACAAATCTGTCTGCGGCTGAGTTTCGAACCAACGCACTGGCAACTCGATATCATAGTAGCAAGCAGACGTGTTAACCACTACGCTATCGAGTTGACTTTCAACTTAATACCCTCAATTAGTACTCAATTTGTGCTGGCTAACGGTACCGGTCCCACAAATTTGGCTAGTCGGGGGCCGAGCACAAATTGATTGATTGTGTTAGTTGTTGGATAGCAAAGGGTTCCAAAATTGAGTTGTGGCGGTGTTATGTACGTACTTTTCCAAATTATCCCCCCCTCGTACTAAATCGTACGGATTTTTTGACAACCCTCCCCCTACTCCCCTAAAGTAGTACGTACTTTATGGATGGTCCCTAAGGGCTTGTTCATAGATCCTAGTCTCACTCGTTCTCGGCTCCCAGATCAGCACAAATTCTGGGACCGGTGGCATTCGACAGCACCAGGCCTTAATTATAGACTGTCTGCCCCTTCCAGCACGAATGCGGGGAGGGGCTGACGACATGCACATATTTTTAACTCCCTCCCCGCTCTTGCAAGCACAGCAGTTTTGAGTGTATTAATTTACCATAATCAGCTGTAGATGAAAGTGTGTTGTTTTAATGTTTGTTATCAATATTGTTAGTGTTAAGAAATTGATTTTTGTATGTTTTTATATTTTAGTCTTGACCACACCTTGATGATGAGAGCATAGCTCTCGAAACCGGTCGGTAAATTAAATAAATAAATAAAAAGCATAATTTAAACCTAGCTAGTCAAGCCTCGCTTTATTAATTTAATTAATTTAGTTGTGCCGTGTTCTGCGTTGTCAATTTTGATGTACATATAATTAAAAATTTTTGCAAATAAATCTGAAATAGTGAAAGAAGAAAAAATCGCACATACAAAAATATTCGCACAAAATGTAAAAATGTTCATTTACACATCGAGAATCGTAGGTTGGTCGTTACAAAATTCGAGACGGGTTTATGAGCTGAGAGAGTATAAGGATGTCACACATTCGAATGTTATAATACCACTGAGTCTCACAAATAAATCGAGAATACAAAATTCTCCAAAAGACTAATTCGAGTCGAGTTATGTAGCGAACATTGCATGGCAACAATTCGAAATGCACAAATCACGTGGTAATTTGAATACCTACAATACACATAGCAACAGAGAATTTAATATTACGATTGCATTATAACGCATCCATGTGATTTGTTTGTATTCTTTTACACGACAAACACAAATCGTGCGATAACTATGGTATGTGTGTATTTTTTGGTATCTTTCATCACAATGAGTGCATATATTTTGTTTACTTACGAAGTCTAGACTTTATAAAATGAATTTATATCACTTTTTACCTTACGTACTATTTGGAGGTACGCTGCAAATTCGTTCGCACTTTCTATTATGTGATGCATGTTTAGTGGTCTCTGGAACTGTGTATCATGTGAATACAAAATGCCGCATCGCATACGACTTGACGAACTTTTTTTTGTTTTTAAAAGTTGAATTTTCATGCAAATCTTACGCGATGCGATTCGCATCCCACCCTATACAATCAATCTTTCCAAACAGAGAAATGTTAAGTTGGCACCGCTGTGGCCTAGATAGAATGTGCATGTCGACAATAGTAGATTTCATGCTTGCTAAGAAAACGAGTCATTACCTGGCGGCTCGTCGTGCAACTATTCGTAACAAGGTGATGAACGAGTTTTCTTAGTAAGCAAGAATACAGCTAAGAGAAAATGTAAAACTACACTTTGACGTTTTCGTTCGTTTCGTGTGGAACCCATATTTTCAATGTAAAAAATCATACAAAAAAATACTCCACACGAAACCCACAAAATACAGGAGAGTGTAGTGGTTTATATTCTCTCAGCTGTACTATTTTGTCATGTTGTTGACGGGTCGTTGAAAGCACCAAAACAAACTATCTGCATTTTGTAATAAATTTTACATTAAATATTTATGTAAACCAAATCAATTAATGACGTTTATCAAAATAGCAATATCGTTTGTTGAAGTAACGGGTCGTTGAAACCACCAAAAGAAACTTTTGTTATAAATTTTACGTTAAATATTCATGTAAGCAAAATCAATTTTGAATCCAAAAATCATGGATGTATTATGACATCATATGACACCAAATGATAAGGAACAATATCGTTTATTGAAAAAACTATGATGTTTATCGAAATATCGTTTGTTGAATAATTGAATAATTTTATTTTCGTGACGTCATTCACACTCACTCACACACTAAGCTAACTAACATGTTCTGCAAAGTTTTCATTACCGTCTCGTAAGCAACACAACAATGTGTTATTTTCCAGGCTGAAAACATGTTCAGCAAAATCAACGTACCCGTCTACAACATGACAAACTTATTTGTCATGTACGCGCTCGATACGTTGAGTTTTCTGAATCGTTTTTGGTTTCGAAAGCTTGTCATTTCTGATGCACTTTGCAGTAGCTGTCCGGGAAAGTGTACTTTGCAAGACACGCATTAAAGCGAAATCTCTTAACATAAAAAATTCGAAAAAAAGAAAGTCTCAATGAAGAAACGAACCACCAGCCTCCCGCGCTCAAGTCGTCGACGCTACCACCGAGCTAACCGGACATACGTTTCTACACAAAAATTATGTTATACCGGACCTTTCATATGAAAGTTCAAACCAACTGTTAGTTCCTACTATTAGTTCTCTCACTCTCCGAGGCTATGAGTGAAAAAGAAAACATCTAGGACTTTTGAACGTTCATATGAAAACTCCGGTATTACTTACACATTATTTTCATAGAAATCGCACAGCAGTATGGTTACAATTATTCACCACAAACGTGCATATGTACGTGTGATGCATGAAGTCGCCATAGAAAGAAATTTTTTTGGATGTTTGAACATTTTTATTTATATTTTCAACAATTTGTTGAAGTGTTTCAACGATCGATCGCTACTATGACAAAACTATATGTCTCGCCATGCAACTTTTCGTACTCGGCAAACGCATATTTTCGAAACGAGACAACAAATAACTATTTTCATGTGAGAGAATTCTCTCAATAATACATGCAATTTGATATGTTGGTTCCATGCAAACGATAATGTCATCCAACGAGCGCACTCTATCCAGGCACAGTAATGCCAACTTAGCATTTCTCTGTTTGCAAACGTGTAGTATTGGTTTGTTTGTTTGGAATTTCGTCATTGTTCAATATGGGATAGGATATAATAAAGTGAGTAGGAGGGAGATTTACTTCCTTCCTTGCACCTAAGCCGCCAATGGGCCTGTTGTGCATACCCACATGTTTAGAGGTCTACTCTTTTTATTTTGTTGATGAAGTTTAGTATCGATTTTGGTGATAGGTTTTTTGTGTAGTTTGCCTTGATGGTATATGAGCCGAAGATTTTGGCACGGGTAATGATATATGCAGGGCAAGTGCATAGAAGGTGTTCAGCGGATTCGGTTTCACCGCATTGGTGGCAAAGAGGGCTGTTTGATTACTCGATAGTGTGTAAATGTTTGTTTAGAGAGCAGTGTCCTGTCAGAACATCCGTGACTCTTTTGACATCTCTTTTGGAGAATGAAAGAAGTTCTTTGGTGTTCTTTTCGTCGCTACGGATGTAGTTTTTGGCATGCCTTGCGTAGTCAAGGTGTTTCCATTGAGAGAAAAATTTGTTTTTTTTTCCAGCGAGTTATTGTGTTGAAGAGGGTTGATGCTGATACGCTGGTGCAGGGTTCAGGTCCGATGAACGTGGATGATGAGGCTATTCTAGCTAGTTCATCAGATTTTTCATTTCCAGCGATACCCACTGTGGCCTGGTGCCCATACTAGAGTTACTTGGTGATAAGTGGAGAGTAGTTGAATTATATCTCTACACTCCAGAGTAAGTGACGAGGTGAATTTATATCCACCTAAAGATTTGATTGCTGATTGGTTATCTGAGCAGATAAAGATTTTTTGGTTTTCCGGTAAGCTACCAAGCATATCTAGTATTTCATAGGGACATCTGGCTATGCCCTCTATTTCTGATTGGAAGACGGTGATGAATTTACCCAGTGGTAATCTGCCTGTAACGTTTAAATCAGGTGAGTAGAATCCTGATCCCGAGGAACCATCAGAGAGAGATCCGTCTGTAAACCATGTCAGTCTGTCAGTGACTGGAATGGCCGAATTGTTTTTCCAATCATCCCGACTAGGAATGCTAATTTTGAATGATTTATCAAATCTGTAAGAAGGGATTATAGATTCACACGGCATTTCGAGTTCAGGAGAGTTTTTTACCATCGAGTTCCAAATTTTCGAGTGGCTATTTGAGTTTACAGTAAGGGAGTTTGCTAATTTCAGCCTGAGAGCTGAGGAACGTGCTTCGGCCTCAATAAAAATGTGCAGCGGTTCAATGTTTAGTAGCGCTTCAAGAGCGGTCGTTGGAGCTGTACTCATCGCTCCTGTTATACCAACGAGGGCTAACCTTTGTAGTTGAGATAACTTAGTTTTGGATACGGTAAGATGGCATCTTGGCCACCATACTAGAGCAGCGTAGCTTAGTCGCGGTCTAACAATGGAAGTATAGATCCATTTTAGAACTTTTGGATTAAGTCCCCAAGTGAGACCAAAAGCTCTCCTGCAATGCCATAAAGAACCGGTGGCTTTTTTAATGGCATTATTGAAATGGATCGCAAAAGTCATTTTTGGATCCATTGTGAGCCCTAAGATCTTTACAGAATCAGAGAGTATCAGTCTTTTGCCAAAGAATGTTGGCGGTTTGACGTTGCGGGTAATTTTCTTCTTGGTGAAAAGTACGAGTTTAGTCATGAAGGCAGAAAAGGAGTTGATTGCCCATTTGATTTTGTCTTTAGATACGATTTGTAGAGCTATTGCTTGATCTCCACCGCCAGGGACTAAAAATGGGAGAGGAGTGTTAAGTTCGACTGATGACTGCGTGCTTCTACTTCCAGGGAAGTGAGTTTCGAGCAAGTGGCTGAGTGATTCTTCTGGTGAGTCAGTAAATTCACCGGAGGGTAGTTTGAGAGTGCCAATGGAACAAGTCGGATCTTTTGAAAGAGATCTCATTACATTAGCAGCTTTTTAGATGAGACCGTAGTGTTACAGAGCTGTTGTTTCTTAATTCTGTCGTTTCTACGAAGAGCTGAATTGAATTCTAATTGGGCTCGTTTCCTTTCGGAACAATATAACAACATCCGGGAATACTCGCATGTGACCTTGTAATTCGTGAATATAGTGTAAATGTACCAGTTACCGGTCATGTAGTAGTCTCCGGCCAGCACTAGTAACCGGCCATATTTCAATGCGAAATGTGGCCGGTCACTGGTGCATTTACCCTATACAAAAGAAAAAGCTTCACGGACCTTTAAACAAAACGTTTTCGAGCGTAATTTCGTACGTTTTAAACATGTTTTGCTCGAATACAATATCATAATCCCATTTCTGTGAGCATCCGGTTATTAATGCAACTGAAAAATGTACAAATCTTTTGTTATGAACAAACATTTTGTAGATTTCATATCACTTTCATTTTGGAGCCCCTCCATGCATAACATTTCTCAAAAATCTGTAAAATTTTACTCTAGTTATCGTGTTGACGGACAGACGAAGATATTGAAAAAATTTGTTCCTTTTACTTAGACTCTAATACGAATAACTAAACTAAGTCCCGAATCGAAATTCGACTGGTTACAAACGTATTGGTAAATTCATAAGAAGAATATCGTTCGTACGAGTCTAAAAATTCCAAATTAAATACGAACGCGAAAAATCCGATCTCGTTCAATCGAATGTAACAAAACATCTGAACGAATTCAAAACTTAAGTGAGTATAACAGATTCTTATACTATTTATAACTAAGGTACTTTGATCTGACGTCAGAATGTATCATACTTCAGGCTGTGTTTCGCTTTGTTTTTAATGAGAGCTGCTTTTGAATTTTGTTATGACAGTTTCGAAGGTTTTTGGTCGTTTTCACAATGGTTTGTGTTACTTTCAAATGTTACCGACTGTTAGTGCACTAAGTTTTTAAACTTTTATTTTGCTATAAAACTTCTAGATGAATACGAAATAATCTCATATTCAGACAGCTACTGGGACGACTGCGACAAAGTAAGAAGTGATAGTTTGTCAGTTCGTAAATTCGAAGAACGAGAAATAATTTATTGTTCCAGGTCTTAAATGAATCCTTTTACGATTTGGAATATGTGTGTATTGGTTACGGAATTAACCTTTCAGGCACCGAAGAAGTTCGTCAAGAACTCTCTACGTTGGTGAAGGAAACAGCAAAAGATGGTGTATCATTATTGGCTAGGGAAGTATCAACAGATAAAATCGTCGGCTTTTCATTCAACAAGCTGCAGGTAACACACACGAGATACGATGGAATACGTTTTCCATTAATTCAATACGTTTCAGTTAAAACAAACAGCAAACGAACATTCGTTTTTCGAAATCATTCGAGATAAATGCAAAAACGAAACCAGCAAAGCGTACATTCAAATGATGATTGATTGTGATAACGATTTCGATTTATTCACTCAGTACAAAATCGATAGTTTGTTGGAATTGATGTTCTTAGGTGTGATGCCGGCACACTGCAGAAAGTCAATCGGAAAAACACTATGCGATTACACGATCAAATTGACTCAAGAATTGAAGAACGGAAACTGTTTGGATTTACTTCCCAACGAGTTACAATCAGCAAGACCAACAATTGTTACATCTCTTTTTGCTTCTAAAGTTTCGCAATCCATCGGCCGCAGCTTGGGCTTTGAATTTTTCAAGAGATTTCCTTACACTGATATTTGGTTCGATGGAAAATCTCTTGCGGATCGAATTGGAACAGATGATGAAGCTACCATTTTGTGCATCAAGTTTCTTTGAATCAATTTAGAATGAATTCGTCATGTAATGAGAAAATAAAAACTGCGAATCAGTCGGAAGGTCGTAATTTTCTTATGCCCTTGATTTTTCACTTCAACCCTTTGCTACCCTACTCCACCTACTCCAAACAAAACTGGACCTATTTATTGAAAATATTTAAGGAAATCTCGTCTTTCCATCCTCACCACCCAACGAAACGTTCGAACAATGAGGGATGGGATAATCTTATCGCCTTAAATCTGTTCTCCATTCATGAGCAAGGTCAGCAGAGAATAATTCGTCCGTTTCTTTATGAAAATTTTTCATTCCCTTTAAATAACGAAATGCGTTACAAATGCCGGACCTCCCAATGTTATAGATTTTCTGCTCTTTCAGATTTGACACGAAAAAAAATTAAGTTTTGCGTGATGTATGTATGGAATACGGGTATCCACATTTTTGGCGGGCGAAATCTGAAAGCGCAGAAAAATTATTACGTTGGGAGGGTCCGGCATTTGTGACGCATTTCTTTAATCGAAAATGAAAATATTTCAAAAGGACTTTTTGCGTTCCGAAGCTGTAAGCGTCACCCAAATTGATATCAGTTGTTTTGGAAGAAGAGACGAGGACTTGCGTCACGTTTCCATTTTAAAAAGGGTTTTTGTTGTGATATCAGTAGTTTTGGAAGAAAATATAAAACAAATTTTGAAAAAAAATTGCCGGAGAAAAAAATTTCCGGCGAAAACAATTTTCAGCAAAAAAAAATTTTCAGCCGAAAAAAAAATTTCAGCGAAAAAAAAATTTTCAGCGAAAAAAAATAGCGAAAAACAATTTTAGCGAAAAAAATTTTTCATGTGTGAAAAAAAATTTCGCGAAAAAACTTGCAGTGCAAAAAAATTTCGTCGAAAATAATTTGCGGCGGCAAAACAATTTGCGGCGAAAAAAATTTCGGCGAACAAAAATTTCGTGCGAAAAAACTTTGGTAGCACAAAAAAATTTCAGCGAAAAAAATTTGCAGCCATAATAATTTTCAGCGGAAAAAAAATTTCGGAGAAAACAATTTGCATCGAAAAAAAATTTGGATCCAAAAACAATTTACAGCCAAAATGATTTTCAGCGAGCAAAATTTTCAAAAAAATTCGACGAAAAAAAATTTT
>CM055403.1:65535491-65561491 GCA_029228625.1 Pseudolycoriella hygida
CTCCTCAGATCTTTTCGGGATTTTCAGAGCATCCGGTTTTTGTGACAACGATCACAATAAGTAATGTCCTGTGTAAGTAGTTTCATAGAGAGTTTCAAAAGAGTGGCGACATTTATTTTGCCTTATATTATTGGCACAAAGTATATTTGAGTGATTTTCTTAATTTTTAAAATACAAAAGAATCGCTTTTCAAATAAACATTCGGAACCTTATGGCCGAATCCCGATGGAAGGCAACTACTCCATGCTCAGAATCTTTTGGGATGTTGATCTCAGCTGATCCATCTAAGTGAACATAAATTACTGAACCAGTACAAGCATTTCCAGATCGAGTGCCAGATATAATATCGCAATAAAAACCGAAAGGTAGGCCTGTACGTAAGCGTACCTTCAAATCGCTGTTCTCACCATTCCATGCAGCGAACGCTCGATTTCCTCGACCGAAAGCTATTTGATTGTTTCCGTTGTCCCACCAATTTCTCACTGGAGTATTTCCGGCCATGTTACTAAACTTGATCATGTTGTAGATTTCCCTCCAACGATGTTCACAAATCCATGGTGTTGCACAACTTCCATCTAATTGAAATGTTGGTGAAGTTATGTTACCTGACTGATCTTTTGGTGGTCCTAAATCTGTATCAGATGCAGGAAAGTAATAGCTACTCATAACTCTTACAATTCCATAAGGATAGGCAAGTTCAAAAGCGGTAGCCATTTTATATTGGCGCTCATCTCGAAATGTGAGAATGTTGGCACCTCCAGCACCATGACCTCGTTGATTGTCGTGATTGTCCACAAAAACTAGAGCATCAGTAGATCGCATAAATCCCCAAGCCCGTCCCCAATTTTTCAGTTTCTTTAGTGGCTCCAATCCACAGAAAACACGTCCGATGGCATCCGAGAAACCAAATTCTGTCACAACACCCATCGGTGTGTATTCATATTTGGAAATCGCTTCAGCACCCAGATCGATTACTTCTTGGAAAATGAAAGGCTTAGCTCCTAGTCTGAATCCATGACGTGTATTTAAAGGCTTGATTCGATTATATATGGCCGTCAAATCTTTTGGCCACATATGTTTAGCTGCATCAAATCGAAATCCTGCCATTCCCATGTCAACGAGACGATTAAGCATTTCCACAACCTTATCTCGTACATATGGAACGGTTTGATTTAAGTCTCTCAAACCAGCCAATTCGCAATTTCGAACTTGGCTGGAATTTTGATAATCTCTTATTCCGCATATCGGACTATGGAAATCCTTGTCAGAGAATGGAACTCCTGGATAGTACCTTGTCGATGGATCGGCCGTTGTTCCGTCTGTGCCGCTGCCAGCAATTGCTGCCATGTGATTAATTACAATGTCTGCGTAAATTCGAACACCGACATTGTTGCAGCGCCTTATCATGTCAGCCAATTCACTTTCGTTTCCCGAACGAGTAATCAGTTTGTAAGACACTGGCTGATACCGTTCCCACCAGGGTCTATTTTCCGCAACTATGTTTTCTGTCGGTGGAGATATCTGAACGGAGAAAAGAGCAAACTTAGTAAGAAGAATGAGGGATAACAATGAATCATGAGAGATGCTATTCCAAAGAAAAGAATGATTTGATATGAACATTTTATCTCCCGATTCCTCTAAGTGTTGTGACTTACTGACAATCTTCTTTTAACACACAACTTAAAGAGAAATCGAGAGTAAGAAAACTGTCTCCTACTTGTACTCCAGCGTATCCATGTGATGCCAGGAATTCCTCACATTCCCTCGCAATATCCTTCCACTTCCATTCAAACAAATGAACTATTCCTTTTCGGCCTGGAACAAAGTTGGGATTTTTTTGCCCGAAAGCGTTTTCAGCGAAAAGAAAAATCGTCAGAAATAATAATAATTTCATTTTTTCGTATTATGTAACCTAGCAGAGCGATTGCTCTAATAAAACTTATTGTTTTAACTCAACAGTTGTCGACTTTTATATTAACTAAATGCTAAATTATAAAAATACATTTATGGTGACATCAAAAGGTCTGCAGTAGTAAATTTTTTGCTACTTTTTACTGTCACGTTTCATCGTAATGATTAATTAATTACTGCTCGAGGGGCTACTCACTGAGAAACATTTTGCACCAGCAGAGTCTGATTTTACGAATTCATGCGACGACATTCGTCCTAGTTGCATTTGATTTGAATTTGAAGTTGCTTTGCTGCATTCGATTAGAATGGCTAGATATTTCTTACATTCGTTTCTATTTATCTTATCATTCTTAAACGAAACATCACGACGGTTGCAATCAGTCGAATTCCGATATTTAAGCTTCAGATGTGCGCATAACGTGGTTTTTGTGATCTGTGAATCTTTTTGACTTATATTTCTGCGAAATCGGTCTTCCAGGTTTAAAGGCCATTCACAAAGTACGCACGCTACTTAGGGGTCGTTCATAAATTCCGTAACGAAAAAATTGACATTTTTCGGACCCCCTCCTCCCCCCTGTAACGCTAAAACAGTCATATTTGACCCATTTTTGTTCTAACGGTAACGCTTGCCTTGAATTGGTCTATTTCAAATGTTCCTAAAATGAGTGTTCACGCTTTTGACTTACCCTCTTTTTCGAACGCACACTTTTGCACACTTTTCAACAACCCCCCCTCCCTCTCAGCCGCGGGCGCAATATTTGAATGACCCCTTTTTGTACAGACCTTTCTTTTTTGGTCAGGTCAATGAATGCCCAACATTTCATAGAAGAAACGTTTTTGAGTTTAGGACTTAGCTACAGCCCTAAAAAGGGGGAGAAGAGGCTTTGGAAAGATTTACAAAATCCGGATAAGGCTTACTGGCTCCGAGAGCACATGCATCTGTGGGATGACCCATGTAGAGGCTCACGACTACATCAACTTATCGTCTCACTACGTCATCACTCATACATCATACAAATCACATTCATTCCATCACAGACACTCGACTAGTCAAGACGCTAAATAAATAAGTTCAATAAATCACAGTCAGCATTTTATTTTAAGATAGAAGCTACCAGCTTCTTCTACATTGGTGACCCCGACGTGGCTTGAACACAAAACCTTCTGATCTCCCTAGTTCCACTTCATCAAACATCACAGTGGGTGATGTATGAGTAGTGGAACCGCGCTGGGCCACCGCTCGTTGTGCAGTGAACTTATATACTAACAACAATCACCGTCGCTTGACAAATTGATCGGACTAGCTACTGACTGGACTGTCAGATTTGTTATTGCCTGTATATGACATGTGTCCTACTGCCGCGTATACTTACGATTCGTCGTGCTTGTGCGGTTTGTGGTGTGACAGTTTGACTCATGTATGATTTCATGAAATTTGAAGAAAGACTCCATTCACTTTGATGGTATATTTGCATAGTTGTTGCCGCAGTGTACATACAGTGTTATTGTCGGTTAGAGTAGTGACGTACAATGAATCTAGCAGGCATCCGAATGTCCGGAGCCCAAGCGTAGAAGGTTGACGGATAGCCAGTGTGACTCTTTTTTGTTAAACATAAGCAGATCCACCTCTTTGTGACGTCGTTGATGCCAATGACGTTTCACGTTCATACTTTCAGAAAGTGTCCTTCAACGTTTTCGAGTCCATAGTTGTTCGGGATCGACATCAATTGCGCACGGATCCCAGTATCAAAATGTTATTGAAATCATACAACTGGATGCAGATTGTTTTGTTTGGTGGTTTTATGCTAATTACTGCTGTCAGTTTCGACATATTATGAATTACTTTAACGTTTACAACTGATTTCGACAAGTTTCTGACGAAAATATGGAAAATATATTTTTTTGAGGTTATGTATGGGGAGAAATCAAACCTGTAACTTTGTCTAACAACCTTACGACTATTAATCTGCGGCCTACATGCACAAATATTTTTCCCGACATTTTTGAACATTCTTAAATCACGTTTTAAGAATTCTTACATTTAAATTATGAATATATCACGAGATATAGATTTTTGAACATGAATATAACGGATTAGCCTACTGTGGGGGTCAGCCAAATGTCACTCCACGGTCGGTACTTTTCTCTCGCTTATCGGAGGTGTGTCAGAAAGAGACATCCACAGTCGGTACTTTTCTCTCGCTCATTGGAGGTGTGTTGGAGGAGTTACATATGGATGATATAAAATTTCTTTTTATTTAGGTCATTTTAGGTCTTGACGTGATAATTCATAATTCTAGAGTATGTCACGCGTGATGACTATTTGCATCTCTTTCTTTTACGTTTTTATTCATATCCTGCACCTCTTTCCCACACGTGACGAACTTTATGAACGATCCCATAACCACAAAAAAATTTTTTCTATGGAAGTGCGGCAGAAAATATTTTAATTTTTGTAACAAAATTAGTTGAAATTTTTTTTCGAAATATTTTTTTAATTTCTTTTAATTATTTTACATGATATGAGCGATTCCATTGGTAGGTTGCGAGGGAACCATGTGTTCTTGCTAAACCGTCCACATACGAGATTTGTGTTGTATGAAGAAAATTCCTCTATAGGTTCAATGTACAACTACTTCATGCGAAAGAAGTCCAACTTTTGCATTCTTAGCCAGACGACGGTTCCCTCGTAACACATTTTCCAACTTTTCAATGGGGCCCATGTACAGTTCGAAAGTACACTAAAACATTTGCATCGTACTAACACCACCAAATAGTATGCGAGGGGAAAAGTGAATTAGTAGTAGCTTGCAGTGGGGGATGCGGAAATAAGTCATTACATGAGGGATTAATTTTGTGAAATGAGCCAAACTCAAGAGGGTGTTTTTAAGCAAAAAGCTTTGAAAACTGTTTTTTGACGAGTGTAGAGTACCGAGCCGAAGGCGAGGTATACAACTATAAGAGTCAAAAAACAGTTTTTAAAGCGAGTCGCTTAAAAATACACGAATGAGTTTGCGAGTGTCACGAAATTATCCAGAATGGATGACTTATTAAGCATCCCCCACTGTATGCTGTTTTACTCGGTGTCCCAACCGAAAACACGTCATTACATGCAGATATTCATGTAATGAGAAGTTTCCGGTGGGGGCTAAATGTAATGAATAGCATGTAATGAATGACATGTAATGAATAATTTCCGTGGGGTGCACATATACATGTAATGACAAGTTTTCGGTGGGACAACGAGTAAATTCAACTTACATGTTTCTGCTCGGTAAATGCGTCATTACCTCGTAAAATATTGTACGTAAGTGCTTCCGAATTGTTGTTTTGACTCATAGGATTACAGCATTCGCCTTCGGCTCATGCAGCAACCTTCCTACGTGTCAAAACAACCAATTTGAAAGCACATACGTAATGTACTATTACAAACTCTAGGGTACGAAAGTGAGCAAAATTCATTTTACACTAGTAGCGCTTCATTTTTCACTTTATGCGCTCATAGAGGAGAGAGAGAGACGAAACAATACACACATAGTAACCGCATGATTTGCGTTTGTTGTGTATAGCGCATCAAATCACATCGATGCATTATGCATTGCTTTCATTTTAAAGGTTGCTATGTGTTAGGGTGGATCGTTTTTCGCCAACAATTTTTTTTTTTGAAAAGCCTCACCCCTACACAGGTCGAGCAGGGTCTTCTGATTATTATACACGCAAAATATTTTTTTTAAAATACAATTTAGGGTTGTCGCAAGGCCAAAAACTGATTTTTTTCGACTTTCATAATTATGCTTCATATAAAAGCTTCGTGTGACCCATCTACAGACACTTGAGTTACAGTTAATACCGCTAAACTTTCAGGAGATATTGTTGCCCAATTGAGTGATCATTTGTCGTTGAGATAGGACGTGTTCTTTTTCTGCTCGTGTTGTTTTAACTAAATTTGATTTGAAATACATTTTGCCGATTGATTTTTGTTTTTGTTAAGCAGTGGAACCTATCATTTGTCTGCTGTGTATCGTGATTTGCCGCAAAATTGGGACACTTAGTCGATAAAATTGAAATTTGAAGTATTATTAAAGACATTGAGACAAGGCTGTTGTTTGTTCGAAGTTCGATCACAATAGGAATAATTCGTTTATTTTGTGCTGATACACATCAAGTCTGTGTGCGTTGCTGTAGCTCTAAAGAGGTAAATCGATAGAAAATGGCCGCTAAATGCTACTGCTGTGACAATGCAATCATGAACAACGAATTTATTAGTTGTGCTGGTGTCTGTAACGAAATTTTTCATATAAAATGTGTCGCTGTTAGTAAGGCAACGCTTAATGCCGTTAATAATTGTTCAAGTGTTCATTGGTACTGCCATAATTGCAATGATAGCAACAGGCATATCTCTGCGTCTCTTAAGCATATCGACGAATCAATCGCCCGACTGAGTACATCTTTATCCAGTGACTTGGTGACATTTTTGGACGGTTTACGAGAATTGATGGACAATATAATTGGCAAAGTGGTCACAATGGCCAGTGTTCCGAGCAATAGCCATTCAATTGTTCAACAAAATGAAACTTCTCAACCGAGTGGAAGCTACAATGTTACGGTTCCTGAAAGTCAAGATAACGTCGTTGATTCGAAAAAAATTACGAAATCACGTGCCGGTCGTGATTCTACGAAGAGTATTGTTGTTTCGAACATTGGCATGGACGTCTCAATCGATTGCTTGGAAAGTTATCTGTCCAGCAAATTGGGAATCGAGAAAGCGAAAATTCATTTGTCGTTGCTCTTGCCAATCGGTAAATCTGCTAATGATATGCGCTTCCTACAGTATAAGGTGACGATTCCTGATGACTATCATGGTTCGATAATGTGCTCTGCCTTATGGCCTAAAGATGTTCGTTTACGTGACGCTGGAGTGTCGAAAGAAAGGTTTTTATATTAGCAAGATTGGACAACGGATTTGCTAGATTTTTTTTTCGAATTGAATAGAGTTAGAGAATTTGATTGATTGACATAGATTTGACTTTGTATTTGCTAGATTGTACCATTGTTCTAAAAGCTGTGCTTTTATTTAGTTTTACTAGATTTCGTATGACGGAGATGTGACGAATTGTACTTTTTTTGAGGCCAGTAAGGTTAATTCCCGTTGGCTCTGAATAAATAAATAAATAAATAAATATTTAATTCTTTAAGCTTGCTAAGTGTATTTTTGTGTTTTAGATATTCAAATTAGAACAAAATTTCTGACATTCGAACTGTTATCATGTAAAGTTCGTTACACAACTCGACTCGAATTGCAAAATTTGTGAGCGTGTAACCTCTGTATATAAACTCACATCCTTATGTTACAATACTTTGTCAGCTCACAAATACATCTCGAATTAATGTAATAAACAATTTTCTCCTCTCGTTGTGTAAATAAGCATTTCACCGATGATTTGTTGAAAATTTTTGAAACGTGGCTAAACGTGCACGCGCTGCACCCTTTCCCCAACGTCACACTATATGAGCCAGAAGCAAAGTAGGTTGCATAAATGACCCATTTTTTCAGTGAGTATAATACTTAAAAAGCTAAGTATCCACCCACGACTAAAGAACTATTTAGTAACTTTAAGTAGTAAATTAATTGAACAATAAAAAACCCAAGGGCTTTACTTTACATTTTCTAATTGTCAAAACTTAATTTACAGAAGCTGCATTTCTCGCTCTTTATAATTTTTTTTTTAAAACATATTTCCTCACACAACTCATTTCAGTCTCAATAGATTGTGTTATGTTATGTTGAACACAAGCTGTTAAAATTAGTGTTGAATTCAAGCAATTGGCATTTGATATAATATTCGCTGAAATATATCGCTTTATAAAATTACATACAACGAAAATGCTAAAAGTTTTCAACATGAAGTTTTCAGTTAAATGGAAAACTTCACTTCATTTCCCTAATATCAAACGCAACAAACGACTTTTGATGAAGTTAGGAGAGAGATAACGTACGTACATACACCCTTCGTAACCATATTGTTATATATGATAATATATTTGAACTAAGCGAAAATGTGAATTATTTGAGAATAAAATAACAGAAAACACAGCATAATTCAACATAATACATTTACTAATTAGTTATGGAAATATGTGCATCAAAACTTGTATACGACAAAATATATTTGTGTGGTTTGTGTTCATCACGCAAATGAAAATAACTTCAAAAATAATTTTCATTTTATGCAAAATTCGAAAGTTATACAGACACATACTTGAGACAATAGGATACATCCACACAGTCAATTGTATATTGAACAGGGCGTCACTAATTATACTATACTATCAACGTCCTATCCTTATTTCTTTTCAAATTCATCTCAGGCTTCCGAGACGAGGATCGGCGAGATGCACAGAGTCTGTCATGTGAAGTCTGAAGTCTGAAATTCATCTCAGGCTTCCGAGATGCATAGAGTAGGCGATTCAAATATGTCGGTCCCAAATTTTTTTCTCTCTGAAAACTTTTTACAATCATTCAAAAATAAAAGTCTTTCGGCTGTGTATCGCGTTTCAATACGCTACCGGGAGTGCTATATCACGAATCAGCGCAGGAACAATGTGTTATTTTTTGATGTTTTGCCACACGTCGCAACTCAAAGGAGATTCGCCGCGATTTTATAAAAATCCTTTCACTCTCGAGCGTCTTCCACCCATAAATCCTGAATTTTAAGGCAGGAAAACTTGATGAAAACATTGTCGGAAAAGCTAAACGAGTGCGAAACGTTTGAAATACTTGAAAATTGGATTTCGACTGGCAATTTACCAATTTACTTCTGGTGATTACTACGATACTCATGCACTGCGAAAGTGTTAAATACGGCGGATTATTTCGGGCACATTAGGACGAAAATTGACTCCGAATGCAACACACTTGAAACACATTTAAGTCAAATGAAACAATAGATTTACCAATAGAAAGTGAAAATCTTGAAGTGTTTGATTCGTTAAACAAGGGTCGACAATGACTTATGACAGAACTACCACCAGCTCCAATGAGGAATTCAAATTATTATTATGATTTGGAAATGGCTGTCGAAGTCCTTATGCTTCACCAAAAAGATGAGGACCAATACACCGGATCTTTTCAAGGAACCTATAGAACCCGACCAAAAAGCAGGGAAAATCGTCTTCCAGGCTGACCACTAATCCCAAAGCCGGTTCGTGTAGCCCCTCCAGTTCAAAAACCAGTCGAAATAAAGCAAGAAGTCATTCATTCGAGAATGGAAGAGACCCCGGAAGTTGTGAAGCCACTAAGCCCAAAGCAAGAAGAAATCACAATAAACAGTACTTGCAATCACGAATCCAAACCACGGCATCCAGCACAAAGCATCCCCCCATATCTCTACAGACATCGGTAAGACCTCTCTATGGCATAAGGACACGTTCAGTGACACTAATACGTAAAACGCACTGCTCGACATCACCCCGACGGACAGATGCAAGATCTCATTAGTAAAGGACAAGTAAAATAACGAAGAAATATAGAAAGACCTGGTAGGCTCAACAAGATAAGGTAAACGGCATAATGCCACACCAGGTACCAGGTAATTCAATTCAATTCAAATAAAATTAAGACCTACAGATATCAACAAATTTAGTAGTAAGTCCGACTGTTAGACCGAGCGGCTTGTTAGATTTAGATTTATCAGTTTGGGACGATCGCCTAGGCGATCTTGAAACACAGATTCTTGTTTCGTTCCCGGTCATCATTTAAATCTTCACGCAAGCCTTCCTGTCGCTACCAAAAATCTGTCAAGTGTGGCCAGTCGAAAAATTCTCCGAAGATCTTGCGCCTCAGCTGAAGGTACTTGGGGCACTCACAAATTAAGTGTATGCCCGTTTCCTCCCCCAATCTACAAGAGCATTCGGTGGTTCCCGAGAGCCTCAATTTGTACATGTGCCGATTCAACCTGCAATGTCCAGTGATCGCTCCCACAACTCTCCTAATGCTACACCGGTCCATCACTAGCAAGTCATTAGCCCATTTCTCGTCAGGCCTCGGAAAGAAGCGCTTCGTGTGAGCACCTCCGTCATATTCCTCCCATCGCTTCACGTGTCCTCGCCGCACCCAGTTATTTAGCGCTTGCGCACACAACGACTTGGGTATTGACAGGAAGGGTTCGGCTCCCATTGACGTAGTCGTGGACCCCATTCTTGCAAGTTTATCCGCCCTTTCGTTCCCCTCTACACCAGAGTGCCCAGGTACCCAAACCAGCGTGATCCGATTGCTCGATCCCACATCGTTCAGATACTCCTTGCACTCTTTGATCAGTCTAGAGGTCACCACGGGCGATACGAGTGCCCTGATCACTTCCTTACTATCCGAAAGGATGAGGACGTCCTCTCCCTGCGTCCCCGTTGGCAGAGCTTCTCGAGCTCCCATTAGTAGCGCGAAAGCTTCTGCCTGGAGAACACTGGTGGTTCCCCCTAAGTGGAACCAGTTACCCTACACAGCATTCGGATCATACGTTCCAGCCCCTGCCCCTTCGACTGCCTTGGATCCGTCTGTAAATCTAACTTTTGCCCTTCCACTCAAATAGGCCGGCCATCTGTCCAGCCAATCCTCTCTGCTTGGAAAAACCGTTTCGAACCGCCTTGTGAAGTCAATTGGTCCCTAGGCATGCTGAAGACTGGGTCCCGAATCATCTCACCGATTTGTCCATGTCCAACCCCGAAACGGGCAGCCCACATACCATTCTGTACCAACCTGTCCGCTGTAGCAAAAGCTCTAGCCTTGATAGCCAAGTCCAGAGGTGGTATAGCCAACAGTGCTTCCATGGCCGTGGTCTTCATAGCTCCAGTGATGCAAAGGCATACCAGCCTTTGAATCTCACTCAACTCCTTCCTCGCACACTAAACGTTGAGCCTTGGCCACCATACCACAGAGCCAAGGCTCATCATTGGCCTGATCACAGCCTCGTACAACCAAAAAATAGCCTTAGACGGTAGACCCCAGTTTCTCCCGAAAGAGTTCCTGCAGATCCAAAAAGCCGTCAAGGCCTTCCTTGCTTTGTCCGTGACGTTGTCAATTCAGTTCAGCTTGCTATCAAGCGTTACCCTTAGGTACTTTACTCCTGGAGTCAGTTCTAGGTCCACGTTGAAGAGCCTGATTTTCCCCACCTGCTGACTAGGTCGCCCAGCGTACTTTCAATACCGTTAGGTCATCTGAGTACCCTTGCGCATATATCCCCTCCTCGTTCAGCTTCCTGATGAGGGAGTCCACCACCACCATGCACCAGAGCAGAGGTGTTATCGAAGGCCCCTTCTACATCCATGAAGTAACCTAGGGCTACTTCTCCAACCGACAACGATTTCTCCACCTCCGCCACCAGACTGTGCAGAGCAGAGTCCGTAGACTTACCTTGTTGCTAGTTCTCACTGTACCTCTTAGTGAGATATAAGTACCAACATGACAGGTGGCGCCTCAGCGCGGTTCTGATGGCAAGCGAGCAGCGTCCTGTTCCATTAAAACAGGCACTGCGCGCCCAAATCCGGACTCGGACGGACTTAGGAGTCAACGATAACCAACAACGAATGTCGTTTCAATTAAATGTGACCGTATGAAAGGGACGTTGACTTCTCTAAGAATGTCTCTGAATGGGATCGGCGAGATGCACAGAGTCTGTCATGCAGAGCCTATTTTTGGGAAACCGGTTTCCCGAATTTCCCGAAATTTCCTAAAATTTCACGAAATTTCCAAAATTAAAAAAAAAATTTTTTTGTTGATATGAGATCGGAAAAGACCACCGAAGTACTCATTTACTTACTAAAACATGCTTAAACATATATTTTACCTGCGTTCCGTTAAAATAACGGCGATGAAGACGTCTAGTTTGTAATATGTCTTTTGCTTAGAAATTTGTAACTATTTCATCATAAAAAATACTTCAAATCAATATTATTAGCTTTACTTGCTTATCTAAATGATGTTTCCCTGTAACAAAAGTTATTGACTCCCTTCACTTTTCCAAAAATTTTCTGGTGTTTTCTTGAAATTCACGAAAAATTCCCGAAAATTTCCCGAAATTTCCTGAAATTTCCTGAAATTTCCCGAAATTTTATGAAATTTCCCGAAATTTCCTGAAATTCTAGAAATTTCCCAAAAATAGGCTCTGCTGTCATGTGAAGTCTTAAGTCTGAATATCATCTCAGGCTTTCGAGACTCCCGAAATATGAAACCTAAGCAGCTAACCTGGCTAATTGTAAGGACGGATAAGGTATATTTCATTTAAAAATAGGTTTCAGACAAGGTGACATGACATGTTGAAAGAAATTCAGGATCAGGTAAAGTATATTCTGGCAGAGGCACAAAAGCTTTCAGGGCATTAGGTTATGCAGGCTGAACGTACAAGGAGCTGTAATAGTGCAATTATATTTCATTTTAGGGGCCGAAAAGCAGAAAAATACCCTTCCTCGGCCCCGAAACATGACAAAACTACTTCGACATGGTCTGGCATTTGTAACAAAAGGATTTGCGTCACATTTCCCTTTTCAAAAAAGTTTCCGACTGATTCGGTAACAACGAACTTTGGATGAATTTAATTCGGTTTATTTATGAATTGACCACCCAGTTGGAACATTTATTAATTTCAATTGATATTCAGACGAAGCCATATAGCATTTAATTAACAAATTTGCACTTAACGAAACATGTACACAACTTTGAACTATGCCAGCTAGAAACATGAACGCCAACAATGTTGCTCCATTGTTACAAATAACGGACTCGAATTGCAACAGTTTCAACATTCCATTTCTCTCCTCAATACTATACAGTGTAGCGAATCATAAATATTAATTTTCCGATAATAACGTTCGCTCTTAAAATAATTTTATAAACTTTATTTGTGTTTCTGCTGTATAGACAAAATACAATATTCACATCTCACTTAACCATTCCAACAAACCTATTTCGATGATAATTTTCCAATGTTTATTGCAAAACTTTTTGCCCCAAAGATTTCCCATTAAATAACCATGGCGGTTGTCATTAAATGAGAAAAACACCTTCAACATAAAGGGAGTATTTTCCATGTTGGACTAGAACCGTGCGCTGCGTGAAAGTTGGCTCGTCATAAAGGAGCTGAGCGAAGTTCAAAGGCTAGTTGACATTGTTGAAACTACAAAAACACAGCTACAGTGGCTATGTTCGCATTGAAAGCAACATCCCCTATAGAGGTCAAAATTTGAGAAAATTCTCCTTTGGTATTATTGCAACCATAGAATACAATTTTTCTGGTATTCCACACGAATTAGGAATACAAAAATTGGGAAAAAAAATTAGGAAACCGAAAATTAGGAAAAAAAATAATTTGTTAAAAAATAAGGAAAAACAAAAATCAGGAAAAACTAAATTTAGGAAAAACAAAAATTAGGAATGAATAAAATTAGGAAAAATCAAAATTAGGAATCAGGCAATCAGTTAAAACCAAATGCAGGAAAATAATTTTTGAGAGATTTAAATATTAAAACAAAAGCGGGGTCGAGGGCAGCCCCCGCGTAGGGGCGTCAAGGGGTAACATATCCCCTTGCGGGGTCTAAGGGGCAGAGCCCCTAGCGGCGGTTGGGGCATATTCCAATGCACGGAAGGCAGCCTGCAGGGCGTTAGTAGCTCACCGCAGGCGCGGGGGTTTAGGGGGCAGAGCCCCCTACATACCAAAAATAAGATTGCGAACTCCTTAGGAATTGAAAACTTTGATGTTTTTCCTGTTTTATTTCCTTTCTGATTTTCGTTTTTCCTAATTTTGGTTTTTTATAAATTTGGTATTTCCTGATTTTTGTTTTTCCTTATTTTAGGTTCCTGATTTTCGTTTCCTGATTTTCATTTCCTGATTTTTGGTTCCTCATTCCTGATTTTTGCTTTCCTAATTCAGATGGACATTCAATTTTTCTATGTCTTCTATACCATCTGTAGATTTGTACCACATCGAATTGTTAATTACTCACCCCTTTGATCTCCTCTTAACCCCCTATCCAGGTTGTCATTAAGTCGAAGGTCTTTGTAGCGGTAGGCTACTCGGAAATTAACTAAGAACTTTTAAAGTGAATCAGGTCCGATCAGATGTTCGACATGTTCGTAGAAAATGGACTCGTAGGCTTCACAGTCGGATCGAAATTCTCAACTCGAACCGGTTCTAATCCAAGATGGAGTATTCATTGCGGAATCAGGAAGGAGACATGATTCCATTTGATTTATTCATAATTTAAGCAGAGGCAATGGTCACTCAACCAATTAAGACTACGAAATCAGATCTTTATGGTATGAATGACTGGGCACAGCGAAGTGGAAGATAGTGGAATGACTACATATCTCCTCACGAATCTGTCAGAGAACTGCTGAGCATGGGCCGAGTTGGTTGGAGTGTCGCGACTGATAAAAAATCTGCCGCAAATAGGAATCGACCAAGACACCAGTCGATCCTATTTGATGATAAATCTGAGTACAAATCAGTCATTCCATTTGTAAATATGAAGAAAAAGAGAACCATTCTACCTGGAAAAGGACAACGGTTGCAGAAGGCAAGAAACTACGGAAAAATGTTGAAGACGTTGGCCGGCTCACCGGTCTAAGTTGTTCCAGTCATATAAATACAGTAACTCATTCGACATACATTGTGCAGCCATGAATGTTAGCTACGTTTCGATTCTGGGATATACATGGAACAAAACGATTATTAGTTAGTAACTGCTAAGCTCACATGAGACTGTTTTCCATGTTAAATGCAAATGAGTTCGACGTCTGTTCTAGTTCATCAAACCAATGCATCATCAAGAGTGTTATACATATTTGTAGAGCATGCATACATATGTGAAGTAGCATTTAACTGCTGTTGGAATACTTTCTGGCATGAGATGTCAATGTTATATTAAGTCAGTCCATGCAAGAATGTAGACTAACAGTACCTTGATAGCAAATTTACATAAATACACGTTTGTATTACTTACTTATACACAAATTGCGTGGTATGAAGACGGTACAATGCATTGCCACAAACGAATTTAAGGGAAATCGGGACCTACAATGGTAGAATTCAATTCAAATGCAATTATTTCTCCGGTTTATATTCCACACCGCTTTAATTAAACGAAAATGTACTTTGTGTTTTATGTTAATAAGATTACATTTGTAACTAACCCGATTTCTCGCGAATGTTATTCAATGGTGTTAAACTGTGTTTGTGCGTTTCATTAACAAAAATACTTAATCACATTTCATAATTTAAAAATTTCGGCACAGCGTCGTAGCGCACAAGGCTTACGTTTTTTGAGGCCGCAGATAGAAAGTTAATAAATTGCATGAAACGCATTACGTTAGATGATTATGCAATTAGACAGCAACACATGGACCTTAGCTTGTTTGCCACTCAACGCTGACTGGTATAGAAGTACGAAAAGTTCGTGATACAACCTCACCCGCATTCTTGTCTTCAGTCAACGCAGTTTCTCTGCTGTTTAGAACTATGCTGAACCTACCTACGCTAGAAATCGCAGACCATGACAGCTTGAAAGCATGGAATCGCTCGTTTCAAGAACCCATACAACATGCATCGCCAGCACTCCAAAAGCATTGGCACTCCAGTGTAATTGATCAAGTGTTAAACGATCTCCAACCCGTGAGCAGCGAAGAAAAGGCAAGATTCTTGGCAGTCCAAAGGCCAGAACGGGGAGCTTGGATACACGCCCTTCCGTCAAAACCGATTGGGACGTTGTTAGATAGCAAAGCTTTCCGCATAATAATGGGTCTAAGACTGGGAATAGACATCTGCTCTCCTCATATATACATATGTGGTTCTCAGGTGGATAAAAAAGGTTATCACGGTCTGAAGTGCAAGAAAAATGCAGGCTGTTATGCGCGCCATGCTGAACTGAATAACATCATCAGTCGGAATACCTTCCAAATTAGAACCCCCGGGACTATCCAGAGAAGATAGTAAAAGAGTGGACGGAATGACATTAATTCCATGGTCTAAAGGATGTACCTTGATCTGGGACCCCCCTTGCGGGGATACGGTAACCTCGAGCAACATTCATTTTAGCACGAGACTAGCGGGTAGAGCGGATGATGACAAAGCCCAGAGGTAGGTAAAGAAATATGAGTCACTAATAATTTTTACTTTATATGCGACGATACGCTTTACATTAAATGCCAATTTTTGAGACGGAAAATGAGAATTTATTGCATTATTCTCAGTATTTATCCGTCTAGAGGGATAAATTCCACTGTCTAGGGCGATAAATAACCAGCTAGACTAGAAATATTAAATTAAAAAAAAAACCGTCCGTTTGAGAATCGAACACAGAACGCCCCGCGTTCCAATCAACGATGCTAACCACTACGCCACATGATCTTATTAAATACATGAATTGCGAATTATATTATCGGAGCTAATGGAATTCAATTTTGTTTTCGAATGCACATGCGCATTGTTCATTGTAACATAATCTTCGGTTGTGTTTTATATAAATATTTATATGAAATGTGCATTTAGGTTCAAGCATGCGCGAAATTTTTTTTTTTCACTTTCTTCTATCTAGATGCAATAATTTGATAATTTGAATATTTTGTGCATGAAACAAACATAAAAAAAGTAAAAAAAAAGTGAAAAAAATCAGAATTGAACCCCCGACACCTCATCTCAAAAAATTAGCGCTACCGTGCCCTAGCTCGCTCGGCCATCAGTACTTGTGTTTAATGCTCGGCGAATCGTCGCTATTAAAGTAAAATAATCTACTTATACATTGTGGTAAGCGAGTAATAACCGTTCAAGTGTATATTACACACTACGCGCGAGCGATAGCGAGCAAGTGTGTGTAATATACACGCGAACGGTTATTACTCGCTTACCACAATGTATAAGTAATCTTATATTACTTCGTTCCATTTGCCGTCGAGACATTGGGTCCTTGAAGCGAAGATGCCATACATTTTTTCAACCTTCTTAGCAAAATGATCATTACTAACACCTTCGAACCTAGCTCAAAATCTTTCTAAAACAGAGACTGAGTATGACCATTCAAAGGGGGAATGCGGCAGAGGTCATGGGTACGTTCAGAGGAGGCGACAAAATGGAAGAATTTTTCTACGTACTGTGTGTTTAGAAATTATATTTTGTACAAATGCTGACGAATAAATTGATTTACATATGTCAGATAGCAGCAACGCAGAGTGTCATGCGTTGAAGTTAAGAGCCATTTAGTACAGGTTTGGGACATGATGTCACGGATTTTGGCGACCTATGTCCATGCGATTCGTTAGGCTATGGAGAGGAAAACCCTAAGTCAATTTGGTAAAATTCACCTTTGTTTCGAGGGAGAGGTCATTCAAGTGGGTCGGTGTCAGGTGGTGGGAAAAATGGTTTTTTGACTGTAGCTCATGTACGGCACAGCAAAAACAAATGGAATTCGTCACGATTATAGGTCTCTATATTACGAAGATATTTCCACTTAAAGCAGCTGGTTGCTATGAAACTGAGTATACAGTATACATCCCCGAGGGTGCTGTATTTTCCCATTTCATTTCATTTAACTCAATCGAACTCGATCCGAATTTTTTCGGGTAACAAAATTCGAGCCGAATAACTTTCGGTCGATCGGGTTTCAATTTCGGATCAGGTCGGATTGAGCTGCCAGCGTTTTCCATGCGGTCGAGCTTCGAGTTTTATTTTGAATCTGGTTCGGTTCGGGTCGGGCTTCCAAAAAAGGTCGGCACGCACACCTCTATTCGTGTGGGGTGTCGATGAAAAGGTAATTTCATGTATTTTCGGGGTTTTGTTGGTTTGAAGAGTGAATTTGTAGTGAGATTATATGAAGCTCACATGCATCACATCTTCGATTTTCGAAAATTTGAGAAATTTGAGAAAATCGTACAGTCAGCAAAATTAACAGAACTGCAAATTTTGTGTTTCGTTTGTTTCTCTTTTTCTCTCTTCAACCATGCATTTGGCATGGTAAATACTCACGAAACGTAAAAACTCACAAAACAAAGTAAAAGAAAAATTTCGCAGTTCTGTTAATTTTGCTGACTGTAGAAGAAAATTTTTGTTTGAAAAAATTTGGTTCGGCTATGGCATGTGTTGAAAAGTACCTCTGTACCAAAGTCGCTGAAAACGTTTTTTCGCAATATTTTCGCGAAGATTTTTCGGATTAGACTGAATTTTTTCCTTATTTGTGTAGGTTGATGAGGAAAATTTTTAAAAATTAGAAAATCTTCAAAAGTTGATCTGTGGTCCGGAAAATAGCGATTCAAAGTTGAAAAAAGACACTTCTTGAAAGAGCTGTAGAGGGCGCTAACAGCGGCAGCCAACCAATAACATCAGAAGCGCGGTCAGGGCTGTTTGTAAACAATGGGAAGTACCCAAAAATCTTAAAAATTACGATCTTTTTTGATTACGTCAGACTCATAATTTCTTCCTATAAGGTCTTAAAACCTCATCCAATGAGTTATCATCTTTAAACAGTCAATAATTGTTATTGAGATTGATTGAGTTGGTGTAAAGCAATGAATATTAGGGGTGTTCAAAATTTTATGCAAACGTTTCGAAAAGTTGGGCTCCCCGCGCGGAAAACGTCGTGTTTTTGGATGCCGATGAATAGTGTGTATGAGTGCTACCGAACCCGAGTGAGTTTCTGCGGTGCTCAGTGACAAAAACCGTCGAAAATCGCGAAAATTGCAAAAATCGTGGAAAAGCATGTTTACCAAAATTTGCATGCCATTTGACCCGTTCGTATACATTCATTCAGTCCTTCACTCATTGCACGATTAGAGATTAACGTACCTAGTAAGGACTATACCGCAGAGTCAAAACTCTGCACAATTGAGATATTGCATGCAAGTGCATTCCTTCACCCTGGGTCGGGGCCGAGACCTATCTTAATCTCTACTGTTTTGTTCGATTAGCGCAGTCACCGGTTAACACCACAGCCCAGCCATCTCGTTACAGCGCCACAGGCACCTCAACCATGTTGGGGTACAAGCATCGATAGTATTGACACTTGAGGGCCTCCAACTCCTTGGCACCGATATTAAACCCTCGAGTATGCCACAAATGACAACTACAGTCGGATCTTCACTCCCAACACTGGTAGTTGTGCTAGGGTACGTGGAAGTCGCAACTCTCAAATGGTCTTTCTGGGATTGTCTGAGTTGCTTCAGAAACGTTGTCCAGAGGTGTTTCACCCTGTGTTTCACTCATGAAGTTAATTTGTTTTGTTTCGTATCTGCCAAGTATGCACAAGTAGATTTAAAAATAGGAGAAAATTGAATGAATGCAACCGACGCTACGTGGGCCTACGAAAGCACGCTCGTGTTCGTGTGCTGAATAAACCGTATGGTGAGATGAACCCACTGCCTAAGATCTCGTTCGTAGGCAATAAATGAAGTCTCAACGAAATGGTTGAACAACACGCTGATTCTACGGGCACTCTCTCGAGTCGTGCAAGAAACAATAATATCAAACCCAATTCCCCCACACGACACCCATTATAAGAAGGTCTTCCCGTCGAACCTACCACTCGCTACAGTATGCATACATACCATTCCATTCATTCAGTTTGAGTTCATGACAGCGTTTATACTGCTGGTTTGCGGTAGATTTGCATGAAACATCAAACGGGAAAATCACGAGAAAAACCAATGAAAAACCAAAATTGAAAAAATATTGACGACCAAAAATTTTCACGTTTAGCCGCTTCCGCACAGTGTAACCTCTATCCCTAATAAAAAAAGGCATAGAACATCCATACAATTCAGATCAAGTTAGCATTTCCTTTTGCAGCGAATTTCTCCCGTAAACAAAAAGTCCTGTAACATAACTTGCATACTTCGCGTAAGATGTAACAACCACATATTGATAATCATATCTCTATGTTTGCTGTTAATTTATCACAGAATTGTTCGCTGTGATATTTGTCCTTATGGGAATTTTTTTTTCTTGGGCTCCGCTTAAAATAGCTCAGTGGTATTTAACAAAGGTAATTGTCTTCATTCTGTCTCCAGGTTTCCCTTTGTTTTTCTCTTCCCAGCAGAATTTGTGTTGACAATGCTTTCTTGGGTTATAAAAGGCAACGCGGAACAACATTTTGTTTTAGTTCCTCGGAGCGCTATTTATGCGGGTGGACGAACTTTTTTCATCCAGGTAATTTTTGAGCGACAAACAAACAAACTACTGCCTGTTATATTTATATAAACAAAAATAGCTTACCCTTCTCCATAAATCACGTATTCGTTTTTCTAGGGAACGAACCTCCCTGTGCATATTTTTCCATGTTTGTTCCACTTTCGGTGCAGATTGTACAACGAACAGTATTCACAAGAAATGTATACGCATAAAGTAAATCAAATCCTAATGGATCTTCTTGGGCAAGATTAGTTTACTAAGAACATCGAGACATCTAGATGATTAGGGCAATAAACATAAATTGTGTTGTTAAACGACCGTCTTCCAATCAATAAAGGAAAAACAACATTTCCTCAGTACAATAAATTATTTCATTGAAAAATGTGGATATAAAAATTATACTTTTTTTTTAAGTTTTCTCTTCAAAAGAAAACGACGGCCTATTTAAGGCCATTTTGCAAATGCCTTTCATACTATTCAGTTCGGAAGACAATAGAAAATACAGAAATCAATTTCTTCAACCAATTACCAACAGCGGCGATGAAACCAGAATTCATGTGAAATTTGCGGAAAGGATAGATCGCTTGAGGTATAAGTCTCTACACTCCGAATAATTGGGGGTATGTACGAATGTGTGGCGGTTGTCTTGATAATGTGAAATGCTCTATTTGCGTAATAATGGAAATTAGCAAAGTAAAATTGGATTTTAATTCAAATATGAAACTGTATAAATTTAAATAATCTTCACAATATATTTTAATGTGAGTGTTTCTCCCGGAGCTGTTTTGTTGAATTGTTAAACATAACGAATAACACACTTCTATGAAGAATTATGGGAATCTCAATAAATTGTCTCAATAAATTGAATTGAATAATTTATCAGATTTGTTGTTATATTTTATTGGTTTTGATGTTGTTCTATGTCTGATAAATCAGTTATAAAGTAATTTCTTATATTGACTTTAGAAATTATTCGGTAAAATTGGTTACGGCTTCATGTGAGTTTAAGATGTAATTGATACCACAAATGAATATGGTAAGAAGATACTGAGAGCCTGTTACCTAAAGTTCTTTGTTCGTAATTGGCTTATGGTTTTCATTGTTCATGACGATTTAGCGAAATACACAAACTTAAAAGTAGAAAATTTATTAAACATAAATGTGCTGCTCATATAAAATAGGTTGCTTAAATATACAGCATATAGGTCAGTCTTAAGTAGATATTATTTAAACTTCTTTGTTTTTGTCAAAAGTTGACACTTATTGTTGATTATATCACAACAAAAACCCTTTTTAAAAGAGAAACGTGACGCAAGTCCTCGTCTCTTCTTCCAAAACAACTGATATCAATTTGGGTGACGCTAACAGCTTCGAAACGCAAAAAATTCTTTTGAAATATTTTCATTTACGATTAAATGCCGGACACCCCCAATGTTATAGTTTTTCTGTTCTTTCAGATTTGACACAAAAAAAATAGGTTTTGCGTGATGTGTGGAGTACGGGTAGCCAAATTTTTAGCGTGCGAAATCTGAAAGCACAGAAAAATTATTACGTTGGGACGTACCGGCATTTGTGACGCATTTCTTTAATCGAAAATGAAAATATTTCAAAAGAATTTTTTGCGTTCCGCAGCTGTAAGCGTTACCCAAATTGATATTAGTTGTTTTGGAAGAAGAGACGATGACTTGCGTCACGTTTCACTTTTAAAAAGAGTTTTTGTTGTGATATCAGTAGTTTTGGAAGAAAAGAGAAAACCAATTTTGGAGAAAAAATTTCCGGCCAAAAAAATTTTTTCAGCGAAAACAAATTTCCGGCGAAAAAATTTCCAGCGAAAACAAATTTTACACGAAAAACAAATTTTCGGCGAAAAAAAAAATTTCAGCGAAAACAAATTTCGGAGATAGAAACTTGCCGGCGAAAAAAATTTCCGGCGGGCAAATTTCAAGCGAGAAAAAATTTCGGGGCAAAAAATTTTGAGGACAAACAAAATTTCATCAAAAAAAGATAATTTCCGCGAAAAAAATTCGGTAAAAAATTTTCAGCGAAAAAAAATTTCGACGAAAAAATTTTCGACGAAAACAAATTTCGGCGAAAAAAACCGCCGAAAAAAAGAAAAAAAAGTTTGGCGAAAAAAAGTTCGCAAAAAAAAATTCCTTTGACACGAAACATCCATCTTCAACAAAAAAAAAATTAAAAAAAAAAATTTTAAAAAAATTTAAAAAAAAATCAATTTTCCCCCTAAATCCGTCCCATACCACCGTCGGCCATTTTGTTGGTCACCCTGACACACTACACACCTAACCCAACAACTTTTCCTTTGACACCAAATATCTATCTCCAACACAAAAATAATTTAATTTTTCCCCTAAGTTCTTCCCATTTCCCATACCATCGTCGGCCATTTAGTTGGTCACCCTGACACACTACACACTACACACCCAACCCATCAACTTTTCCTTTGACACCAATCATCTATCTCCATCCTGACACAGTCCAAAAATTTTGCTCATATTTGATCCATACTTTGAATCACTCACCACACATACAAAACATTCTTTTATAAAGCTTTATATGGCGCCTTCTAAGAGCCCTGGCGCCCAAACGGGGCCGGTACCTCCACTTTTTTAAAATATCATATGGTGTAGAATGCCCACCCGAATTCATAGAATTTGTTGTTGAGTAAACCCAACTATGAAAAGTCACTCGACACTTTTCAAATCTCTACGGATTAAAGCCCGCAAACTTGGAATCAATCATAGGCTAAAACTCATTACGTACTAATTTTACTATGAACATGTAAGCTCTTAATTGAATTATTTTGTCATTGACATGACGCTCAGACATTAACACATCTAAAACAGTTGCGTTATGGAGATAATTAGTAGGTCCCTGTAAAATTTCAAGAAAAGTTATCGAGCCGTTTTCGAGCCAAAAAAATCGATTTTCAAACAAATGGCTCTAAAACCAACTAACGCACTAACTAAGGGGCCGTTCATAAGTTACGTAACGCTAAAATTGGCATTTTTAGACATCCCGTCCCCCTGTAACGCTAGCGTAACGCAAGGTCTGAACCTGAAAGTGAGAAATTGTTTCTGTCTCTCGGCCGACAGAGGTTGGAAGAGCTTTCCACCCCAGGTACCCCGTTCAAACTCGCATAGTTGATATTCAATTTTATCGCTGAAACCCATTCCGTGGAAGATAAAGAACAGAAAGTGTCACTGTATCAGTGCCTTAAGAGAGGTTTATCTACTGGCGAGTGGCGGGAATCCTCTGTCAAGCGAAAAAAAAATCATTTAAATATTTTCATAAGAAAATCCTAAAATTTAAAGAAAATACTCAAGAAATTAAGAAAACCCTTAGGATTTCTAGAAAATCTACAAAAAAAACTTCTAAAGTTGTTGAAAATTCCCTACAATCATACAAAGTTCAAAGAAAATCAATGAAAATCCCTTGTCAACGAAATTTTCAAGTTTTCGCTACTCGTCTACTGGTGGGATACATTTTTATGACCCCCTTACCTTAGAAGTAGGTACTTTATGGATGGTCCCTAAATTACTCGTGTCTATTGTAGTTGGCATATATTTTTAGTCAACCGAAGGGATGATCCTACGAAGTACGGGTCACGACCACCTTTTTTTATAGATATTTGTCCACTGAATTAAAGAGTTGTTCTTCCGGCCGCGAAATTATGATGTACTAAAAATGACAAAAGCTCTCGGTGGCGAAAAATCGATTATGCCAAAAATAAGTCCTCAATTTGACATAAAAAGTTAAAAGGATTCATTTTATCCGTCCTTTCCGCAAATAATAGCAACTTTAGGGAAGTCAGACTCGACACAAAAGTCAACCCTAAATGTATTTTTTTATCTGTTCCAGCCTGTTTTTAGCAGGCTTGAGGCGACGATATATTTGCTCACTCTGTTTTATCGCCGTTAAATCACTAATACATCAGGTAAATCACCAATACATCAGGTAAATCACCAATGAATCAGGTAAATCACCAAAAAATCAAGTAAATCAGTACGAAAAAAATTAGCGACCTCTCACATTTTAGCCGTCACCGACGATTTTTCTACGGCGCTTATGTCTGGTCATATGCACCTTCAGGTCATGTGATAAAATGAAGTAGATTTTTTATGCGCTGCGGTAAGTTTAAAAATATATAAAATCTGCTCACTAAGAACTGTATCATTTTGAAAATTCTCTAGGGTATCTCTTCCTATCTATCTACTGTTGGAATTCTCTTGTCGAAAAGGCAAATGTATTTCATTCTACGACATAGTCGTGGAGGGGTCAAAAGTAAAAAATGTTTTCAAGTAATAGGATGCGTGATAATTTCGAGATATTGCCGAAAACGTCTCGGGGCAATGCAATTAAAAAAGCAAAACCTAGTAATGGGAACGGCTTCAACTGTCAAAACTACGAAAGAGCAAATTTTCAAATTTTTCTTTTGGCTGCTACGTACAGTATGATTATGGAGTTATATGTATTTTGCACAAAATCCCTATTCCCATTAGTAGCTTGGTTTTTAAGAAAACTTTTAGACCTACTGTCGTTGCCAAGGGGTACCGACTCCAAAATTGATTAAGATTTCTTGTGATTTTTTGATTTTTTCGTGATTTTTTTAATTTTTGGTGATTTTTTGATCTTTTGGTGCTTTTTTTGATCTTTTGGTGATTTTTTTGATCTTTTGGTGATTTTTTTGATCTTTTGGTGATTTTTTTGATCTTTTGGTGATTTTTTTGATTTTTTTTTAGATTTATTCCAGTTTGAGAAATTTGTCGAAAAATAAGAATATTAGTGTTTCTAAGTCAAATTCATCATAAAATAAGAGAAACGACAAAATGTTGATTGGTGGCGCTTCGTTCGCACACGCCTCACTACGTAGAATGAGATATCGCAGTTCTAATAAAAAAATTGAAGCCCATGCCATCCTTCTGGAAAGGCGTAGTCATCGTATAAGAGTCTGAGAGAAAGAAATACGTTTGCAAGTATGAATCTGCACTATTTTAATGGTTCGTGGTGAGTTAGTTGAGAATTTGAGATAAACGTGTTTGCAAAAAATTTGTTAAAGAACAATTTTCATCGGATGTCATCCGACTGAGCTGTGAGTGCTCAAAGTAAGTCTTAATTCATAATAATTTTTCACAATCGGGAAAGGGTTCTTAATTATATCTCGTCCTCATTACGGTCAGTTGATTGTCAAATGAAAGCCAGGGATTGCACAAAGCGACTACCAAAGAAAATACTCACATTTTTCACCACCGGGAACACGTTTTGGTGAATATTTGGTCAAATGATGTCAGTGGGGTGTCAAATGAAAGCTATGGGTTTCCCTAAGCAGGACTGCTAGGATCGCACCGGTGTGGTTCACAATGATTTAAAAATGACACGTTTTGTATAAGGAAAATGTCCTTTTTTGAGTTATTGTAAATCACGTGGCGCAAGACTCCTCATTACCCTCTGAAGAAATTACATAAATTGGATCAGTTTGATTTAACTAGTCGTTCAAAGTGGAAAAGTAAATCTACTTTCACGTACAGTCCTAGTAGAGTTTTTTTGTAATTTAGCGAGAATGCACATCGCAAAGTTGTAGACAATGTGGAGTGGAATGAGGAAAGAATATAGAGGCTGTCGGTCAATTAGGAGAGTGAGTCAAATGTTATTTTGTAGCGTTTTTTACCGTTTCTCGCTTAGTTTCAAAGGGATGTAAATTTTTTTTTACAACTAAAGTTAAGCAAAGTTACTTTCTGGGAGCTTGGAATCAGCGAGTGAGCTAACTGTAAAACTGTAAGGGTACAAATCGGTAAACAGTAAATATAAACCGTTACAAGTACAAATAGAAGTACTTCAATACATCTTGCAGCGCTAGCGAATATCACGTTCAGGTTTTTCCTATTAATTTAGAATATTTCGAATTGTATTGCT